>CM044015.1:0-419698 GCA_024085815.1 Flaveria linearis | reverse complement strand
AATTCGCTGAAGATCGAAGCAACTGATCTTGAGTTCGCTGAAGATCGAAGCAACTCTTTGTGTTTTTGTTCGTCCTCGGGTCTTGTTGTTCTTTTTCTTGTTATTGGTCTACATATGTGCATTTCTTTGGAGTTTTTGTATTACCTCCGATTGCTGGTGTGTTCGGGCCACATTTGACGGCTAGGGTTGCTCACAAACCCTAATTCTCGTGAAGTCTCAGATTACTGACCGAGAGGCTTCTCATCTTGGTAAAATCAAGTAAAGGCTGTTGGTGCCCTGAAGAAATATCCTCAGTGTGTCTGTAACCCTAAGAGAACATTACAGACTCTGTATTCTGGGTCATTGGAACCCCTTCTTGGACGCCCCTTGGTGAGATCTTTCCATCTTCTTTCTTTCTTTCAAATATCTATGCCATTGATCGTTATTCTGCTTATCTTGTGTGATTCTGCTTGTCTTGTGATTCTGCTTTCAAATATCTATGCTATTGATCTGTGATTCGGCTATCTTGTATGCATCACTGTGTGATTCTCTTTTAATTTTATGTGTATTGCATCACTTAATATCTTTAACTATACCTTTAGCTCATATTTGTTAGTTTAGAGTGTTTGCTGGGTTAGGGGGTACCAGCATTCTGATTTTAAATAGCTATTGTTCGTGTAATTTGGGTGAGATCGTTCTGTCTCGGGTTTTATCTCTGCTTCTAGCTGCTCTATTTATATTTTTCGCTTGGATGATTGGCTGGGTTAGGGTACCAGCACTCTGCTTTTAAATAAGGATTAGATTGTGCTAGTCACATTGTCTTGTGATTTGATATATTTCTGCTGCTGGTTTAATCATGTCGTCTGTGTTTGTTGACCTTGCGTGTGTGACTGCTTTGTTTATACTTTATTAGTGTGGCGTAATAGATAACAGGAGACATTATAATAGATAACAGGAGACATTATGTTGTCCCGAGATCATGTACGGTGACGAGAGATGCAACTACAGGGAATAAGGGTTATAAATTACGAGTGCATCGTGGAATGTAGGAACCTTACTAGTAAGTTATTAGAGATAATAGATGTGTTAAGGAGCCGTAAGGTTCAAATAGCGTGCCTCCATGAGACTAGATGGCGAGGTGGGAGGGCAAAGGAGTGTAATGGGTATAAACTATGGTACTCAGGGTCAGATGGAACAAAAAATGGAGTAGGTTTTTTAGTAGCTAAAGAACTTCAGGATAATACAGTGGAGGTTAGAAGAATCGATGATAGACTGATGTTGTTAAGGATAGTAATAGGAGACGAGGTAGTGGCTGTAGTTAGTGCGTATGCACCGCAAGTTGGACTAGGGGATACGGAAAGAAAGAAGTTCTGGGAGAGTTTAGATCACGTTATGGGGACATACCCGAGAAGAAAAAATATTCATAGGAGGAGATTTTAATGGGCATATCGGTAAGGACAACGATCATTTCCCGTTGGTGCATGGAGGCTTTGGGTATGGTCTGAGGAATGACGTCGGTAGGGAGCTTCTTGACTTTGCATTAGCGCATGAACTAAGCATCATAAATTCGTTTTTCAAGAAAAGAGAATCGCATCTAATTACGTTTAGCAGCGGCGGGAGACACACACAGATAGATTATTTGCTGATGAGGAGAGAAGATCGTAGCTCGTGGAAGGACTGCAAGACAATACCGGGACAGACAGTAGTCACTCAACATCACATGTTGGTGGCAGATATACGACTGAAGAGAGCAAGTGTCAACCAACTAAGAGAAGTAGACCTACGATCAGATGGGGACAACTCAAAGACGAAAAGATTACCATCTTTAGAGATAAAATCATACCAATGAACCCGAGTGGGCCATAGGAAGACGCAAACCAAAAGTGGGAGGCTATGGCAACTAGAGTCATTCAAGCAGCTAAAGAAACGCTTGGGACTACAACAAATAGGAAAATCGGTCACAAGGAATCCTGGTGGTGGAACGAAGATGTACAGGAGAAGATAAGAATTAAACAACAAAGTTTTAGAGAGCTTTTACGCTGTAATAATGAGGAAGAACGGACAGAGCTAAAAGATAAATACAAAGAGGCAAAACGAGAGGCGAAAAAGTCTGTGTCAGAGGCAAAGAACACAGCATACGAGAGGATGTATAAGCGATTAGAGACGAAAGAGGGTGAACATGACATGTTTAAGATTGCCAAGGCAAGGGAACGTAGTAGACAGGACTTGAGATCGTGAAGTTTATAAAGGCCGCGGATGGAAAGGTCTTGGTGAGGGGAAAGACATCAAGGGAGATGGAACACTTACTTCGATAACCTTTTCAACATAACGAACCGTAATCAACAAACGGAGATCGATGAAACAACTCAAACGACGCAAAAAACAGTGTTATTGTAGAAGCATCACAGTCGATGAAGTTAAGAGAGCTTTGAAGAAAATGGGAAGGGCTAAGGCGGTGGGGCCAGACAACATCCCGATTGAAGTGTGGAAGTGCCTGGGAGATGAGGGCCTACAATGGCTAACGGACTTATTCAACACTATCATTAAGACAGGAAAGATGCCAGAGCAGTGGAGAAGCAGTGTCATAGTCCCCATATATAAGAAAAAAGGAGATGTCCAATGTTGCGCAAATTACAGGGGAATAAAGCTATTGAGTCACACGATGAAGCTATGGGAAAGAATTGTTGACACGAGAATTAGACGAGAAACTCAGATAGCGGTAAACCAATTTGGATTTATGCCAGGCCGCTCTACAACAGAAGCTATACACGTCATAAGGAGGATAATGGAGAAATATAGAGAAAAGAAAAGAGATCTGCATATGGTATTCATTGACCTAGAAAAAGCATATGACAGTGTGCCGCGGAAACTCATCTGGGAAGTCTACAACTTAGAAAGGTACCAGAAAGGTATATCAAAATAATAAAGGATATGTATGACGGGGCAAAAACATGTGTACGAGCACTGTCGGAGACACAGACTACTTCCCGGTGGAAGTAGGACTCCACCAAGGATCGACATTGAGCCCATTCCTCTTCACAGTAGTGTTGGACGAGTTGACCAAGTCTATACAACAGCCAGTCCCATGGTGTATGCTGTTTGCGGATGATATTGTCTTAATATCAGAATCTAGGACGGTGCTTAACGAGAGATTAGAACAGTGGAGAGCAACAATAGAACGCAGGGGCTTAAGGATAAGTCGCTCTAAGACAGAATACATGCATTGTAACTTTAGTGGTGAGGCCGAAGAGGACACCCAAATCAGTATCCAAGGCATGGCGGTCCCCGGACGTCTAGGTTCAAATACCTTGGCTCGTACGTAGAGGAAGATGGAGAGATACACAGCGATGTAGCACACCGTATACAATCAGGATGGTGCAAGTGGAGAGCAGCATAGGGATTTTATGTGATAAGAGGTTCCCGGCAAAACTAAAGGGAAAATTCTACAGAATGGCAGTTCGTCCAACTATGTTATACGGCACAGACTGTTGGGCCATAAAGAAATCGCACGAGAGACAAATAGAGGTCGCAGAAATGCGAATGCTGAGGTGGATGTGTGGACACACAAGATTGGATCGGATAAGAAACGACGTCTTTCGCCATAGGCTAGAGGTGGCGTGTATCACAGAAAAAATAAGAGAGGGAAGATTAAGATGGTTTGGGCACGTGAAGAGGAGAACGATGGCAGCACCAGTCCGAGCAGTAGAGAACATCACCTTAGAGGGTATGAGGAGCAGAGGTAGACCTAGGTTGACTTGGGATGAGGTTATTAGGAGAGATATGATGGACTTGCATCTCTCTGAGAACATGATCGAGGATAGAAGTGAGTGGAGGCGTAGAATTAAAATTAAGGACTTTTAGTGGGTTTTGTGGGTTGGAAGGGTATACGGTGACATATGGCCGTACCCCACACGTTAGGTGTAGTTTTCCTCATCTATCCTTTTTGGGTGTTACATGCGCATTATCTAATTCTTCTTGTGATATATATCATTGTGTTATATGCTTCGTATTATGATGGTTATTGTCTTTGTTATGCTTTGTTATATGCTTTGTATATGCGTTGTATTATGATTGTTATTGTTATTGCCTTTGTTAACGAGTCAGGGGTCTCTTCGGAAGCGGTCTCTCTATCTTTCTAGATAGAGGAAAGACTTGCCACCATATACCCTCCCAGACCCTGCTCTTCAGCGGGAGACACTGGGTATGTTTGTTTTGTTGTTTGTTTGAGCAAGTTATAAAATAGTCCTATAGGGTATTTTAGTCATTTTAATTAAATTTAACAGTAATATTAACGTCCGTTAGTCTTAATACACATATGACTATTTATGTAACTAACTATTAATTTTAAAACCCAAACTTGTTATTATAAACCACAAGGACTATTTATGTAATTGACTGTTAATTATATATATATATTAAAGACTTGGTCGGTGGCTACAGTGCCACCGTACCAAAAGTGATGCACATGGTACAAGTTTCAAAACAAGCACAAGTTCAAAAGCACAATGTACAACACAACTTTCAAAAGCACAGATTTACAAGCTGCGGTGGTGGTGGTGCTGCTGCGGTGGTTGCGGTGTGGTGTTGTTGCGGTGGTGCTGCTGCTGCGGTGGTTGCGGTGGTGGTGTTGCGATGGTTGCGGTGGTGGTGGTGCTACGATGGTCGCGGTGATGGTGGTGCTGCTGCCTCGAGTGCCCCCGAACCGAGCGAAATGGTCGCCTATTACACGGCTCACGCGGTGGTGGTGGAGCGGGCGATGGTTGCGGTGGTGGTGTAGCGGGCGATGGTTGCGGTGGTGGTGGAGCAGCGATGGTTGTGGTGGTGGTGGAGCGGCGATGGTTGCGTTACTGGTGGTGCTACGATGGTTGCGATGGTGGTGGTGGTGCGATTGGTGTGGTGGTCGTGGTGGTGGTGCGATGGGTACGGTGTTGGTGGTGCTGCGATGGCTGCGACAGTCACGATGGAGGTGGTGTTGATGTTGTTGTGGTGAAGATGACTGAGATATGGAAATGGGTTTTTGGGTGGTGGTGGTAATAATGATGGTCAATGGACCTCAAAATTCTTTTAAATGTAATTGAATGTTTAATGGAGTCCATGTATGAATAAAAGAATATTTTGAGAATGAAAATATTATTAAAAATTAACTATATTAATTATTAAATACAACATTAAAATTAAATTATTTGTTTAAAATTTGATATATACTTAATGAGATCTGTATTTTTTAGTAAAAAGATATTTTTTATTTTCTATTTTTATTTTTATGGTACGAACTTTTCGTTACTTTTAAGTTTTTTTTGCATTAAGGTGTTGTTTGTGTTTACTGATACATTTTTTAGCTGCGTCAACACGATAATCACAATTTTAAAAAACACACCTCAAACCAAACATAGACCCGCGGCAACGCGCGGGTTTTAATATGTAGTTTTATTTAACCCATATGGCCGATTGGTCAGTCATTGTAGGTTAGGCTTGCAAGTTTTGAAAATCCCTAGTTTTAAATGCACATGATAGCGTGTATGAAAGTGGTAGATGAGAGAAAAAGGTGAACTTAAGGGGTAGTTTTTGCAAATCATGGTGGATTGAATGGAATCATCCCGTTAGGGTTAGAGTTAGAGTTATAGGATGATTGTTTTACTTGTTGGGTATTTGTTTTACGAGGTCCTCCGTCAACACCACCGCGTATCATCATCATCATCATCATCATAAGCATCAATCGTTGGATCTTCCTTAGGCGATACTCAGACGACGACTGCAGGTACCCCCTTTTCGCTCGGTGTTTATTGCTGAAATCATCGGTTTCGCCCCCCACAGAAACAGATCAGATCAGATCAGATCAGATCGACCTCCGCCTCACCATCGCAGCCACTGTTGGGTTTCATTGTGTACCACCTACCCCCTCCTCATAAGTCATAACCATCGCACCATCACTGTCTCCCCACCGTTGCCATCACGGTCTCACCATCACTGTCAAATTATACAAGGTAATCCACCCTACAATCGATTTGATGTTTCTGCCCCATGTTTGTTCAATACTTTAATGTTTGTGCTTACTTGGAATTCACTAAAGCTGAACCTTAGCAGCAGATTTTGGTTGCTTGATTTTCTTGATTTCATTTACCTTTACGGACTTACAAGGCATAGTTGTGTGATAATTACTTCAATTTTTTTTATTTTTGTTGATATTTACTCATGCCTACTTGAAATTAGCTTGCAACTGCAATTGTTTAGAGCATGTTTAGACATCTTCTTTTCACTTTTAAATGAAAGCGATTGAATCTTTTCTAGTTTGATGTTAAATGTGTTTGATTTCTTTCTTGTTTATCAGGGATGATTAAGTTAACTGATTTTTAATAAGACTACGAGTACAAAGTTAAATTAGACAAGTAAACACAGTAGATCAGCAAGGTAACTGATTTTAAACTAGAAATAAAAGTAATAGAAGAAACATTGACATAAAGATGGTGGTTTGAATGGGTATTCTGAAGGCAATTGGATTCTTCTTTAAACTGCCATTCAAAGATATTCTCTGCACAAAGAATACATAGCCTGTTTATTGAAATTCAGCTTCAACTATGACTTTATGTTAAACATCAAAGTCCAATGCTGGTGATGTTAAAAATATTTTAAATATTGAAAAGGGGGACAAAAGATTGTTTACAAAATCATAACTTGGTTTGAAAACATGCTTGACTGCTTGTGTTCATTAAGTTTTATATCAATGATCTTAATTGAACTTACACGTCAGGCAAGAATACAAATTGTTGAATATGGAATTTGATTTAGGCTTGAAACCAGTCTATAAGTTGTACAGCTTTTATGACATGTTAGGGTGACCGTTTTCCATCTTATCAGTTCACTTGTTGGTTTCTAAAATTACCCATCCTGACCTAAACCCATCTTGACATAAACCCATCCTGACCCTTTTTCTAAATTGACCCATCTTGACCCAGCAACGAACCCAATCCAACCTGCCCATTTTGCCATTTTTAGTAAAGAGGTACAGGAGTCATGTTGATTTTGTCTCTACCACATGTATTTTGTTGCAAGTCATTCATGCAGTTTTTTTGTTCTATAGCACTTGTGTTCTGTATAAAATTTAATTTTAATGTCTTTATATTTGTGAATGATTTTAACTTTTTGTGAATTGACCTTAACCAATTTTTTAAATTAATTTTTCCATTTTACCCTAAGTGAACACGTATGCTTCATATAAGGTAAACCTTTTATAACATTTACAATCATTTTGGGTCAGTTTTTCCTGAAACAGTTTGGACTGTAGGCTTCAATCTTATTTCTTGTGTGGTTCATAGTCTGTAGCTATGTATGTAGATATTGTAGGCCTATTTTTAGTTTAACTCAAAGTTTACCGCCTCAGTTAATGTTACCCTTCTATATTTATATACATTTTTGTTATCATTCTATTATCTTGTGGTCAGTTGAGAAAGTTTCAGTGAGAAGTGTATTTATGTTCTGATAGTTGTTCAAATGCTGTGAAATATTCACTTCATGTTTATAGGTTGCTTTAATTGTTCTGTTGATGTGTGTTTATAGTACAAATACATAACGTTACTCTTCTTGGTAAAATCTGCTGGTTAATCGGTGTCATGTCTGTGTTTTAGGTTGACTAATAACTGATGGAAGTCAAACTTTGGAATGACAAGCGTGAGAGGGAAATGTATGACAATTTTGCTGAGCTTTACGCCATCATCAAGGCTACGGAAAAGCTCGAAAAGGCTTATGTCAGAGATATTATTCCATCAGCTGATTATGAAATCGAGTGTCAAAAACTCATAGCACATTTTAAAACATTATCGTCAACACTAAAAGATACTGTTCCCAGTATTGAAAGATTTCATGATACTTACAAAATGGACTGCCCGGCGGCCTTGAACCGCCTCATAGTCTCTGGTGTGCCTGCTACAGTGGAGCATAGGGCAGCTGCTGCCGCCTCTGGGGTGACCTCTGCTGCGATTGTGGCAGAATGCGTGCAAAATTTCATTACTGCAATGGATTCATTGAAGCTGAACATGACTGCAGTCGATCAAGTTTTCCCTTTGCTATCTGATTTATCTGGTTCGTTAAACAAATTGTCGATATTACCCCCAGATTTTGAAGGAAAAACCAAGATGAAGGAGTGGATTGGACGACTGGCAAAGATGGGGGCTGCAGACGAGTTGACTGAGCAGCAGGCTAGGCAGCTTCATTTTGACCTGGAATCATCTTATAACTCATTTATGGCTGCGTTGCCGACGGCTGGGGCATGATTCTGACGTTTAAGGTAATCTTTTAAGAAGAAAAAGGAAAAAAATCACAGTTTCTCATCTCAACTGTTTTAACTTGATTCTGTGTTTGAAATGCTATTTTTGTTGCCTATGATACAAGGGTGTTTGGGATTGCTTATTTAAACAGCTTGTGCTTATGCTTTTATAAGCATAAGCAAATAATTAGCTTATTGAAAGTAACTTTTTTTTTCCTTTAATGTAAACTTATAATATACATTAAAAATACCAGCTTGAAGTACACAATCTCAGGTTGCAGATTGGAGACAGTTTAGTTCATTCTAAAATAAGAAGATACGCATACACACTTTTCTTCATCCGACATTATGTCTATATGCTTTTGTTGGTTACTTGATTAATTAAGCTATATCCCAAACAACCACTTAGGATTTATATTGTCTCAAAATATTCTCATCTTTATGCAGCAGGATAATTTTTTTTTACCAACGCATGGTGATCTTATGGAGGCTCTTTTCGCAAGTACTCTTTTGGTATATGGTACCGTTTGTGGATGTTTGTACAATATCTATCTTTTGTAAATTGTTAAAAACTATTTTGGTGCGCCCAACACCCCGAGCACGCACATGCTAAGCATATGAGAGCTTTGTAGCATATGAGAGCTTTGTGCATTGGGTTTGCTCTTGTTATTTATGATTGCATGGGTAGAGGGGGTGTTTGGGATTAATTATCCTTACTATTTCATATATATTTCATATGTATTTCTACTTTAAAAAGTTTGAAGTTTATTTTAAAAGTTAATTCGAGTAACTTATTTTTTTTTAAATAAAAGTTGGAGTAAGTTACGCTTTTAGTCTAAGAGGTTTGGCATGTTTAAACACTTTCAATTCAAAAATAAAGATTTCTTGACGTATTATGTCCCGATGTTTGAATAATGTGATCATTTTAGTTCCTAACATTATCTATGTTAGCTAGGGAAAGATATACTTTGATTACCAATCATGTGATTTGGTGGCTCCATAATCAATTGCCCATGATGAATCAAGGATAAAGCAATTAACCGAGATTCGTATATTAGGATCCATTTGCATACTGCTCGGCTTTAGTGTAGGATGAAACATAAATTATGTATGAGACAGATTCCTTCATCAAGAATTATGAAGAAAGGTTGTCTTATATTATGAACAATATTGAAGTTTTAGACAATATTGAGTACTGTGGTTTCACAGCATCTATATAGCAATTTATTTCTCGCTATCATGAATACTTAATTTTCGAGCAGATGGACCAGAATGAGGTCTAGTCATACTGTCTTCTCTGTCTATGACAATTAAGGGGGTGTTGTTTTTTGAAAAAACCTCTTCCCCACCTCTTCACCTGCGCGCTCACAGACGCGGGAAGAGGTTTTTACTTCGCAGACGTTTGTTTTCTGGAAGACGTTTCATTAGTCTTCAGATGGGAAGACATTTTATGAACCTCTTCTCCTCTCTTCACATAAAAGATTTTTGAGCCCTAATCACACACACAACACAACCAACGCCTCTCCTCTCTTCACTGTTCCCGTCGTTCGTGACCTAATCCTCCCCGTAATTCATCAGATTCTCTTCCGATCATCCGATCGGAGTATTGTAATCTCTCTTCGACTGATGATATCATCTTTCGTGTTTGATTCTTGCGCTTAATTCTACTCAATTTCGCGAATCCCGTGAGTGAATTTCCAATTCATCGTTTTTCAGCTTCTTCTATTCACAAGTAGGTTTTTGTTTGTTATGTTATCTCTGGATTGTACGTGAATGTGAGTCATTGATTGCACCTACAGTTGATGAATTTAGGATTGATTGGGTGGAGGAGGTGTGTACAAGCTGAATTATTGTTCATATTAGGATGATCGAACGTACAATCTGCGAGATCATCTGTGCGTTTACATATATTACATACATTAGGGCTTGTTGATTTCGTTGACTGGGGAAATTGACCCGAGTCAACCATTCTGTTTTAGGTATAAAGCCTGTTCCCTGTGATTGCTTTGTTCATAGATGCCTGCTAGAAAGGTATCCAGCTCCACAACTCCTTTTCTTGAGTTTTATGACCCGGCCAAGTTGCTTTGAAGATTTCTGTTTACTTGATTTATCAGTGTTTGATTCATTGTTTATTGTTTATTGATTGAACAATCACCAGTGTGTGATTCCACCATTCTGTCTATTTCAAAATCAAGTTTTTTAATTGTTTTTAAGTTTCACAAAATTGGTTTACTTTAATTACAGCATATTTTAGCAGTCTGCAGGTTTTAAAAAATCAAACAGTTTTTTTCTTGCAGACTGCAGACGTTTGGTCCACCTCTTCTGCTGCAGATGTCTGCAGATGTGGTCCGCAGACTGCAGACGTTTTCCTGTAGAAAAAACAACCAGCATCTAAGTATGTATTCTTTTCATATCCTATTTTAGATATAAACCATGTATAAAATATTTCTAGAATAGCAACAACAAAAAAACTCTTAACGGCTACGTTTGAATTATAAAATATGGAGTAGTATTTGAGACATGAAAATCTAGAGTGCCGAGAGTTAGGGTTTGTGGCGGTAGTGATGGTTTGCTTTGTCAACTTTACGTCTAAATAATAAAACAAAAGTGGTCATCGGACTAAATACGATAATTAATTTTGGAGCATAAAACAAACTGCATGGAAACGTAATAAGAATTCCCTTTATGTTAAAGAAACATAGAAAGATTTATCTCAATCTTATGAATCAAATACAAATAAACACTAATAGATAATAATGCATTAACTGTGGCTAATAAAAAGCACATAGTTGTTTGCTTTGTTAAAATTTGCTAGAATTCAATGATTTACAAAATTAATTTCTATTCCAAATCCTTAATTCATAATTTGTTAGAAGTAAAATATGAACTCGAAAGATCCGAGAATGAAATGAGATGAGTTAAAATTTAATGAACTTTCTTATATATAATCAAGTAAAGGGTTCTCACACTCAACAACGAGATCATTATAACCATTGTCACCGCTTGAACTACCAATGTACCCAACATCACTAAAGATTTTTAATAATTTTATAAACTAATTGTGATTACATGACAATTTAATGCATCTGAAAAATGCTAATAAATTCTTAGAGTAATATGTATATCAAGTCTTTAGATGGTTTCTATACTTTCTTTCATATCTGAAAAAAGAGTTAAAAAAAATTACCTGTCAAATGTTTTATAACTACTATTTAGAACACAAGGAAACACTAATTTCTATAGTAATATTACCTTCACCTATCTATATTTTACTTTCGTTTTGAATATATATAATTTACTAGGTTTTCTTTTAAAGTTTTCACATACTTGTGAAAACTTGCACCTAATATTCTATTTATCCAACTTAAAAAGTAGTACAATAATTATATTTAAACTCTTTTCAAAACAAAGAAGAAAACGTAGTACCCTCTCAAAAGTCAAAAGTTGCAATAAACATCATCTCCGCCGGATCGTGGAGTTTCAAGGTTCAGCAGCATACACTCCTAAAGTAAACACCGCAGCAGCAATATTATTATTATTATTATTATTGTTATTTAGTTTAAGCTGTAGTAGAAGACGAAGTGTGAAGGAATTGGGGCGAGCGGAAGGCGAAACCCTAATTTATGAGGAGGTGATGGCGTGTGTTTATATTCCGGTACAAAATTCTGAGGAGGAAGTACGAGTGGCTCTGGACCAGCTTCCTCGCGATGCAACGGATATTCTTGACATTCTTAAAGCCGAACAAGCTCCTCTTCATCTCTGGCTCATCATCGCGGTATCAATTTCACATTTTCTATTCATTACTTGATGTTTCAAGCCCCCAAGAGGCCACCGCCCATTCAACTCTCACCACACCACATGTCATAAAAGCCGATCTTCATCTACCCCTATGTTTCATTCAATCACACCATTATCCTAACAAACTAATTCATTTAGGTCCGATATAAGAATTAGGTTTGCATAATGAATTGTTTGAGCTTGCATGTTGCCAATTGCTTGTTTTTTTCTTTTTTTTTTCTCTCTATGTGTATTCATTTGGCGCAGAGGGAGTACTTTAAACAAGGAAAGATTGAACAGTTCCGCCAAATTCTGGAAGAAGGATCCAGTCCTGGTATATAATGTCACATTATTGTTCTATTGATATATAGATAATTTGTTGTCAAACTTTAGAATGGTCTCGTTCTGACCTGTCTGCTTTGCAGAAATTGATGAATATTATGCCGATGTTAGATATGAAAGAATCGCCATCTTAAATGCCCTGGGGGCCTACTACAGCTACCTTGGGAAAATTGAGACAAAACAAAGAGAAAAGGAAGAACATTTTATTTTGGCAACTCAGTACTACAACAAAGCTTCCAGAATCGATATGCACGAGCCTTCTACTTGGATTGGCAAAGGTAACAACCATAATCAGATTCTTCTAGCACACTTCATTTTTAGTCAACCATAAAGGGGAGTACAAATTTTCAACTGCTGTGAAATCACTGATGAAACGTAATAACAATTAATAAAATAAAACTGGGAATATTTTTCTAGATTGCTCTTCTTGATTTTTCTGAACAGACCAACTAGGGACTTTAAAAATGCATTAATGCACCAGGTCACATAAACCACTAGCTAGCGTATTCTTTTGGTTACAGGTCAGCTTTTACTAGCAAAGGGTGACGTGGATCAGGCTTTTGCTGCATTCAAGATTGTATTAGATGGAGACCGAGATAATGTTCCTGCTCTTCTTGGTCAGGTATATTCTTATTGATTTATATTTCATCCTAAATCCGATGCTGGTTTTGTCCATGAGTTCGCGTTGTAGAAAGAGATACATATCTATATGAGGGCCCAAGGGCTATGTTACCTGTCATTAGAGGCTTGTTTTTAAAAAGCGTGATGTGCTCCGAGGCATTTAGGTTTCCGAAAGCTGAGGCACAATGCTAGAGCATTGATGTATGTCCAACTAAATACGTTTTATGTATATCAAAAGCTGAATCTCTCTCATCTCTGTTACACTTCAGCTTGTTCCATCACGTAGACCATAATCTCTTCATCCTTTTGGTCGTTTTTACATATGCCTATTTCAATAATGCTTCTTATGATGCTTATCAGACAAATTTATTAGTTCTTCTGGTGCTGATCACGTAACTTGGATTAATGCAGGCTTGTGTTGAGTTCAATCGCGGGAAATACTCCAGTTCTTTGGAGATGTACAAGGTTATTTTACTTTTTTGCATAGTTTGTTATTTGATTTTGTAGATTGCATGCACCTTGTGGAGGTTGGGAACTTGTGAACATAATGTTATATTTTATAACAATTCATTGCACCTCTATATCCCACTAGGTTTTAGTTATATATTATTCTAAATTTCGATTCCTTTGAAAGAGGGTCTTGCAAGTGTATCCCGGATGTCCTGCAGCTGTACGACTTGGCATAGGTCTCTGTCGCTACAAATTAGGTCAGTTTGAGAGGGCCAAGCAGGCATTTGAGCGTGTGTTGCAGGTAAGTCATGCTAAAAATAAAAATTAATAAACACACTTTTTTCATAGCATTGTTTGTTATACAACATCTGTTTCTAATGTCTAATTATGCTCATTTACCTTCTAATCGCAGTTAGATCCAGAAAATGTTGAGGCACTTGTCGCACTTGGAATTGTGGATTTACAATCCAATGAAGGTTGGTCTTGTCTTGTTGATGCAATTAAATATATGTATCTGTGTATTTATTTTTGTCTATTTGTCATGCTGTTGGTTGCAGCTTCTGGAATTAGGGGGGCAATGGAAAAGATGCGAAGAGCCTTTGATATTTATCCATACTGTGCAACGGCACTAAATTATCTGGCAAATCATTTCTTTTTACTGGTCAACATTTTCTAGTTGAACAGTTGACTGAAACAGCTCTTGCTGCAACTACTCATGGCTCAACCAGGGCACATTCTTATTATAACCTTGCACGGTCATATCATAGCAAGGTTTGTTCATATCTGTCATTCATTTGCAACATTCTGATTAGCAATCTTCTAGCTATTCAAATCTTGCGAGGTGCTAAGTATTCATTAAATGCCCAAACATCCAAAATAAGCTTGAGTTCTTGTTTCATTTCACCTACTGAAGTTCAATGAAATGCTTGGACATTACATATTCAATTCTTTTTTTTTCAAACTGTGATTGGTAAAGTATTTCTCGCATGTTGATGGTTCCATTCATTTACCATACTTTCATATTACATGTTGAAACTTTTGTTTGATCAGCATCATTTTTTATTTCACCAAAGAACATAATGAATCATGTTTTCTTGTTGTATATACGAGTTCATTATGTGGTTTATCTTCCTTTTTTTCCCTTTTCAATCGAAGCGGGTTAACATTTCTAATTAAAGATTCTTACACTTACATGTGTCATTTACATTTCATGATGTTTATACCTCTTATGAATCATGTTTTCGTGTTGTATGTACGAGTTCATTATGTAGTTTATCTTCCTTTTTTTCCTTTTAAATCAAAGTGAGTTACAATTTTTAATTCAATATTCTTACAGTTACAAGGTGTCATTTACATTTCATGATTTTATACCTCTTTTAAGCAACATATTTGTTATTTAATGGCTGTAAAAGGTCTTTTTGCTTTTGAATGCAGGGTGATTATGAAAAAGCTGGACTATACTACATGGCATCTGTAAAGGAAGTCAATAAGCCACAAGATTTCATTTTACCTTTTTACGGTTTGTTCATTAAACTCAAAAAGTTAATTTTTACAATTTTAAGTTATTCTGATCATCATTTTGTCCCATTTTTGCTTAGCAGCAAAATATTTCACCTTACCTTTTTCCTTTTCGACATATTTTCATTCATTTTGCTTTTTGCTAGCTCTCAATTTGCTTCTTTTTTTTAGGGTACTTAATGTTTGTTGTATAACTATGGTCTAGAATTGTTTAGATGGCAATTCATACATATATGCTTTTATTTACAAGTAATGGTTGTATATTAAAACAGGTCTAGGACAAGTACAACTAAAATTGGGAGACTTCAAAAGCTCTCTATCAAATTTTGAGAAAGTTTTGGAAGTTTATCCTGAGAATTGTGAGACCTTGAAGGCAAGTGACAGAATTTGAAGCGAGTTTGCTTTAAGTTTTAATAGTTTTCCACCTTTTCCAACTCTTACTGACTGAATTTGGACTTGTTTGAAGCAGGCTGTTGCTCACATTTATCTTCAGCTTAACCAGACTACGAAGGCTCATGAAGCTCTGAAAAAAGCAATCAAAATTGATCCTCGAGATCCAGAGGTTACACTATATTATTATGATTTTGATGTAACTTTAGGTATAAAGTAGCACAGGATCCTGAGTTTATGTTCCTTGCACTTTTTTCCATCTGTTTAACCTTGGTGCAGGCCTTTCTGGATCTTGGAGAATTGTTAATTTCAACTGACTCTGGAGCTGCTTTGGATGCATTTAAATCTGTAAGAAATTAATATTTTCTATTGCCTTGGATTGCTGCAATGTTGTCACTGTGCTGCATTCTTTTTCAGTTTGACTGTTTATAGTCAATGATATTAGAGTTTAGACCACTATGAATTGAACTTGCTGCAGCTTCTAAGTTTCTGTGAGTAAATGGTTTTTTTAAGAGCTTTTTATTTTTCAAGCTAATTATTAGTCCGGTATTATGTTCTATGTAATAACTATTTTTTAAGTATTATGATTAAATTATTATTTTGATAGAACCGTAGGGCTTATCTGTGGATAGAATAGGAATTAGTTATCAATTGGGATAGGCTCTGTATAGCTGTATATTTACTTCTTTTGTTGTTTTGATTATTAATTAGATAGATAACATTTTTTAAAGTTTTTTCTCAAGCTTCCACAGATTTCTTGTGTCTATAAGCTTGTATAAAGTTGTATAGGTGTTTGGTATGAGGCTAAATCTGACAAATCTTTGTTCCTGCGTTTTTAATGAACTTGTACTTGCTGGTAGATACCGTAGATGACCATTTCAGAATGGAGGTGATTTGTACACAACTTTTGTTTTAATTCACACACTACTATATATGTTTAAATAATTCTACCCTCTATCCATTATACTCATATTTTATTCGTTTAATGGTATGAGGGTAGTATTAGCCTAATTTAACATATTTTTTTTATGAAGTAAAAATTGTTGTGTAAAAATCACCGCCCTTTTGGAGTAATCAAGACTCTTGTTAGATAAATGTTAATATTGTTTATTGTAGGTATCCATGTTTTACATTGCTGATCCTTGAGTTTCTTGTATCTTTTGATAGGCACGTAATCTTTTAAGAAAGGCAAATGAAGAAGTATCAATCGAGCTTCTCAACAATATTGGTGTTCTTCATTTCGAAAGAGGAGAATTCGAGGTTTGCCTTGTTCTTTCACCTCCATATGTTCTGGACTATTTCAACTTTATTTTAAATAGAGTGTATTTCAAATATCTTGATGCCTTTGTGCGTGTGTTTATTTATTTTATTATATATTATTTTAAATTCAGCTTGCGCTACAAACTTTTAAAGAGGCCCTTGGGGATGGAATATGGCTCAAACTAATAGATACCGAACCACACTCGGACTCTATTGGGGCTTCATACTCTGATCCTATTAGAAAAGCATTGTACCAACCAATTGATTCCAGTTTAGCTGCCCGGAAGTACAAGGACATGCAATTGTTTCATAATCTTGAGAAAGATGGTATTTCTGTGGATTTACCATGGGATAAGATTACAACATTGTCCAACCTTGCTAGACTGTTTGAGCAGTTGCACAAGACTGAAACTGCTAGCTTACTGTACCTTTTGATCTTGTTTAAGGTAATGCTATGAGCATGGAGTATGATTACATTACATGTTCTGATGAAGAACATAATATTAATAGACAGTATATGCTAGCTTTGCTATTATTATTTGGGCCTTTGGGGTAATGCCGTAGATTACGTACTTAGGTTGGTAGTCTATTTTGGTAAACATGCTCACTAATCTTCTGACATGGTAATTATGCTTTTCTGAAACAAGCTAATATAGTTATTGTCTGATGACCGTTTTTTGCTTATCTGCATTTTTTCTGACGATGTGGCTTATCAATAACTTATTAAACTAGTCTATCTTAGAAAAGTGCAATTACCAAACCCACTCATTTCAAATGATGTATAATGCTAAACTAGTCCATTTTCTGAATAAGTGTTGCCGTGTCATCTATTTTACTGGCTATACAAGTTACCTGTCTACTAAATTACCAAACCATCCATTTAAAAAAAGTATTATCTCCAGCTTGGAGCATTATTGTACGTAAGCAGTTGAATATTTAGGAGCATTTAAGGTCATGTTAGGTTGTGAATTGTGATATATAGGGTTGGGTTTAAATGAAAACCAAGAGAAATTGTGAAAACAAATAAACCAAATCTCCACCTTTGATGTATTAAGATCAATGGCTCATATATTTTACATTTTGTACACATGGTCCCACAAGAGTACAAGCTTCTATTTGATTAATATCTGATTTTATCTTTTAATCTTCTGCATGCCATTCTTTTTCGATTTTATACTTTAATCTTCTGCATGCCTTCCTTTTTTATTTTATCCTTTAATCTTCTACATGCCATTCTTTTTCTTTGAGCCGCAGTTTCCTGAGTATGTAGATGCTTACCTAAGGCTTGCTGCTATTGTAAAATCACGGAATAATGTTACATTGAGCATTGAACTGGTTCGTAACATTTTCTTCACATCCTTGTTTATACTTTATTTTTCTCTTCATTTTGGGTCTAGATGTTAACCATGTGTTTGTTTTTTCTTCTTTTAACTGTAGATCCATGATGCGTTGCAAGTGGATGACAAAAACCCTGATGCATTATGCATGCTGGGTGACTTAGAGCTTAAAAATGATGATTGGCTCAAGGCAAAAGATACCTTTCGTGCAGCAAAGGATGCATCTAATGGAAAAGATTCTTATGCTACTCTTTGTCTGGTAATTTCTTTTCAGAATCATATTTTAAATTTATGTGCAGAAAACACTAACAAATCATGCAACATGTATGTTGGATATAGGGGAACTGGAACTACTTTGCAGCAGTCAGATCTGAGAAAAGAGCTCCTAAGTTGGAAGCAACTCATCTGGAAAAAGCAAAGGAATTATACACAAAGGTTTGATAGTTTACATTTTTTCCTGATTTTTCCAATTTTAATTAGGTGCAACATAATATTAATGATTTTAGCAAGCAAGTTACATTTTCTTAACGATTGTAGCAGAGAGTGACCTGTTTAACCCTTTAGAAGTCGCCTTCTTGTTGATTTTCCAGAAGTTGCTGATGTGGCATCTTATTTGTTGGTTACTCATTTTAGAGGCACTTTACTTAACATCTGACATGATGTTTTTTAATTTCGAAAGGCAAATATTTAAAAAAGATTTCTTTAATAGGTTGTAAATGAAGTTATTCTGTTTTTCTTGACATAAGCAATTTTTTATTAGGTGGCATCTGGTGTAACAGATGACATGGCGTCAACCAGTGCCACATCAGTAGCTTACATGTAACCTCATCTAAAATGAGGCTGGTTGATAGAATTGGTAATAAATTGTAAGGTTCTTATAATTTTGCACCTAACTCGCTGTTAAAATGGTGAAAAAGGGTAAAGTTCATTTCTATTTGACTGTTTCATGAGACAAAACAAAAGTTCAGTTTGATCATTACTGAGCAGTTGTGATACGTAACTATGGAAAAATTCAAAAATCACCATGATTTACCAATTTTCAGGTTTTGGTAGAGCATCCAGCTAATATGTATGCTGCCAACGGTGCTGGTGTGGTGCTGGCTGAAAAAGGTCAATTTGATATTGCAAAAGAGCTTTTTACACAGGTTAGCTTAAGGTTTTTACAAATGCTTTGTAATTGACAAAAGTAGCTAGTTAATTAATTTAACTTTTTCATATTTACATTATTATTGTAGGTTCAAGAAGCTGCTAGTGGAAGTGTTTTTGTTCAGATGCCAGATGTGTGGATAAATTTAGCACATGTTCATTTCGCTCAAGGAAATTTCTCATTGGCTATTAAAATGGTACTGCATGCTTTTCTCTGGCACTCATTTTTTCTTCTTTTTACTTTTGAAATTGATATTAATTAATATATTATTTTTTGCAGTATCAAAATTGTTTGCGCAAGTTTTTTTACAACACAGACAATCAAATTCTTCTATATTTAGCCCGTACGCATTATGAAGCTGAACAATGGCAAGATTGTAAAAAGACTTTACTGAAAGCCATTCATTTGGCACCTTCAAATTACACATTAAGATTTGACACAGGAGTCGCCCTGCAGAAATTCTCCGCCTCAACACTACAAAAAACAAAAAGAACTGTTGATGAGGTGACTGATTAAACTAATAATCTTTTGAATTTGTTTGTTTATATACATGTGATAATCCAAATCTTTTCTTCTATAGGTGCGTGCAACGGTTGCTGAGCTTAAGAATGCTGTTCGTGTATTTAGTCAGTTATCAGCAGCTTCAAATCTACAGTTTCATGGGTTTGATGAAAAGAAAATTGAGACTCATGTTGGATATTGCAAGCATTTGTTAGAGGCTGCAAAAGTCCACTGTGATGCTGCCGAACTGGAAGACCAACAAAATAGACATAGACTAGAACTTGCTCGCCAGGCAGCAATACGTGAGGAAGAGAGTCGACTGGCTGAAGAACAGAAGAAAGTGAAGGTTAGTTAACTTAGCTATGTTCAATAAATATTGTTAAATTTATGATTATTTTGTGTGTGTATATTTATGTTCTGTTACAAACACAGTTAGAAAAACGAAAACAAGAGGATGAGCTGAAGAAGGTGATGCAACAGGAACAACATCTAGAGCGTATTAAGGTTAGTCATCTGCATTTCGAAATAAAAATGAATTCACACCTTTTTTTTCTGATTTTAGCAACCAACTACAAAGTACATGATAAATGGAAACCAATTTAAAATTTATGCCACTTTTAGCAACCAGCCTCCGTTCGACTGATTTTACCTAAAATCAACTTGTTGATGTGGATGCCGTGCCTGCCGCCACATCAGATACGAACAAAACAAACAAACGTATCCTAAAATATCCCGTTCATAGAGTAGGGGCAGAGGAGGGTAAGATGAGGGTAAACCTTACCTGTATCCTAGGGATAGAGAGATTGCTCTCAAAGTGAACCCTATCTTGAACAAACCCTTTCTTTTCTGTTTTTAGAGTACAGGTAGCATAATATAATTACTAGTAGCAGAAATAGGAAAGAGTAGGGCAGGAAAGGGAGTCATATCAGATACCAATATGCAAAAAAAATATAGCTTATATGAAACGAAGATTGAAAATAAGTTTAAAAACGCGTTTAAAAACTATCTTTTTTAATTGTAATAAAAAATAATTTTTACTTTTAAAGTCACATGGCACTTGGCATATACATATGTTCCAAATTGCAAAAATAACCAAGAAGATTTCACGTCAACAACATAAAATTTATGCCACTTTTGGCAACCAGCCTCATGTTAACTGATTTTACATGCAATCTACTTGCTGTGTGGATACCATGCCTGCTGTCACATTAGATATCACATATACAAAAAAAAAACCTAATATGAACTTAAGATAAAAAAAATATATATTTAGTAACGCATTTAAAAATGACCTTTCTAATTGTAATATAAAATGCTTTTTTACTTGTAAACTCAAATGCCACATGGCACATGCATATATGCTAAATTGATAAAATAACCAAGAAATTGTCAATGGCAACCATTTTTTAAAAATAGCAAAAAATTGACACTGCTACCTGTGAAGCAAAATATTGGTAATAAACTATAACTTATTCGTTGCTGCAGAGGGTAAAAAGACTGTAACTTGGTTGCTAAAGTTGGTAATAAAGTGTGAGGTTGATTTCTGTTTTGCTCCTAATTTAAAGCTGGTTGCAGAAATCTTGAAAAAGTGTAAAATTTGTTTCTTTTTCATGCAGTTTGATTTATATTCTATGCATCCACTTTCTTATTAAACACTGAATTCCAATTATTGAACTTATTGCCATAGGAACATTGGAAGAGTAGCGGGTCAAAGCGAAAAGATAGGGGTCAAAGTGGAGATGAGGAGGGTGCACAAGGTGAGAGAAGGAGAAGAAAAGGTAGCGGCAAAAAGAGGAAGAGAGACAGGAAAACAGAAACTCACATGGATGACCAAGATGAATATGAAGATGATAACACCAACACAAATTATTATGAACCAGATAATCAAGTCAATAATCAGGTCAATGATGATGACGATGATCCACAGGATCTCCTTGCAGCTGCTGGCCTTGAAGATTCTGATGCTGATGATCCAGTATCTCTCTCTCTCTCTCTCTCTCTCTCTCTCACACACACACACACACACACACACTCAACCACACACAAAAACAAACACGTGCTGATATTTGTTCTGCTTTGTGTGGTGAAGGGTGCACCTTCATCAAATGCAGGTAGAAGAATAAGGGGATGGTCAGAATCTGAAGATGATGAGCCAGAAAAGAGGCAGCCTAGCTCTAGTCCTGTCAGAGACAACTCTGTGGATATGCAACTAAGTGATGGAGAATAATCTCTTTGAGTTTCTTTCTTTACACAGTAGGAGAGAAGCAAAAAAAATACCAAATGAAAGTTTTTGATTTATGTAGGTATGGGGGTGCTACATTTGATTTAAGTAGAACCATCTATATTTGATTGATTGCCTCCGTTATGTTGTGTAAATTTAATCAAATCTAAAATTTACACCAAATTAGTCAGTTTCTTAATTACTTGACATCTGCATTCTGACATATTGTAAACCCAAAACTGTTGTATTTGTGCAACTCGTAGAGTATATTGTGGATAGTAGTCGTCCTAAACTGTTTAAGTTTGAAGTTCATATTAGATTTCTTGGCCACTAACTCATCTATTTCACTTCTACTAGATAGTATAGATGTTATACATTTTTTTTTCTCAAATTGCACACCAAAACTTGTCATTTACATGGAGGGGATGAATGATATATGTAAGAAGAAAGAATGATGATTTTAGATATTCTTTTTTCTAGTGCTGATAATAAATCAAGTTGTTAGCATGTACTAGGAAAGAAAGAGAATCACCAGAGCAGAGCAGTGCAGGTGTTAGCAAGACACTTAATGAATGAAGTTTGGTGGTACATTGAATATGATGTTTGTCTTTGGACTGGTTGCAGGTGTGGTGTCAGTAAGCATTACGGTCATTTTGCATCAACTATGTTTAGTATTTGGGACCACATTTTGCATCATCCTGTAGTCAGGTTTAAATGTATACCCAACTAAACCGCTTTCTTTATAAGTTTACGGCACTAACACCATGCTTTTGCCCAGGCTGTATTCTAATGTCACATGAATCAAAGTTCACATCTATGTTTGTCATCTCGTTGATAGTTACCATCCATATACACATCGCTTGTATTGAAACTTATTTGGAATTATCTTAAAATGCAGTCATGAGAATAGGCATTGTAGAGAGGTGATATACCTCTCGAGTATCACCTCCTCAAAGCATTTCATCAGCATGTGTGTTTTGCTAATGAAATCCAATACATCGCTACTAGAAAATGGTTAGTTTTTTGCAACAAGCATATGCAACAACTTTCCCACAACAAGGTATTTGCCACTTTTGCAATGATTCTTCAACAAAACTTAAAATAAAATAATATTCTTAATATTTCACAACTTTATCATAAAGTGGCTAAAAGACTTGAAGTTGACTCAAATTCGTTGTAAAACTGAAAATTTACCAACTACTTACCTACAAAATTTCAAAATGCTTTTTTAGTTATAAATGCTAATAATAATAAATAACATAAAAAATGGAAAATATTTATATGTAGTGAAATTGTCTCAAATTTTACACCACTTGCAACAAACACGCCAATTCACTTATTTAAAGATTAAATAATAAAATAAAATATTTGTTTGTAGCAAAATTGTTGTAAATTTTGCATTCTTTGCGACAATTTTGTGACAATCATGTAAATTCACTTATTTATAGGTTACATAATAAAACAAAATACTTGTTTGTGGCAATATTGTAGCAAATTTTGCACTTTTTGTCACAATATTGTAAAAAAAGTATTTCATTACTCTAATATAGTTTATTTATTCACTTATTTATAAACTATATAATAAAACAAAAATGTGTTTGTGGCAAAGTTGTTGTAAATCTTGCGAAATTTGTCTGTGATAAAGTGCGAAGGCTTGAAATATATCTTGTAAGTTTGACTATATTATAGAGATATGATGTGTATAAAATGAAGAAAAGAGGGTTAATCTGAAAAAAAGGATAAGTTTGGATGGAATGATTTAATTCAAGTATAGGTAACAGGTGATATTATCCTTAATTTAAGATGCCCATGGCTGGCTACACGTATAGAGAATAATAATAATATCATGTTAATGTACAGTGAAGTGAATGAAGCTGAGCTCCTTTTTGTCAGACTGGACTGGAAGCATTATATTATTATATTATTATATTATTATATTATATTATATTATATTATATTATATTATATTATATTATATTATATTATATTATATTATATTACATTACATTACATTACATTACATTACATTACATTACATTACATTACATTACATTACATTACATTACATTACATGACATTACATCACATTACATCACATTACATCACATTACATCACATTACATCACATTACATCACATTACATCACATTACATCACATTACATCACATTACATCACATTACATTACATTATATTACATTACATTATATTACATTATTATATTATATTACATTATATTACATTATATTACATTATATTACATTATATTATATTACATTATATTATATTACATTATATTACATTACATTACATTACATTACATTACATTACATTACATTACATTACATTACATTACATTACATTACATTACATTACATTACATTATTATATTATATTACATTATATTATATTATATTATATTATATTATATTATATTATATTATATTATATTATATTATATTATATTATATTATATTATATTATATTATATTATATTATATTATATTATATTATATTATATTATATTATATTATATTATATTATATTATATTATATTATATTATATTATATTATATTATATTATATTATATTATATTATATTATATTATATTATATTATATTATATTATATTATATTATATTATATTATTATTATATTATATTATATTATATTATATTATATTATATTATATTATATTATATTATATTATATTATATTATATTATATTGTTGCATCACCTGCATCCAAATGTAGTGTAGCTGCAACCAACCATGTGGTACCGTATGAGACAATACTAATAGTAAACATTTAAAACATATCAACTAGTCTCCTAATCTAATCTAATCTAATCTAATCTAATCTAATCTAATCTAATCTAATCTAATCTAATCTAATCTAATCTAATCAGCTCCCTTCAAAGAGAGAAGACTGAAAACTGTCCACTGTGTAGTAAACTTTACTTGTACATTCTCCAGATGAGATGAGGTGGGTGAATTAAGTGTAATGTAATTAGAAGATAAATGAAACAGTGTCGTGTTGAGACATTTGTTTGGATCCAATTCTAAAGTCTAAATATAATAAATAAATAAATAAAGTTAAAAAAGCTAGAGAAAAAGAAATAAAAGGAAGGAGGGTTGGTTGGTTTTCTAGTGAGTGATCTGACAGAAGCGGCAGCAGATGCGTTCAGTGTCAGGAGTGAAGGTGGAGTGAGTGGGTGGGTCCCTCGCTCACTTACATTTACAATGTCTTCAGTGTTTGCAGACCACACCCACAACCACAGGTTGCTTTGAATCAAAAGCTACGGTACGTACAAGTGTTTAAAGCTGGTGATAAATCAAGATTCTTGTATTCCATACATAATTATCAATAGAGTAAATTGTCATTTTCGTCTCTGTGGTTTGGTGAAAATTGTCACTTTCATCCAATAGTTTATTTTTTCGCATCTAGGTCCCTGTGGTTTACAAATCTTGTCATATTCATCCAGTTCGTTAACTTCATCCAACATTCTCAGTTAAATGAAGGGTATATTGGTCATTTTACATATATGTTTTATTTTTCTATTTTTTTAAACCCCATTTAATATATCCCTTTTAAATAAATTGCTATTTTAGTCCCTGTGGTTTGGACATGTTTGCCAATTCAGTCCAAAAATCCCACCATCATAGCATAAAACACCATATCACCACCACCCGTGATGGAACCACCATGTAATGTAGGGTACAAATAACCCACACAAGACCGGGTACCCGAACCCGAAAGCCCGGCCCATGTGGGCGGAACGGGTAAGCCAGCAGGACATGTGCCCCACATTTAATTACATCGGAATCACCCCAATCATAACCGATAATTCAGTAACGGTCGGAGAATATAAAAGGTAATGGATTTGTCGGGGAATAATCCCTGTAAATCAGCATACGATTGCAGCAGGCAAACACTATAAATACCAGGTAAGGAGGATCGAGATCAGGGCCGACTTAACGTTTTTGGAGGCCCAAAGCGAACAAAAAATATGAGACCATCAAAAGATTATTTATATAAACCCTCATCATTTATTCGGGCTTGGGCTCGGGCCGTGAAAAAAATCAAAGGGCGTCCAGATAACACCTGACAGGGTGTTCAATTAGCAAATGCCTTATCAATATCAATTCCTTCCTTTCAAATACCAACAAACTGTCACTTTGTAGAATTTTTTAAAATCTCCCTAATGGACCTTTGAGAAAACATAATACTTGCCTCTTGAAAATACTCATCCATCGTATGGTTGTAAACATAACACTCACTTTCTCCGCATTTACGGTTTCGCCAATTTTAATTATAACGCTTGCCAAATAACCCAACTTTCTGATGTGTCTCGGTCCAATGACTAAAAATCATGTCGGCAGTTCGGCTTTTGTTCCCTACACTTCTCTCAAACCCGACTCCAAATATTGTTTTAATTTGGTTGTTCCATACATAAAACGTATAAATAAATAAATATAAGTATAAGTTATTTTATATACTTTTATAAATAGAAATATAAAACAAATAAACTTGTTTGAATAAAAACTTACCGACAAGTTGATCTTCTGAGACGTCAACCCAAGCTCGCACTAAAACACATTCTTCCTCGACCGTCCAACGCTTAGCCCTTCGTTGTTGGGATATCGACGGTTCACCGACTTGTTTTTATCTGGCTTGAATGTTTTTTTGGTTGTGGTTCGGGTTCGCGTTAGGATTCGGGTTCGGTTAGGCCAAATGGAAATACTAACAGGGTTTGTGTTTCAGGTACCCCTTGTGTTTGTGAATCGGGTAAATCCGAACTGCTGGCACTAGAGGTGCACAATCAAACCGGGTCCCCGACCCGGCCCTACGAACCGAACCGGTTTGGAACCGGTATTAGCCCAAACTGGTTCAAACCCGAAAAAACCGCCGGTTTGGGACAGGGTTTGATATTTTTGGCTGAAACCGGTTTTGATCCAACCCGGTTTTGGAACCGGTCCCAAAAAACCGGTTTGGAACCGGTTCGAGCCGTTAAAAAACTTTTTTTTTCAAACGGTCATATAGCCGTTTGGGGGGGGGGTTTGACCGTTTTTTTCAATTTTTTTTGACCATTTTGCCCTTATATGATAGTATAAATAGGTAGTGGGTATAACGGTTTAGTCACAACACTCAAAAGCTCAAAAACGTGCTTAAAAATACAAAAACGCTCCCTCACTTTCTACTTTCTATTCTCTCAATCTCTTGAATTTTATATAATGGCTTCTGAATTATCCGTTCCAACCAGTGAATCCTCAAGTGTCGCTAAAGAGACGCCCAGATGGATATCTGGATGCCCTCTTTACGGGTCGTAAGGCCCTTCACGGGCCGTAATGACTGTCGGGCAATCAAATCAGTCATTCAAAAACGTAATGGCCCGTGAAGGTGTTCACGGTGTTAATTTTTCACGTCCCGTTAAGCGTTTCACGACCCGTTAGCCCTTTCACTTACGGCCCGTGAACCGCTTTACGGGTCCTATTTTCACCTTCAATAATTTGACGAGATATATTATTCTTCGTTTTTCGTGTAATTTTGTATTTATTACTTTATTTGATATGACGTAATATTGCTCGATAGTCGTGTAATTTTGTATTTATTACGTTATTTGATATGATGTAATATTCCTCGATATTCGTGTTAATTATGTGACGGGATGCTATATTCCATGTGAACTACTATATAAACGTTAGTTTATAAATTCATTTCATAATTCAAATTTCTACGATAAGTTTGAAATAATATTTAACGTTACGATATCTTTCTGGGATAGCAACTATTTATTCGATTCGGAATCTAACTATTACCCTGAGGAGGGTTACAATTATTACGATGAGGGTGCTTCAAACTATTTAGTACAGTTCGCGTCCAATTACGGCGGGAATGACGGCGGCGATGACGCGGGTGATAACAGCGGCGATAGCAGCGATGATAATGACGGTTGTGGTTCCGGTAAAAGAGGTTTATACGACACGAATCAGGTTATAAGATATATCATATTTAATTTTACTTTCATTTAGTAATAACTAACTAAAAATATAAAATTTATTAGTTTTTCTCATCTCGTGAAGAAGGTACCGGGAGGGACATCTTAGGCGTTTTTTTTATTTTTTTATTTTATAGTTGATTGGGCAAGTAACGTAGGGCGAGAAAATAGGTTTGTTATTGTCACCAAACGTTCAAAAAGAAATTCGAATGGTGTGATGGTTAAAATTTGGTTGAAATGTGATCGGGGTGGTGTATATAAGGGAGCATCCACTCTAACAAAAAGAGGCACCAAAAAAACAAACTGTCAATTTGAATTGCAGGGTAAGTACAAGATGAAGAGAGATGGGTGGATTATAGTTGTTGTGGACGATACTCATAACCATGAAGCTGCTGAACACCTGGAAGGACATGCATACGCAATGAGGCTCACCGAAAATGAGCTTTCTACTGTAAAGAATCTGACCGAGCAAAATATTGACCCTCGAAACATTCTAGGCACGTTGAGGGAACAAAATCCCAATAACGTGTCTGTGTTACGAACCATATATAACGCTCGGGCAAAAATTAAAAAGTCCACCAGAATTGGTGAAACCCCAATGCAGGTTTTTTTTCTATACTACAACAACATCAATATATTTACACCCCTCACATAGATGAACCGACAAATACCGTCGACGTGGTTTTTTTATACATCCCACATCTCACACATTATGGCGTGCGTACCCACACGTGTTGATGATTGATACAACTTACAAAACTAACTTGTATAAAATGCCATTTGTTCAAATGGTTGGTGTGACATCCACCCTAAAATGTTTTTCTGTTGCTCACGCATTCATTGATTATGAGCGTGAAGCCAACTTCAGATGGGTGTTAGAGCAACTAAAAGCAACGCTGGAAGAAAAGTGTATGGAGCCCCGTGTTATACTAACCGACCGAGACCTCGCTCTGATGAAAGCGTCAGAAGAAGTTTTTCCAAGTGCTGTTTGATTACTTTGCAGATGACATATTTCGGAAAATATTGCTAAACTTTGCAAGGCGAGTTTTTCAAATGAAGAGTGAGGTGCTTTTGAGCATGTGTGGTCGGTACTTATTAACTCTGCAACGGCGGACATATACGCTTATAATTACGACCGCCTTTATCGCAGATTGGTGTCCAAACATTCAAGTAAGTTTTCTAGTGTTATTCTTAAAAATATATGTATATTTACATAAAAATAACTATATTTTTTTTAAATAGGAGTGCTGGTGTACCTCAAAAATAACTGGTTGGACCCCTACAAAGAGAGATTTGTGTCGGCGTGGATAAATAAAAGTTATAACTTCGGTCAGCACACAACGAACTGAGTTGAGAGCCAACATTCGTTGTTGAAAAGTTACCTGAAAGCAACCAATAGCACCCTGGATAGATTTATTCCTTTTATCAATAATATCTTAGTTACCCAGGAAATTGCTATAAAAGAAAGTTTTACCAAAAGCAAAATCATGCTTATGGTGCAACATAATCATAAAGTGCTTAAATTGCTGCGAGGTAACGTTTCTTTTACAGCTTTAGATCTCTTAGTTGGTGAGATTAACATGATAAATCATCTAATTATATCCAAAGAATCATGTGGCTGCCATCTTTTTACCAGCTGTGGTCTTCCGTGTGCTTGTAAATTAAACAATTACTTTCAAACAGGTGAATGTTCTTTTATATTTTTTTTTCATGAAAACTTTTAGTATATTTAATTTAATCTATTATTTTATAGGTCAATGTATCCTCCTGGGTGTAAAACTCAAGAGTCACCGCCCACTAAGCGAGGGTGAACTCAAACTTACGGCTCCCCAGCCTAAATCGAACAGCTAGGTGCTTCCGGGGGTCCTCATTTTCTGTCGCGGGAGTGAACAAAAAAGTCGACAAAAACTCCAACGTGAGCTCCCTGTAGCCCCTCCTAGATCCCAAATCAAACATACGCCTCCAGGGCGTCTCTCCCTCGAGCCCAATGATGTCCTGGGCACGTGCTATATCTCCAACCTCCTCTAGCACGTCCCAGTCAATGGTGCGGGTCCCCTTCAGGGGTCGTCCTATCAGCTTCCACAGCCTAAGCCGTGGCTGTGTCTCTCGAGGAAAACGAAGATCAATATGTGGGTCCAGGAAGTCACCCTGACCCTCAGGCTCGGTCTCTGGACGTGAACGTTTGCGTGGCGGCATAATCTGCAAAAAAAAATTGAAATTCTTAATAACACCTAAAGGGTTACGGCCCGTGAAGATAGGTCACGGCCCGTGACTCTCTGAATGTTCGAAGGGTTACGGCCCGTGAACAGCAGTCACGGCCCGTGACTGTTAAAAACCAAAACGGTTACGGCCCGTGAGAGCCGTTCACGGCCCGTAACCTCCAAAATTTTTCAGAATTTATTCATTTTTAAATTAAATTTTAACATATTTAAACGATAAATATACAAAAATAAAATACGAATTTGAATACGTACCGTAGTAAGGAGTCGGCGGTATGAAAGTGATGAAAATCCGGAGGTCGTAACAGAGTGAATCGGATGTGTGTTTAGGGGGCATAAATGAAGAAATGTGCCGTAAGGTCCTATATATAATCCGGCTTCACGGTCGTGAAGGGCCTCACGGCCCGTTACCGATCACTAAAACGGGCCGTGAGGGACGTCACGGTCATGAGGATGGATATATTTTAAAAAACAACCGTTGAAGGGCATTGATGTGCTTGAAATTATATATATAAAACATATCAATTGTACATCAATTATTCTATAAACTCTTACTGAAAATGATGATTTGATACCTAAATCGTTCATATTGTGTTTTCAGGCTTGGAAAAGACCAAGATGAACAAAAGGAGCATAAATAAGAAGAAAATGAAGAAAACCAAGTTTTGGAATTCAAGCATGGGGCCATGCTTCATGAGGCACGCCCCCATGCCCAGCCTGAAACACACCCCCGTGCTAAAATCAACACACCCCCGTGTTTGACAGTCCGACATGACAAAAAGTACGGTTCCCCGACCCGAGGCACGGGGGCGTGCCCCAGGAGTCACGGGGCCGTGTTTGCCCATTTCACGGGGCCGTGCCCCATTTGTCACGGGCCGTGCCCGACAACATCTGAGCGTACGAGCCGACCAACTTTTACGTACATTGTACTATCACAGGGCCGTGCCTTTTAGGCACGGGGCCGTGCTTAAACACTCCAGAAAGCCTATAAATAGGACTTCATTTGCAACTTTGAGGAGAGCTTTTGGGAGGTGAAGTGCTGGTGCTCCCTCTCGGGAACCTAGCCTGTGGAGGTCCTTAGAAGGTTTTGGAGGTCCATTCAACACTTAGAAGAAGCTCGGGATCTTTTAACATCATCCATAGTTGTAACACCCGGAAGTTGACTTCTCAGCATGTGATGCGACTGAGCTTCAGTCGCCTGTGATTTATGCGATTGAAGTTCAACCGCATGGCTATTCGGCCGATTGGAGCTCAACCGCACGATTGGAGTTCAATCGCCCGAATGAAGTATGAGCCGAATGGAACATGTGCGATTGGGGTCCAATCGCATGGTGTTGATGCGACTGAAGGTCCAGTCGCCCCTGGACCAGATGCGACTGAGATGTGGGTATATAAGGGGAGCAACTCCATTCTCCTCCCATTTTTCAGTCGGGGAGAGAGAGTGAGCGACCGAGAACAGAAGAGAAGAGAGGGAAAGTGCTGCCCGAGCTCCGAATCCGTCGAGAAGATAGCCAAAGTCGAAGTTCATCTACTTCTACCTGTAATGTGAGTTCTAGGACCCCTCATTTACATGTTTTTAACTGATTTTGGGGCTGGATCACATAATAACCCTAGTTTTGTAAAAGTGTATAGTTGACCCATTTGATGAAATCTTAGATAATGTGATTATAGTGTGATATAGGACTTGCACATGCTTGTATGATGTCCTAGTATGAATCCCTAAGCTTTGGGAGGGTCAATTTGGGTTAAAAACGGGTTTAAGGTGGGTCTGAGCACTTAGGTTCTCGACTACTGTTCTTGAAGAACTCCAGTCGCTGCCCAGTTAGGGTTATGCGACTGAAGGGCCATTCGGCCGAATGAGTGTCAGTTGTTGTCCAATCGCCCGATTGAGGTCCAATCGCACGATTGAGTCTCAGTCGCACGGTAGGCTATGCGATCGAGAATTTCGGTCGCATAAGCCCAATCGCAGAGTAGATTCAGTCGCATAGACCCATTCGCATAGTAATACAGACGCCCGACTGAGGATTCAGTCGCATAGACCCATTCGCATAGTAATACAGACGCCCGGCTGAGGATTCAGTCGCATAGACCCATTCGCATAGTAATACAGACGCCCGACTGAGGATTCAGTCGCATAGACCCATTCGCATAGTAATACAGACGCCCGGCTGAGGATTCAGTCGCATAGACCCATTCGCATAGTAATACAGACGCCCGGCTGAGGATTCAGTCGCATAGAAGTCCAATCGCATGACTCAGTCGCATGGAAACCATGCGACTAGGGTATGTTCAGTCGCCCGAATAGGGCTGATGCGATTGGATACAGAAGTGTATGTGTAATGTATGTATGCTAGTTATGATGTTGCCATGATAGATGATGAACACTGATGAATTGTAAATATTAATGTGTCTTGACTTGATGCATGCTTATCCCCCATAGTATACATGATATCTTTAATATATGAAATGAAAGTATTATGTAAAGCACAGAGAAAGAGTAATAAAGAAAGAGAAAGGAACAGTAATGAAAGTAACAAGTCTTGCAAGCATATAGGAGTTACACGACTATGTGTCGTTAGCTCAACTGTGTGGCGGGCTAGCTACCCACTGACGCACACAGGGTCAATCAATTGAGATTGGCAGGACCTTTGGACGTGCCCCGGATGTTCGGGTCGGCCTTGTACATAGTACACATAGCCCTTTCGGGGGAACCGTTGAACCCTTTGGGGGAATACACATAGCCCTTTCGGGGGAACCGTTGAACCCTTCGGGGGAATACACATAGCCCTTTCGGGGGAACCGTTGAACCCTTCGGGGGAATACACATAGCCCTTTCGGGGGAAACACAGTTGGCTCTTCGGAGCATATAGATGGCCCGACATCCATTCTCCCCTCGCGCACATAGTTGGGGTATCGCCCACTGGTCCACATAGAAAGTGAAACATAAAGATAAAGTTACAGACAAGGCATATAGTACAGATAACGAACATTATTTGTTCACACAGTTGATGCGTGCTCGCATATACAGTACAGTATAGTATAATATAGAAAAGGGTATTTTTATATACTACTTATAAAACTAGAACTCACTCAGCAACGCTGACTTTTTATGTGTTTCCAGATCGCAGGTAGTGTTGCTGAGGATGGCACGAGGCAGCTACTCAGCTCTTTTGGGAGGGCATTCTCCATTTTGTAATGCTGCAACGTCACGTGTTGCGGGCCCATAACGCACGCAACAAGTCACGTTGCCTGCCATTACGAGATTTCTTGAGGATCTGAATCAACGAGATTACTCAAGAAATCTCCTTTATATATATTTGAATTTAATATCTTCTTTATGAAGAAAAATATATTTTCTTATTTCGGTAGAGGTCGCTGTATGACCCTATGATTGCTGAGGAATATGCATCAGCAGCAATCATAGTATAGTTAAGCAATGTAAAGAAAAGCTTGTATTTTGTAATCAGGACAATGATGTAACAACTTTTATGATGAAATGAGAATGTATATTTTATTAATTCCGCTGCGTATGTTATGATCATGTATTAAATGAATGTTTTACGAGTAATGATGACCAACAGTGAGGCGCCCGGTGAGCGGGGCCTTACAAGTTGGTATCAGAGCAAAAGTTTAAGTAAAATGGGTAAATTTTTATAATAAACCTAAACTTAAACTAAGAATGGGACAGGGAGAATGAGAATGCCATCTGAGTAGTCGCGTGCCATCAGGTATTTTCCTAGAGATTAACTGGTTATTATGTGCGCATGTGATGTGAGTTATGTGTACTGTTAGACTGAGATACTAATGTAGTCAGGATAGGTGATGCTCGGGGTACGAAGAGTAGAGTAAGTGGCTAATCATAACTGGCCACTGTAATTAGGGACTTACTGTACTTAACATAAACTGAGCTATTTCCTTGAATGACCGTGTTGGTGTTTTAATCTTTCAGTGTGATAGAAGATGGTCGGTGATAGATCATCTGATGCTTCCCGTGATGGTGAACGTGGTGATGAGCCGCGTATCACGCGAGGAAGACTTAGGAAAGAGAAACTAGTTCGTGAGGAGAACGAGATTCCTCACCAGGAAGAGACGGACGAAAGCGCCAAGCTGAGAGCCTCGGTAAAAGAGGCAGTGATTGAGGAAGTACACCAGGTTATGCAGACGATCTTACCGACTGTAATGACCGAAGCGATAAAGGCAGTACGAGAAGAGGATAGACGAGGGAAGAGACGGTCCTCCGTTAGACAGCAACAGACAGGGGCAGAAACGGTATTGTCTGATGACGAAGAGGAAGAGGAGGAAGAGCAGGTTAGGGGGACAGCCCGGGGTTGTGATTACGGGAAATTTATGAGATGCAAGCCTCCGACTTTTGATGGTTCAGGTACGGCTGCTGATGCTCACCAATGGGTGAGAGAGATGGAGGCGGTCCTTGATATCAGCGATTGCCATGAGGATAAAAAGGTGAAGTTTGCTACCCACTCATTTACGGGGACGGCGTTGTGCTGGTGTGACAATATTGTCCAGGCCGAGGGTAGTAGAGCTATTGGGAAGATGAAATGGGCGGAATTGAAAAGAATGGTGATCGAGGAGTTTAGTCCTCGTCGGGAGATGGATAGAGTTGAGAGAGAGTTCCTGCAGTTGGAGGCAGGGACGATGACCCATCAGCAATACACGACTAAGTTCAACGACATGGCACGGTTGGTGCCAGAGCAAGTGACGCCGGTGTCTCGTAAGATCAACCGGTATATTCAGGGGTTGCCAGCCGAAATTCGTTGGCATTTGATTTCCGCTCGACCAAGTACTTTCAGGTCGGCGGTGGATTTAGCTGGTAGGCTGTACGATGAACGGGCTGCGTTGGTAAAGACTGAGGGCAGTAAGAAAGGGAGTGAGGAAAAGAAGTGGCAAGGGAAGAGGTTTGGTCGAGGGGGTGCCTCGACGAGTAATAAGAAGACGAGGGTGGATGACCGCCGGGTGGTCACGTCGGGTTCAGGAGGAAAGAAGTGTGGTAAATGCGGGAGAGAGCACGGTGGTGAGTGCAGATGGGGGCTGAACGTATGTTTCAGGTGTGGTCAGCCTGGTCACATTGCTAGAGACTGTAGGAAGCCTAGGGCTGAGACTCCAGGGGTAAAGAAGACGGGAAGTGAAGGTCCGAAAGCGAGCGCCAGGGCATTCACAATGACGCAGGAAGAGGCGAGGACAGACCCCGATGTAGTGTCCGGTACGTTTCTGGTGAACCAAACCTTAGCCTCTGTGTTATTTGATTCGGGTGCCAGTAGGAGTTTTATTTCTGTTGCTTTTTGTGCCAAATTGCCCGTTAGTAGTAGGCGTGTGGATGTGCCGTTTGATGTAGAGACTGCGATAGGTAAAACCACCAGGATTTCAGAGGTAATTGAGGGTTGCGATGTAGAACTGGAGGGTCACAAATTCCCAGTTAAACCCTTTGCAATGACGTTGGGTGGTTTCGATTTGGTGCTTGGAATGGACTGGTTGGCAGATTTCGAGGCAAACATTGTGTGTCGTAAGAAGATGATCAGTTTGACAGCGCCTGACGGTAGTCCAGTGACAGTTTATGGGGATCGGGTTACTACGATTCCGAAAGTGATCTCAATGGCAGTGGCGGGGAAATGTATGAGGCGTGGATGTAACGCCTATTTATGTTATGTGAAAGATGTAGAGAAGCCAGCACCACAACTGTCTGATGTTCCGGTTGTGTGTGAGTTCCCAGACGTGTTCCCGGAAGACTTATCAGGATTGCCACCTGACAGAGAGATCGAGTTCCAGATTGATTTAGTACCAGGCGCCCAACCTGTTGCCAAGGCACCATACCGATTGGCCCCGACAAGGATGAAAGAGTTGATGGAGTAGTTACAAGAGCTGTTGGATAAAGGGTTTATTCGACCGAGTATCTCACCTTGGGGTGCTCCGGTCCTGTTTGTAAAGAAAAGGACGGTAGTATGAGGATGTGCATCGACTACCGCGAGTTGAATAAGCTGACAGTAAAGAACAGATACCCCTTGCCGAGGATCGACGACTTGTTTGATCAACTTCAGGGTGCTAGTTGGTTCTCACGTATAGATCTTCGATCAGGCTACCATCAACTGAAGGTGAAGTAGCAGGATATCCCTAAAACAGCTTTTCGTACGCGCTACGGTCATTATGAGTTCCTCGTTATGTCATTTGGTCTGACCAACGCGCCAGCTGCTTTTATGGATCTGATGAACAGGGTGTGCCGGCCGATGTTGGATAAGTCAGTGATTGTATTCATTGATGACATCTTGATTTATTCAAAGAACGAGACTGAGCATGCCGGTCACATTCGCGAAGTTCTGGAGACACTGAGAAGGGAGAAGTTGTATGCAATATTCTCCAAGTGCGTATTTTGGTTGCGTGAGGTTTAGTTTTTGGGTCACGTGGTAAATCCAGATGGGATTCTGGTCGATCCGGCAAAGGTGGAAGCAGTAATGCAATGGAAGTCTCCAAAAACGCCATCTGAGATCCGTAGTTTCTTGGGGTTGGCAGGTTACTACCGAAGGTTCATCCAAGACTTTTCCAAAATTGCTTCTCCACTGACCAAGTTGACCCGGAAGGATGTGAAATTTGAATGGGGTCAAGCTCAAGAGAAGGCATTCGAAGAACTGAAGACAAGATTGACCCAAGCTCCAGTATTGGCACTGCCCGATGGGAGTGAAGACTTAGTAGTTTATTCTGATGCCTCCTACTCGGGGTTGGGATGTGTATTAATGCAGAGGGGAAAGGTGATAGCCTATGCATCCCGACAGCTGAAAGTTCATGAGGTTAATTATCCTACTCATGACCTGGAGCTAGCAGCTGTGGTTTTCGCGTTGAAGATTTGGCGGCACTATTTGTACGGGACGAAGTGCACCATCTTCACAGACCACAAAAGCTTGAAGTACTTCTTCGAGCAAAAGGATCTGAATATGAGGCAGAGACGGTGGTTGGAGCTAATAAAAGACTATGATTGTGAAATTCATTACCACCCGGGCAAAGCTAACGTGGTGGCTGATGCCCTTAGCCGAAAAGAGAGGCCCGAGCCGATTCGGGTGAAAGCGTACCAACTGATCATGACCTCCGACGTGATGAAACAGGTCAGAGAATTCCAAGATGAGGCCTTGAAAGATGAACATCTTAACTCTGAACGAATGAGAGGTCTGGTAGCGGACCTAGTAGAGAACACGACGGGTGTTAGAACCCGGTTTGGGCGTATGTGGATTCCTCGTCTTGGGGATCTGCGAATGAAGATTATGGATGAAGCTCACAAGTCTCGGTACTCCATTCATCCCGGCGCCACCAAGATGTACCAAGACATGAAGAAAGACTATTGGTGGCCGGGTATGAAACGTGACGTGGTGGAGTATGTGAGTAAATGCCTCACGTGTTTGCAAGTAAAGGCGGAGCACCAGAAGCCGTATGGAAAGATTCAGCCGTTGGACATACCGGAATGGAAGTGGGAGCACATCACCATGGATTTTATCACAAAGCTGCCACGTACCCCAAAAGGGCATGATACGATCTGGGTGATTGTGGATCGATTGACGAAGAGTGCTCACTTCTTACCGATGCGGGAGACATATTCGTCCGAAAGGTTGGCCGATCTTTTCATCAAAGAAATTGTGACTCGTCACGGTGTACCGGTGTCGATTGTGTCTGATCGCGACACCCGGTTTACATCTAAATTTTGGAAGAAATTCCACGATGCTATGGGGACGAGATTGCATATTAGCACGGCTTATCATCCTCAAACTGATGGTCAGTCTGAAAGGACCATTCAGACCTTGGAGGACATGCTCCGAGCATGTGTTATTGACTTCGGGGGAAGTTGGGATGACCATCTACCGTTAGCTGAGTTCTCGTACAACAACAGTTATCATGCTAGTATTGGCATGCCACCTTACGAGATGTTATACGGTAGAAGATGCAGGACCCCCGTCTGTTGGGGTGATATTGGTCAGAAAGAATTGGGAAGCGTCGAAGTGGTAGAGGCTATGACTGAAAAGCTCGAAAGAATCAAAGCGTATATGAAGGCAGCCAAAGACCGACAGAAGTCGTATGCCGACAAACGACGCAGGCCAATTGAGTTCCAAGTGGGAGACCGGGTTATGTTGAAGGTCTCACCTTGGAAGGGGATCATTCGATTCCGGAAGCGGGGAAAGTTGAGTCCGCGATATATAGGCCCTTTCCGAATTGTTGCTCGCGTAGGGGAGGTGGCCTATAGGTTAGATCTGCCAGATGAACTAAGTGGAATCCACCCGACTTTCCATGTGTCTCATCTGAGGAAATGTTTGGCGGACGAAGACATGGTCGTTCCACTGGGTGATATCGAGATAGACGAAAAGCTCAATTATGTAGAGCAACCAGTGGCGATCATAGATCGCAAAGAAAAGAAATTGAGAAATAAAGTGGTTCCCCTTGTGCGTGTACAGTGGCGGCACAGGAAGGGATCCGAGTCGACGTGGGAGACTGAAGAAGAAATGAGGCAGCATTACCGACGATTGTTCGAAGAATGACAGGTTTCGGGGACGAAACCTAAAATAAGGGGGTGGACTTGTAACACCCGGAAGTTGACTTCTCAGCATGTGATGCGACTGAGCTTCAGTCGCCTGTGATTTATGCGATTGAAGTTCAACCGCATGGCTATTCGGCCGATTGGAGCTCAACCGCACGATTGGAGTTCAATCGCCCGAATGAAGTATGAGCCGAATGGAACATGTGCGATTGGGGTCCAATCGCATGGTGTTGATGCGACTGAAGGTCCAGTCGCCCCTGGACCAGATGCGACTGAGATGTGGGTATATAAGGGGAGCAACTCCATTCTCCTCCCATTTTTCAGTCGGGGAGAGAGAGTGAGCGACCGAGAACAGAAGAGAAGAGAGGGAAAGTGCTGCCCGAGCTCCGAATCCGTCGAGAAGATAGCCAAAGTCGAAGTTCATCTACTTCTACCTGTAATGTGAGTTCTAGGACCCCTCATTTACATGTTTTTAACTGATTTTGGGGCTGGATCACATAATAACCCTAGTTTTGTAAAAGTGTATAGTTGACCCATTTGATGAAATCTTAGATAATGTGATTATAGTGTGATATAGGACTTGCACATGCTTGTATGATGTCCTAGTATGAATCCCTAAGCTTTGGGAGGGTCAATTTGGGTTAAAAACGGGTTTAAGGTGGGTCTGAGCACTTAGGTTCTCGACTACTGTTCTTGAAGAACTCCAGTCGCTGCCCAGTTAGGGTTATGCGACTGAAGGGCCATTCGGCCGAATGAGTGTCAGTTGTTGTCCAATCGCCCGATTGAGGTCCAATCGCACGATTGAGTCTCAGTCGCACGGTAGGCTATGCGATCGAGAATTTCGGTCGCATAAGCCCAATCGCAGAGTAGATTCAGTCGCATAGACCCATTCGCATAGTAATACAGACGCCCGACTGAGGATTCAGTCGCATAGACCCATTCGCATAGTAATACAGACGCCCGGCTGAGGATTCAGTCGCATAGACCCATTCGCATAGTAATACAGACGCCCGACTGAGGATTCAGTCGCATAGACCCATTCGCATAGTAATACAGACGCCCGGCTGAGGATTCAGTCGCATAGACCCATTCGCATAGTAATACAGACGCCCGCCTGAGGATTCAGTCGCATAGACCCATTCGCATAGTAATACAGACGCCCGGCTGAGGATTCAGTCGCATAGACCCATTCGCATAGTAATACAGACGCCCGGCTGAGGATTCAGTCGCATAGACCCATTCGCATAGTAATACAGACGCCCGGCTGAGGATTCAGTCGCATAGACCCATTCGCATAGTAATACAGACGCCCGGCTGAGGATTCAGTCGCATAGACCCATTCGCATAGTAATACAGACGCCCGGCTGAGGATTCAGTCGCATAGAAGTCCAATCGCATGACTCAGTCGCATGGAAACCATGCGACTAGGGTATGTTCAGTCGCCCGAATAGGGCTGATGCGATTGGATACAGAAGTGTATGTGTAATGTATGTATGCTAGTTATGATGTTGCCATGATAGATGATGAACACTGATGAATTGTAAATATTAATGTGTCTTGACTTGATGCATGCTTATCCCCCATAGTATACATGATATCTTTAATATATGAAATGAAAGTATTATGTAAAGCACAGAGAAAGAGTAATAAAGAAAGAGAAAGGAACAGTAATGAAAGTAACAAGTCTTGCAAGCATATAGGAGTTACACGACTATGTGTCGTTAGCTCAACTGTGTGGCGGGCTAGCTACCCACTGACGCACACAGGGTCAATCAATTGAGATCGGCAGGACCTTTGGACGTGCCCCGGATGTTCGGGTCGGCCTTGTACATAGTACACATAGCCCTTTCGGGGAACCGTTGAACCCTTCGGGGGAATACACATAGCCCTTTCGGGGGAACCGTTGAACCCTTCGGGGGAATACACATAGCCCTTTCGGGGGAACCGTTGAACCCTTCGGGGGAATACACATAGCCCTTTCGGGGGAAACACAGTTGGCTCTTCGGAGCATATAGATGGCCCGACATCCATTCTCCCCTCGCGCACATAGTTGGGGTATCGCCCACTGGTCCACATAGAAAGTGAAACATAAAGATAAAGTTACAGACAAGGCATATAGTACAGATAACGAACATTATTTGTTCACACAGTTGATGCGTGCTCGCATATACAGTACAGTATAGTATAATATAGAAAAGGGTATTTTTATATACTACTTATAAAACTAGAACTCACTCAGCAACGCTGACTTTTTATGTGTTTCCAGATCGCAGGTAGTGTTGCTGAGGATGGCACGAGGCAGCTACTCAGCTCTTTTGGGAGGGCATTCTCCATTTTGTAATGCTGCAACGTCACGTGTTGCGGGCCCATAACGCACGCAACAAGTCACGTTGCCTGCCATTACGAGATTTCTTGAGGATCTGAATCAACGAGATTACTCAAGAAATCTCCTTTATATATATTTGAATTTAATATCTTCTTTATGAAGAAAAATATATTTTCTTATTTCGGTAGAGGTCGCTGTATGACCCTATGATTGCTGAGGAATATGCATCAGCAGCAATCATAGTATAGTTAAGCAATGTAAAGAAAAGCTTGTATTTTGTAATCAGGACAATGATGTAACAGCTTTTATGATGAAATGAGAATGTATATTTTATTAATTCCGCTGCGTATGTTATGATCATGTATTAAATGAATGTTTTACGAGTAATGATGACCAACAGTGAGGCGCCCGGTGAGCGGGGCCTTACAATAGTGAATCATCGGTTTGATTATTCTAATTTATCGATGATTTCATTACTATCTTCTATCTTTGTTGTTAGGTTCAAGCTCATTATGAGCTAAACTTCATTTGTTATCCTATTAAATGAAATTTATGTAATTTGTGATGAACTAATGGTGTGACAAATATTGTGTTAATGTTATGGTGGTCTTGGGAAAACTTTCGATGGGTAGCACCTACATTTGAACTGGGGGTTATAAGTTTATGGTTTGTAATTGTGATTGTCATACACGGTTGAAAAACGTATGATCAACTTTTATTCATAACAAACTATGGCTAATTAACTAGAGATGGTTATTAGAAATCATAAGACCTTAACTTTCTGATCATTTACGGGTTCCCTTTTATTAGTCTGAGAAATCTACAGTAATTGTTATGGTTTTCTAAAATTAATGGTATGTTAGAATAGAACTTGATCAACTCTCTTCTTACATTAAGTTATGTTTTCAGAAATCATATGTCGAAAAGGACACAAAAGATTTACCTACATCACTAGGGCCTTGACCTAAGCAGTAAATCTCAACCTGTGTTGGGGTCACTACGGAGCGGATAGACGAGAAATCGCGCCGGCTCATCTTTATAAACGTTAACACAATTACTTTATTCAATATCTTTAATCACACCACCAATTCATCACAGTTGCATAAGTGTAATCTAAATTAGGATAACAGCCTTACTTCACTGAAAGAATCACCAAAAGTCTCAATCTATCTTTATCTATCTTTATTTATTGTTATTTTGTTTAACTTATCATTTTCTAAATCAAACTGATAGTCAATTATGAGGGTTGTTGAGTAGGCTTAGTGTGTCCACGGATTGATACTCGGTTCTTACCAACACTATATTACCTCACGATAGGTACACTTGCCTTTTGTGTGTGTAGTTAGTATTAGTAATAACCATTTCTTGATCAGCTCTGGACGTGAACGTTTGCGTGGCGGCATAATCTGCAAAAAAAAATTGAAATTCTTAATAACACCTAAAGGGTTACGGCCCGTGAAGATAGGTCACGGCCCGTGACTCTCTGAATGTTCGAAGGGTTACGGCCCGTGAACAGCAGTCACGGCCCGTGACTGTTAAAAACCAAAACGGTTACGGCCCGTGAGAGCCGTTCACGGCCCGTAACCTCCAAAATTTTTCAGAATTTATTCATTTTTAAATTAAATTTTAACATATTTAAACGATAAATATACAAAAATAAAATACGAATTTGAATACGTACCGTAGTAAGGAGTCGGCGGTATGAAAGTGATGAAAATCCGAAGGTCGTAACAGAGTGAATCGGATGTGTGTTTAGGGGGCATAAATGAAGAAATGTGCCGTAAGGTCCTATATATAATCCGGCTTCACGGTCGTGAAGGGCCTCACGGCCCGTTACCGATCACCAAAACGGGCCGTGAGGGACGTCACGGTCATGAGGATGGATATATTTTAAAAAACAACCGTTGAAGGGCATCACGGCCCGTTAACTGCTTCACGGCTCGTTATTCCATACAAATACGGGCCGTGAGACCCTTCACGTCCGTTAACCTTTAAAATGATATTTCTCTTCATACGGATCCAGCCCATAGAACAAATAGCTCTTAATAAGCCCAAACTCGTCATAGGGGTATTTTTTAGGATCTTGATAATTTCCAAAGTTTAAAATGATATTTCTCTTCATACGGATCCAGTCCATAGAACAGACAGCTCTTAATAAGCCCAAACTCGTCATAGGAGTATTTTTTAGGATCTCGATAATTTTCAAAGTTTAAAATGACATTTCTCTTCATATGGATCCAGCCCATAGAACAGACAGCTCTTAATAAGCCCAAACTCGTCATAGGGGTATTTTTTAGGATCTCGATAATTTCCAAAGTTTAAAATGATATTTCTCTTCATACGGATCCAGCCCATAGAACAGACAGCTCTTAATAAGCCCAAACTCGTCATAGGGGTATTTTAATAAAATATTTCATTACTGTTCTACATTATACGTCTAGGATACAGTTCGTCTGCCATAAATCTTTGGAATCTACAACAAGCATCCTGCAAGCTAACCTCTTGCCACTCTAAAGACCTATTTTGAACCAACCTACGCAATAACATACAAATTACAACTCCCGAATCTCGACCAATATGACCGGCATTAGGAGGCCACACGGTTTCACCGGATACAACCAGTTCTTCGATTTCTTCTTGTCCGGAGTGCTGCCAATATTGTATACGTGACAGAAAATGTAAAAAGTACGATTCGAATTGTACGAAAATTGTTCGGGCTTTACGATGAATGCACCATGAATCATCACACGTATTTGGTCGACATTCGTGTGGAGAATATATACGAACTTCTAGTGAGTCCAAAGAAATCTCAAAAAGATACCAATTTTCTTCGTCATCAGTCTTTGGTACGTAAACCTACAAAACAATTTAATTCATGGTTATAAATTCATGATTTTTATTGTAAAACATGAAAACAGTATTACTGTATCAACTTCCCATAACGCGGGGATATAGATAGTCACTCCCGTCACCATATTTGTTACCCTTAACGGACCCCGAGTATATTAAGTTAAACCACTCAAATGGGAGAATCGTCCAACGATCACTACCCGGCAACTCTTCTGTTCTACGTATTTCTTCGTATCTTCATATTGTGAGTCTATTTGTCCACGCCCGAACATGCTATAAAATAATAACTTTTTTAATTGTTAGAATTTTAAAATAAAATAAAATTTACAAAAAAAAAACTTTAAATCATACCTCTGTACCTAAAGACACGTTTCCGAATAATTCACGCTAATATTCTAACTGAATATCGGAATTACCCATGTAATACACCTACATGTTTGGGAATCACCGTTACGTATAAACTGAATAACATTTTCAGACCAGTTCCTCCCATACTGCCAATTATGGTTATCTATTGGATCAGGAATACTTTCCACAATATCTCGTGAGTTTGAAGAGGACTCATTTTGACGTCTTCTATTACCTCTACGAGAAGATATTTTAACTGTTTCGTTTCTCACTAACCGTATATAACAAGTAATATATATAACATTTTATACAACATCTTAAATCAAATTAAGGAATAATATGTCACATCATATAATTATAAAATTTAAAAATGCACGCAAATCAAGAAAAATAAATTCTCAGAAGGACTACTACGGCCCGTAAGAGAACTAACGGGCCATTATGGCACTTGTTCACGGGCCGTGATATTAGGCTCTTACGGGCAGTGATGCGTTTCACAGCCCGTGAGCGGATAAAGCTGCGAAATTTAAATTTCGAACATCTTACGGGCCGTGAAAAAAGTCAAAGGGCGTCCAGATAACACCTGACAGGGTGTTCAATTAGCAAATGCCTTATCAATATCAATTCCTTCCTTTCAAATACCAACAAACTGTCACTTTGTAGAATTTTTTAAAATCTCCCTAATGGACCTTTGAGTAAACATAATAGTTACCTCTTGAAAATACTCGTCCATCGTATAGTTGTAACCATAACACTCACTTTCTCCGCATTTACGGTTTGGACAATTTTTATTATAACGCTTGCCAAATAACCCAACTTTCTGATATGTCTCGGTCCAATGACTAGAAATCATGTCGGCGGTTCGGCTTTTGTTCCCTACACTTCTCTCAAACCCGACTCCAAATATTGTTTTAATTTGGTTGTTCCATACACAAAACGTATAAATAAATAAATATAAGTATAAGTTATTTTATATACTTTTATAAATAGAAATATAAAACAAATAAACTTGTTTGAATAAAAACTTACCGACAAGTTGATCTTCTGAGACGTCAACCCAAGCTCGCACTAAAACACATTCTTCCTCGACCGTCCAACGCTTAGCCCTTCGTTGTTGGGATATCGACGGTTCACCGACTAGTTTTTTTCTGGCTTGAATGTTTTTTGGTTGTGGTTCGGGTTCGCGTTAGGATTTGGGTTCGGTTAGGCCAAATGGAAATACTAACAGGGTTTGTGTTTCAGGTACCCCTTGTGTTTGTGAATCGGGTAAATCCGAACTGCTGGCACTAGAGGTGCACAATCAAACCGGGTCCCCGACCCGACCCTACGAACCGAACTGAAACCGAACCGGTTTGGAACCGGTATTAGCCCAAACCGGTTCCAACCCGAAAAAAACCGCCGGTTTGGGACCGTGTTTGATATTTTTGGCTGAAACCCGTTTGGAACCAGTTTTGATCCAACCCGGTTTTGGAACCGGTCCCAAAAAACCGGTTTGAAAACCGGTTCGACCCGTTAAAAAACTTTTTTTCAAACGGTCATATAGCCGTTTGGGGGGGGGGCTTGACCGTTTTTTTTAATTTTTTTTGACCATTTTGCCCTTATATGATAGTATAAATAGGTAGTGAGTATAATGGTTTAGTCACAACACTCAAAAGCTCAAAAACGTGCTTAAAAATACAAAAATGCTTCCTCACTTTCTACTTTCTATTCTCTCAATCTCTTGAATTTTATATAATGGCTTCTGAATCATCCGTTCCAACCAGTGGATCCTCAAGTGTCGCTACCATTGTAAGAATTCTTCCAACAACGAGAAACCAAGAGATTTGGTACAACTTCGACTTATGCGAAATGTCAAATGGTCAAAATAAAGCTCGATGCAAGGCTTGTGGTTCGTTTTTCAAGTTGGATTCAAACTCGACTTTGAGAAACCATATGACCAAATGGTGCAAGTCTTTGAAAAGTACACCGAGTCAAGGCCAAACATCAATCGGAAACGATGGTGGTTTATGGAACTTCAGCATAGATATGGTTCGAGATAGAATGACAAAGTTTGTGATTCAAGAAGGATTACCGTTCGATCACTTCGACAACCCTCGGTTAACAAGATTGATTCAAGAAACTCTTCAACCACGTTACACTCACGTAAGTCGCACCACTCTTAGACGTGATTGTTTAAATCTTTGGAAACACGCAAAAAATGATTTAAAGGTTTTATTTGAAAATTTACAAACCGGTGTGAACTTAACTACCGACGTTTGGTCCGCCCCACACGGTTTACCAGAATCGTACCTTTGCGTCACCGCCCATTGGATAGATCCAAGTTCGTGGCAAATGATGAAACGTACGATTGCGTTTGAATTATTTGGATATCCGCATATCGGTAATAATCTATTTCAAATTTTAGTCTTTGTAATCAAAACATATAAATTAGAACACAAAATTTTTTTAATGTCATTTGATAACGCCTCGAATAACATATCCACCGTTTATAAATTAAAACTAAAATATAAACCGGTTTGTGACGGTGTATTTTTTGCATTCAAGATGTGTTGCACATATTCTTAATTTAGTTGTGCAAGATGGTCTTGGCGTTCCTTAAGTTGAAGATTTTAAAACGTCTTTAAAAAATATGTTACGTGACGTTTTTAAAACTAACAGAAAAATATATGTTAATTATAGAAAAATATGTCACGATACGAATTCCATTTGTTTAGGACCAAATTGGGATGTCCCGACTAGATAAAATTCTACTTGGAAAATGTTTAGTAGTGCTTTGCGATAAAAAGAAACGCTTCATGTTTTTCATGATGGTCTTGGCGATGCGGAGTCGGGTTGTTCCGTTTCCGTTAGAGGGTTGGGAATATATTCAAGAAATAACTCAATTTTTAGAGCTTTTTAAAAACGCAACTACAAAATTGTTGGTGGTTTATTATCCGACAAGTTGTCTAACACTTCATCAAGTGTATTTAATGACACATAAATTAAGTGAATATGAAGAAAGAAATGAAATATTTTCAGCAATGGTGGCGCCGATGAAAGAAAAATTTAAAAAATATTTCATCGAACTACCCCCCGTTTTTACGTGTTCCGCCGCACTAGACCCGTGCTTAAATGCTTCGGGGGTAGAAACTTTAATTGATGAGATAACTTATGATTTAGATTTACATGAAAAAGATCTATTTTTTAATGTTAATACAAAACAACAATTTAATGATATTTTAAAAAAAAATGTTTAATGTTTATGTTGAAAAATACGGTATAACATGAAACATCCACCGGTCATCGAACGTGGAATCGAGTTCGTCGAGCTCAAGTAGAGACCCGATGATTAGTTTATATAATACTTTGAGAAATGAAAACAGTAAACGTCAGAGGGGTAACACCCAAAGTAGCGAACTCGTGAGGTATATGAGAACCGATTTTTTATCTACTATAAACATTTAAATTCTTAAATCGATTTCTTTCCCTTTGTCCTCATGTTTTGATCTAGCTATATGGAACCATTTATCCCTTATCTATCGACTTTCATTGTGAGTTATCATAAAAACCTGATTACGTGATGGTAGTCTTCCTAAACAATCTTTTGTCAAGTAAAGATATTATCTCTGATCGTGATGGTCGCTTCATCTCTCATTTCTGGAAAAATCTCCAATCAGCTCTTGAAACTCAACTGAATCTTAGCACAGTCTATCATCCGCGAACCGACGGTCAGACTGAAAGAACAATACAAACCCTCGAGGATATGCTCCGGGCTTGTGTCACTGTTTTCAGTGGATCGTGGGATTCTCATCTTCCGTTGATTGAATTCTCCTACAATAACAGTTACCAGACCAACATATGGCACCATTTGAGGCCTTGTATGGTCTGAAGTTGGTGAATCACAAATTACTGGTCCGGAATTGATACAAGAAACAACCGACAAAATTCGTAAGATCCGTGATAACTTGGTCGCTGCTAGGAATCGTCAAAAGCATTCTGCTGACAAAAGACGTAAGCCCATGGAATACAATGTCGGGGATCTCGTACTTCTTAAGGTATCACCTTGGAAGGGAGTGAATCGCTTTGGAAAGAAAGGGAAGCTATCACCTCGTTACGTGGGTCCATTCAAAGTACACGAGCGAATTGGGAAAGTGGCCTACAAGCTTGAACTACCCCAAGAGTTCAGCAACATACATCCGACGTTTCATGTTTCTAACCTCAAGAAATGTCTTGCCGATGAAAATCTCCACATTCCACTCGAAGAAGTCCAGATTGATGAATCTATGCACTTTATTGAGAAACCTGTGGAAATTGTGGATCGGGAAGTCAAACACTCAAGCATAGTCGGATACCCATTGTCAAAGTCCGCTGGGAATCTAAACGTGGCTCAGAATTCACCTATGAACGTGAGGACCAAATGAAATCCCAGTATTCTCATCTTTTTATTTCAGCCTCCTCGTGAACAAATTTCGGGACGAAATTTCCAAAAGCAGGGGAGACTGTAACATCGCGTATTTTCGTTAAGCAATAGTTAACAATGTTAAATTCTAAAAATAATTGCTATTATACTCACAATAATAATATTATTATTACTATTATTAATAATGATATTATTAATAATGACATTAATAATAATAATGTTTATGGTAATAATAATATTAATATTAATATTAATAATAATAATAATAATAATAATAATAATAATAATAATATAATTAATATTTTTTTTACATGAAATAAAAAACCATTTGAAACTTCAAGGGGAAAAGTGTAATTTATTTAAAACCAAAAATAAAACTTTGATCTCATTTGTAAACCTTTACAAACCACAGGGACCATTTCTGTAATTTAGAAAAGCACCCAACCCCACCCCCATCTTTCCCTCCCGATCGCACCATGTCTGTCGGCCAAGATCCTCGATCGATCGCACTACGGATTTTAATATTCAAAAGTAATTCTGCATTAACACACCTTGAGTCGTTTATAGTACTCCTATGAAATCAATTTCATTCAAAACGAGCATATGCACCACACTCGAACCCTTGAAACCGTCGACCTGCAACTTAAACTAAATCCAATCCCCGAGCGATTTTAACTTAAATTGGCAAAGGGTTTTGTTTCACGATCCTCATACGAAGCTTTCTGTGAAATTAATTTCATTTTCATCAAGGATTGACCACTCATCGAACACCACATCGACCGCGACCTGTTCTTGGTTGAGTACAGTTCCAAATCGTCATCAAACGGGTAATTCCACAGACCCACACACTCGTTTTTAACTGGGGAACAAAAGCCCCATTATTTCAAATGCTATCAAAATCGAATTGGAGTTCAATTGGTGGGATTCGAACCTAGGGCTCGAATGGAATTTGGGGGAAGCCGTTTAAGCATGTTTATAAACAATTGGAACCAAGTCATAACGCGGCCACGGCCTTTGGTTCACTGGTTCCTGCGCTCCATGTCCAACAGGAGGTCCCGGGTTCGAACCGGGCCACCTACACATTTTTTTAAAACCTCTTTTTAAGCCTTTAAAAATTCCAAAAAAAATTCTAGAAATTATAAAAATGTTTTTACAAACATTAATAATTTTTAAAACCAAATAATTATTTTCTGAAATTTATTTTGATATTTTATTTATTTATTTTATAAATTGTTTTAAATAAATAACAAATCTATTTTAATTTTTATAAAATTAGACTGTAAATAACGGTTAAAAATCACTAAATAATTATTTGATTAAATAATATTTATGTAATGTTATTTAAATCATGATTATCTCAAACAAATATAAAAGTTTTATATTTAAATCATTCCAAAAACATTTTCATTTCTTTTACTCATCTAAATAATTAAATATTTAATTAATTATCATATAATTAGTTAATAAAATCAGTTATTTGTTTTTCCCACACTTTAACAATAAATCAAACAGTTACGTGTACTGATACACACATTTTTAATAAATTCTAAACATAATGACTTTCACTGAATTTATTTTGTTTATTTCAGGACGTTTAAATTAAATAAATTAATTAATTTAAACTACCAATCAAAACCAAATGAGAACCCTAATCTATTCCAAATTCTCACATTATTATTATTCTAACTCGAGACACCGTTCCTTAGGTTAATCATAAGGAAATCGTTGGTGTCTAATCTATCACGTCCAAATTCAAATCTCATCAATCAAGTGAGTATTCATATCCCCTTTTTATATCATTTCTTATTTGGGGAAAATCATGTGATACAATATATTCAATCATGATATTCTATTGTTATTTCATTCTAAATTCAATTCAAGACAGGTTATGTTATTACTTGCAATTTTGTGAACATACTATGATAAACTGGACGACAGTAAAACCCTAATTCAATCAATCAATCCTGGTATCAATGGTAGATCTACTGGTTTGGATAACCCACCCCATATGGCTTACGAGTGGTGATTGTGCCCGAGGCAGGAGTCAATCTATGGTGTATGTGTGGAGTCTATTATATGCAAGTGTCAAGTCAAGGGGTTGTTATTGTGTCAGTTTATCTATATGCTTTACTATTGCAATATAAGTCTTAACGTTACCTTGTGAATTGTATTATTCTCAATCAATCAATCAATCTATATGTATACTCAAAACTGTGATTACTCACCAGCTAATTCGTTAGCTGACTTTATTTTCTCACATGATTTCAGGTTAAGCAAGTTAGTGGACTTCTACATGCTCATTTAAGACTCGGACTTAGTCAAAACAAAAGACAATTACTATTTGTGACTTTAACTGTTGTATTTATATCTGTTAAATTCATGCTATCCTGTAATCTGATTTTAATATTATTTCCACTATTAGACAATCATGTGTTATGAACAATCAATCATTCCCTCGTCCGCTCCGATGATTCCGCCGCCGGTCGGGGTGTGACAATTGAAGCTTATGTATGAAGGATCCAAGGAAACCAAAGAGAACAAGAAGGATCTCTTGAAGCAGCAGTTTGAGAACTTCACTTTCAAGGCTGGTGAGACCTTGACTCAACAATACTTCAGGTATGTTGAGATAGTGGATACTCTGGTGGATATTGGAGTAGCTCTTGAGAATAGAGACATAGTTAGCAAGTTCATGTCTTCTCTTCCTAAACTATGGACACATTATTATGTCGTAATCAAGAGAATTTCGGACCTTAAGACTCTTTCTCTTACAGAGTTGTATGGTATCCTAAGTGCATTCCAAATGGAGATGAATATGCAGAACTCCTCTGGTCACTCCAATAACCAACTAAGTTTAGCCCTTCATGTGGTTGAAAGGGAAATCACAGAACCACAACATCAGTTGCTGTGTTACCCTGACAACTCACATAGTGGACCCTACATTACTCTACCTGAGACTCCAAAGTCTCAAAAGGTTCAACACAACTCCTTTCAGGATAGTTGTGCCTTTGTCTCTGGAAGTGGACACTCTGGTGATTTTTAATATTGCTTTGATGATCTTGAGTGTTTCAGTCCAGATGATGTGGAGTATGTGGACATTCTCCAACAGATGGCTCTTTTAACTTATAGAGCGAAGAAGTTCTTCAAGAGAACTGGAAGGCAATTACCTCAAAACCCTGTCAACAGCAAGTTTGGGTTTGACAAGAGCAAAGCAAAGTGTTACAACTGCAACCAACTAGGTCACTTTGCTATGGAATGCAAGGCTCCCAAGAACAACCCGGGAACCCCACAGGCCTCCACACATCCCTCAGCTTCAAAGCATGAAGAGAAATCAACTGAAACAGCTGCAATGGCTCAAGAAGTTGACTGGAGCTTCATGGTGCAGGATGTGACTCCCGCTCAAGCACTCATGGCCGGAACAGATGATGATCAGGTATATGAACATCTTTGTACTGCTGCCTGTATTGCTAAAGTTAAACTCTATAAGGATTAAAATATGGAAATCAGATCTGATGTTGAGTCTTTAAATATCCTAAAATCTGATTTTAAAAGTGCTGAAACTGACTATCAAAAGAAAATTGAAGAGTTAGAGAAAACTGTGTCTCTTTTAAAACATGAAAAGACCAACTACAAGACTCAAAAGATCAGATATCCAAACTGTCTGAAGTTCAAGCCCAGTTGGTCACTGCTGAGGCTCAGGCCAGGAAGCAAGCTATTGCTGAGCAAAACTTCCAAGCTATTCTTGCATCATCCTCTCATTTTAAAATGTTTTATCAAAACAAAGAAGGGTTGGGAACCAATGAAATAGCTCCACCATACTCTTATGAGTCTATTAGACTACCTAGATGTGGTACTGAAGAGCAAGAGGTTCCAACTGCTGACCCTTCCCCATCGGAACTAGAGGATGAGGCAAAAATAGTGGCCACCACAAGGGAGAAACAGGAAGATACACTCATCTCCACCTGCGAAGACCAAATCCTAACCACCAAGGCAAGAAGAAGCAGAGCTAAAGCTGCAAGAAGGACTGCCAAGAAGGTTGCAGAGTCCAAGCTGAAGATTGACCCAAAGCAAAAGGGTGTCTTCATCTCTGCTGGATTCCAAGTAGTAGGTACTTCTGATTCAGGAAAGGAGTGTAGTACCAGCACTCCTGTCCTGCCAAAGGATCAGAAGTTGAAAGGAAAAGTTGCTGATGAAGAGAAGAGATCAAAGAAACAGCAACCTGCAAATTCCCAAAAGACTAACATTGCATGCATAATGTGTGGTCTGCACAACCACATGGCTAAAGATTGTTACTACAATCCAGCAAGCACACATTATGCAAATAATGTTAGAAAAGAAGGAGTCAGGGAAGGTTTCTCATTTGGACCATTTCAAACAGTTCAAATGATGAAAAAGGGAAAATTGGTCTCGGAAGCCAAGTTGCTTTCGGAAGAAAGTACTTCTTCCGAAGGGAAAATGGCTTCGGAAGCCAAAGCTTCTAAGGTTCGGAAGAACAAGAAAGCTCCATTGAAACCATCCCAGAAGAAGACTGCTTCGGAAGAAAATGTGGTGAAGGCTTCTTTCGAAAAGAAAGAAGCTTCGGAAGTAGACCATGCTGCAAAAGCTTCAACAAGCTCATCCTCAAAGATCAACCAAGGGATGGATTAGAAGATCAAAGAAGATGCTACAGCCCAAACCTCTTCTTCAACGACATCTATTGAACCCCAATGCATATATTTTGGTTCAATTATGTCATTATCCTTGGAAGAGCCCAAGACCAGCAAGGCTTGGGCTTCCAAACAAAACTAACCATCTCATCTTTGTGCAGGGACATCCATCTGACAAGAACAACATTGTATGGATTGTAGATAGTGGATGCTCCAGGCACATGACAGGGAACAGATCTCTCCTTAAACAATTTCAGAACTTTGATGGAGTGCCTGTCCAATTTAGAGGTGAGGTTGGAGGATATATTTCTGGCAAAGGAAGTATATCCAATGGCAGAATAAACATTGACAAAGTTCACTTTGTCAAACAGCTTGAACACAATCTGTTAAGTGTTTCTCAATTATGTGATCAAAAGCATCAAATGCTTTTCACAGAACATGAGTGCATTATCTCAGACCAGGGATGACAATTCTTCCGGAATTGGTGCTTCTTAGATCTCCCAGGAAAGGGGATATGTACAAGCTAGATATGAACAATGCTTCTCCTATGGGTGAAGTATCATGCTTTCTTTCCAAAGCAGACAGTGATGAGTTAACACTATGGCATAAACGTATGTGTCATGTAAATTTTAAGACAATGAATAAATTGGCTAAAAATAACTTGGTACATGGTTTGCCTAAAAAGGAATTTTTCTGCAAAGATAACTGTGTTGCATGCCTGAAAGGGAAACAACACAGGACATCTCGTAAGTCCAAATGTGTTAACTCTATCACTAATCCATTACACTTATTGCACATGGATCTCTTTGGTCCCACAAGTATAATGAGCATTGGAAGGAAATCATACTGCCTTATGATTGTTGATGATTTTACAAGATTTAGATGGGTATTCTTTTTAAGAAGTAAAGATGAAACTGCTGAAACGTTAAAATCTTTTATTCCTAAAATAGAAAATCAAATTGATCACAAGGTTAAGATCATTAGAAGTGATCAAGGGACTGAGTTTAAGAACTTTGTTCTTGGCTCATTCTGTGACTCAAAAGGGATTGCCAGACAATATAGTGGCCCCAGAACTCCTCAACAAAATGGTGTTGCTGAGAGGAGGAATAGGACACTTATTGAGGTTGCTCGAACCATGTTAGCTGATTCAAAACTACCTCTAACATTCTGGGCAGAGGCAGTTAGCACTGCATGCTATGTGCAGAACATGGTTCTTGTAGTTAAGCCCCATGGAAAAACCCCTTATGAGTTATGGAACAAGAGGCCACCGTTCATTGGCTTTCTAAGGTCCTTTGGCTGCAGGTGTACCATACTTAACACAAAAGACAACTTAGCAAAGTTTGCTGAGAAGTCGGATGATGCTATCTTTGTTGGATATTCTTCTAGCTCCAAAGCTTATAGGGTATACAACATCAAGAATCAACAATTTGAGGAGTCATCCAATATAGTTGTTAATGAGCACACTCCTTGTGTTAAGGGGAATGGACCTGATTATATTTTTGATTTAGAATTGTTTCCAAACTATTCTAAACCATCTTGTGAGAATGTTTCAGCTGGAACAGGTGCTCAAGAAGATGCTGATACTGATCAACTATTTGAGCTACCCAGACCTCTTCCAAATTCTCCAAGAGCTGAAAGACAACAAGCTTCAACCATCCACAGATCTGATAGTGTAACTATCTCCAGGAATAGTGAAGCTTCAACAAATGAATCACTTGATCAACCTCAAAGTTCTTCAGGAGATCCATTACAACACCAGGCTGAAGGAAGTAGTATTCTGAAGGAACATGCAACTGTTAATACTACTTCACAACCAACCATTGATGATGTTTCTCAATCATTCAACCAGTCCTCATTGAATGACTTTGAAACAGCAGCTGGACAGAGTGATCTAGTTCCTGATCAGAATATGTCCAACCTGGACTTATCTCTGCAACTGGAAGTGATTCCTCGTCTTAGGATTCACAACACTCATCCAACTGAATACATCATAGGGAATGTCTCTTAAGGTCTGAGAACAAGAGGGCAAACTCATCATGGGAATGTATGCTTGTACTCATGCTTCTTATCTCAGATGGAACCCAAGAAGGTGGAAGATGCCTTAAAGGATAGTAGTTGGGTTGAATCGATGCAGGAGGAGCTGCTTCAATTCAAAAGACAAAAGGTCTGGAATCTATGTCCACTACCTTCTGGTCAAGTACCCATAGGCACTAAATGGGTGTTCAGAAACAAGAAAGATGAAAGAGGCTTGATTATCAAGAACAAGGCAAGATTAGTAGTTCAGGGATACACCCAAGAGGAAGGAATCGATTATACTGATCTCTTTGCACCTGTTGCAAGACTTGAGGCAGTTAGGATCTTCCTTGCTTATGCTGCATCCAAGAACTTCACAGTCTACCAACTTGATGTCAAGTGTGCTTTTCTATATGGGGATATAGATAGGGAAATCTATGTATGTCAACCTCCAGGATTTGAAGACCCACAACACCCCAACTATGTGTGCAAACTGGATAAGGCTCAATATGGGTTGCACCAAGCACCTAGGCTGTGGTATGAGACTTTGTCTCAGTTTCTCCTGAAGAATGGCTACACCAGAGGTACCATTAGCAAGACTCTCTTCATCAGGAAGACTGGAGAAGACATTTTGCTCGTTTAAGTCTATGTTGATGACATCATATTTGGTTCTTCAAATGACCAAATGTGCAAGGACTTTGAGAGCACTATGAAGCAGAAATTTGAGATGAGTTCCATGGGAAAAATGGACTTTTTCTTAGGAATTTAGGTGAAGCAACTGAAGGAAGGATTCTTCATCAATCAATCTAAGTATGTCTCAGACATCTTAGATAGATTTGAAATGAAGGACTGTAAACCAGCCAAGACACCCATACCCAGAAACCATAATCTTTGCCCTGACCTTGAGGGGGAGGATACTGATCAACATCTTTATAAAGCAATTATTGGTTCTCTGATGTATCTCACTGCTAGTAGACCTGATATCATGTTTGCCATATGCATTTGTGCAAGATATCAGGCTGCTCCCAAGGTGTCTCATTTGGCTGCTGTTAAGAGAATCCTCAGATACCTCAAAGGAGCACCTAAACTAGGTCTCTGGTATCCAAGAAATAGTGATTTCAATCTCTATGGATACTCTGACAGTGATTATTGTGGCTGCAACATTGACAAGAAATCAACATCAGGAGGATGTCAATTTCTTGGTGGAAGGATTATCTCATGGCAATGCAAGAAACAATCCTGTGTCTCTACATCAACTACTGAAGCTGAATACATTGCTGCTGCTAGCTGCTGTGCTCAACTGCTATGGATTCAAAATCAATGTTGGACTATGGATTCAACTTCATGACTACTCCTATCCATATTGACAACAACAGTGCTATCTCCATTACTGAAAATCCAGTGAAGCACTCCAAGACTAAGCACATTGATATCAGCTACCATTTCATTAGAGATATTCATGAGAAAAATCTGATAAGTTTAATCAAAGTTGACTCAAATGAACAATATGCTGATTTGTTCACAAAAGCTTTTGATGAACAAAGATTTAAGTATCTCATATCAGCTATTGGGATGATAAACATTGACTAACTACCTCTTTTGAAAGCTTTTAATGTGTAATGTCTGGTGTCAATACAATTTAAGCCCTGTTACAAAAGATCCTTTTATATTCTAAGTGTAAATTCCTTCCGAAGAGGACTTAACTCTCGGAAGATATTCTTAAATATCTTCCGAAGCCAAATTCCTCAATGGAAATTTTCTTCTCGAAAGAGTTTTTAGTCTTGGAAGAAGCGATTGATTTCACATCAGATCTACTTCCGAAGCTTATATAACTCTCCATTCAGAAAGACAATTTTTACCTTCGGAAGCAATGTTTTGCTTCAGAAGAAAGAATTGCCTTCGGAAGATAAATTACCTTCGGAAATATTTTACATTTGGAAAGAGAGATTTCTATGTGTAACGGATATCTTTGGGCCCCACTCTGTAAAAGGTAAAAATTTGCTAATGATGGTCAGATTATTTAAAATTATCCCTTGCCGCCACTGTCATTTCATAGCCGAAAACCCATCAACCCCAAACAGTTACCCTATTACCGCCACTACCACAATTCATCCTTTTTAAATAATCCAGACTGTTCAATTTCATCTTCTTTTACTAATTTACTGCCCTAACTACTCCCTTCACTGTCAAACCTGAAATTTCACTCAAATTCAAGCTTACTTTCTCTGCAATGGCGCTAAACCCTCAGCACAACCAGGCGCATTACTTGATTCGTCAAGAGATGCCGACTTCACTCAAATAATCACCTTTCTTACTGAATAACCTACCTCACGACGCTTACTGTTAACCCCACCGTTTACTCCAACCACATGACTGAATTCTGGAGTAACGGTCAAGCTGAAGTCCTAAATGGGGTTCGCATCCTGAGAACCCGCATTTGTGGATAGGAGTTGATCATAACTGAACAACTCATCAGGGAGCATCTAGAGCTCAATAGTGATGGGGCTCCTACTGAGTATCCCAAAGAAGACTGGGATAGCACCTACATCCTCATGGGATATGGTAGGGATGTGAGCAGGTCAACCGTTTACAAGTTCAACTTCTCATATCATTGGAAGTTCCTGCTGCACATCGTTCTGCACTGCTTATCCAACAAATCTGGGGGATGGGATCAAATCCCATATGAACTAGGATGCCTAGTTCACGGGTTGGTGAGAGGTCTGCGCTTCAACTACTCAAGATTTGTGTTGACCAATTTGATTGGAAATCTGAGAAGGGATACATTCTTCATGTATCCCCGATACATTCAACACATTATCAACTGCGAGTTGGAACCGAGCAAGCTTGTCTGTGCAGCTGCTCTTACTGTTCCCCAAGTGCGGCCTACCATCTTCAAGACATTGAATAAGGTGTCCATCAACTTTACTGGACGGTACACTTCTTTACCTCCAGAGATGATTGAGCGCATAGCTCCTGGTGACATCCCTGTTAACCCCACAGGTGATGAACCCACACCAGCAGCCTCCACCACAAATATTCCCATACCTTCTCCACCCATTAAAATTACATATCAGAGACGTCCTAAACGAACCCTTGTTCAATCAACTCTGATTGAACAAGCTCCTCCAGTTCAAACCAAAAGGGCTAGAGTGGAAACATGGGCTCCCACTCAGTCCGAGGTCACACCATCCTTCTCATTTGACCTCAATTTGGGTTTTGAGCCTCCTCAGTCTCAAACCCAAGAGCCCGAACCTCAAGCCTTTAGCCCACAGGGTGAGTCTTTACACTCCCCTGTGCAGCCTTCAAGGGACAGCCCCACCAGAGGCTCAATGCCTGTAGACATTGATCTAGGTCCCGGGTCAGTAGGTTTAACCTCTTTATCTTTCACTGACCTATTACTCCAAACTAATGAAGAGATTACATCTCTCCATGGCCATGAAGTTGATCTACAACACCCTCTCAAGGATCAACAGAGCTAAGAGAGATCCCTTATCTCTAGCCCCCATCAGCAGCCAACTACTGAGGTAAGTCCCACTGATATGGAGGGGACTCATGTAGACTCAGCTGCCACTACTCAGAGTCTCTCATTGAGCTCTCAGGACAGTGGTAACATCAATCAGACTGAGTCTATGACAACTTTGCCCATTGACATCTCTGAAAGAGATGAATTTGAGCAGAGGTATCCAGGGTGCCAGGAAGCCACATCTGGTGGTGAGACTGAACATACTAGGTATGTTATCTCATCTCCCCGTGATTCTTCATATGAAGATGAGGGAAGTATGCAACTCACACTTCAGTACTTGCTCTCTAAGGTATCAAACCTGGAATCTCAGGTGAGGATCTTAGAGACAAGGACAGCCACTCAGCAACTTGAGATTAACAATCTTAAGGCTCAACTAGCTGAGAAACAGACGGAGAGGTCTGTTAGGCATGTACCTATTCATGTCTCATTGACTTCTTCCTCTAGCTCATCTAGCTCTCAAGATGATGCTACCAAAAAGGGGGAGAAAGATCAGAGACAAACATATGAGGAACCACTGATCCAATTCTCTACTTCCTCTACTTCCCAACTCATCACCCTACCTGAGTCATTTCAATCAACTCTAAAGATTGACTCACAGATGCTTTATGATCTCTACAAACTTTCCACAAAGTTTGTATTGGGATCCTCCTTAGAATAGCCCAGCCCCGACACCACTCTCATATACTTTGGGGCTGAGGAGCTTCAAAGACTGACTGCACCATCTACCACTGTGGAAGAAGTTGGTCAACCTAAGGTCCATATGGAACCTGAGATTAACTTCGAAGGGGAAATGGAGACTGATGGCCCAGCAACTGAAACAGTTGGGACAGAACTTGCATCAGCCTCTTCTTCCGAAGCTCAGGCTGAAACTTCTGAAGCTAAAGTTGAAACTTCGGAAGAACAAGATAAGTCTTCCGAAACTGAGATGGAAGCTGCGGAAGGTTTGTTCCAAATGTCCGAGGAACTGATCATCACAGATGTTATTGCTGAAATAGCATCTAAGATGAGCAGGGAGGACACTTCTGATCTACCTCCATCCCAAACACCAGCTGATCTTCTCTCTCAATCTGAACCCTCTATCCAAGAACCACCACAGACAAGTTCTGCTAAAGACGAAGGCAAAAAGAAAATGACTGCGGCAGAGCTTCAGGAGGAGGAAAGGATTGAGAAGCTTAAGAAGAAAGGAAGGTTTCCTGCTGAGAAGCTGCTAGCTGCTAGTTCTAAGGCAGCTGCAGCCAATCAGGAGGAAATCAACACCAAGAGAAGGACAGCACTCATTGATCTGCTCATCAACCTAGGAGCTGCCAATGAGGATGTACTCCTACTACCACTAGAGGAGTTGGTGACTTTGGAGAGGAAAACCAGGCTAAAGCAAGAAGAAGAAGCCAGGTTGGCCTTGGAGAAAAAAGAAGAAGAACAAAAGAAAGCAGCCCTGCAGCTGAGAGAGGCTAGGATTAAATTCCTACTCTCAAGAGGCTTCAGTCTTCCTGAACTGTCTCCACATGATGATGATATGATCCTGCTGCTCCATAATAAAGAGCATGATCAAATGGAGAAGGAAAGGAAGAAAGCTGCAATGGAGAAGATGAAGGAGAAGAAGCGGGGGGAGGAGGTAGAGAGGGTCACTGCCACCAAGAAGCTCAGTGATAAAGCCTAGATGAAAGACTATCTCAGGGCTCACGGCTTCTCTGATAGGCAGGTGGGACCTATGTCCGAAAGGACACTCCAACGGATTGTCAGTGAAATAAAAGCTGACATCCGTATGGGGAAAAAGAAGGAGATGTATAGGAGGGGACAGGGAATGGTCTTCACCCCAGCCACTCAACCACAGCCAACCACTCAACCACAACCCACACCAGAAAAACCAATCCCATTTCCCATCAAAACCGAACCCTCAGATGAAACCTACACTCTTGAACCTACAACTCTACCCAAACCTACCTCATCACCTCAACCACCTAAACTTCCTATCCTTAAACCCAAAATACAACCTAGAACCACTAAACCTAAACCTACCCAACAGAAACCAAGATCATCCCCTCAGCCTTCTAAACATCTCTCTCTTGAGGAAATAAAGGAGCTCAAGACAAGACTCACCAACTGCACTACTATGAGCAGCATCTCCTGTGAGGGAGACCTTATCAACATCACCTATGTTGATAACTCCTCAAGCTCCCTCACTCTAGGTCAATTTCTTGAGTTGCCTAGAAGTACTTTGGGCCAAGCTGCAAGACTTCTTGGTCTCAACTCTGATACTCTCAATGCTGAAGAGAAGAGACTAAGAAGGAAACTAGCGACTCTACTGGATACAAGGAAGGAGGACATGATTCCTAGTCAGTCTCCTGGACCTAGGAAAGTTATAATCCAGTGGAGGTTCGATGAATCTTCTCACAACTTTGTTGTGGAAAGGGAGAATGGTGAAACCAACAGGCTTAATGCCACTTATCTACTGCATCTCAGCAGATTTGACATTGCTGAGCTTGCAGAGAAGCCATTCTCCAACCCCTCCAACTCTGAGACTGTTGCTATCATCAGAAATTATCTCAGCAGTCTTCATCTAGCCGAGCTAACTGCAAAGGCCAAGATCGAAGAAGAGTTGAAGTTGAGAAGACAGGAAGACAAGGAAAGGCCTACCACCAAGGGCGTAGCCTTTCTACAGATGGTGGAGGGTCCGGAATTGGAACCTATAGTTAGATGGGAATATGACTATAGTTCCCATGAAGTAACTCTTTTCAGAGGGCCACAACAAAGGGTACACATAATCCAAGGTGACAGACTGGATGTTCTGTCTACCAAGGATTTGTACAAACTTCTCAGCACCACATCAGGGAAGAACAAGGACACAGATAAATATCTACTTTCCTTGGTGCTGAAAGTTTTGAGAAGAAGAGAGAAGTGAAGTTTTGGTAGCATCAGCCTAGGGGGAGTTTGTTGGGTCATTATAAGGCTGGTGCAACCAAAACCACTTCACATAGTCAATTTGGTGCTACATTCAAAAGGCTTCCGAAGCTAAGTATGAGATCTTTCGAAGTCTGAAGAACAACAGCTGAAGTCATCAGCTGAAGAAAGAGCTGAAGACTATCTTCCGAAGACAAAGTCTGAAGATTTGCGAAGACAAAGTCTAAAGACTTCCGAAGACAAAGTCTTAAGAAAGCACTGAAGACAAAGTCTGAAGATTTCCGAAGACAAAGTCTGAAGACTTCCGAAGACAAAGTCTGAAGACTTCCGAAGACAAAGTCTGAAGAAAGAGCTAAAGACAAAGTCTACTTCCGAAGACAGAAGAAGACTCCAAGCCTCGAAAGAAGCAGTCTTCCGAAGTATAAGTGGCTTCGGAAGAAGTTATTCTTCCGAAGAAATTTATCCTTTGGAAGACACTGCTATGTCCAGTAGACATAAGTATGGTCTCTGACAGTCCGCTGCAGACCTCTGATACAGCATGGCTTCTTCCTAAAGAACCATGTTGTTGACCATATTTTATTCTACTGTATACCTTTTTATGATAGTACATATTACCAACTTTAGTTTGTGACAAAAGGTAAGTCAGGGACATGTCCTGACTACCAAATCTCAGACAAAAAGTCTGAGATAACTCACCTATAGTCTTGTAGTATAGATGTTTGGTTAGAGGTTTCTAGCTGGTATAAAAGTATATCCGGCTGTAGGTAGTATTATATATATCTTCTCATTGTAACTTATTAAGTAGAGAGCAAGAGTTAGAGCCAAAACTTGAGCTTGTAAGAATCTTGTAATCCTTTGAGTTGAGAAGCAATATATAAAAGTACCTTGAAAATTTACATCCTGTGTTTATTTACTGCTTATTACTTGTTATATTGTGATCAACTCTTCTTAGACTCTTACTGAGTGTCGTTCAAGGTGAGTTTGAGAGAAAAACCACTTGTTGAGTGAACAACATACGATCCTGCCGTGAGGTATATGAGAACCGATTTTTTATCTACTATGACTCCTGAAGATTTTTTGTCGTTTGATATTCTGACATGGTGGAAAGGAAAGGAATCATAATTTCCAGTCCTAGCCGCTATGGCCCGTGATTTATTAACTGTTCAAGCTTCCACGGTGTTTCGGAGTCTACATTTTCTGTTAGTGGCAGAGTTTTATCGATAAGAAGAACAAGGCTAACTCCAACATCGCTAGAGATGTGTATTTGTTTAAAAGACCACTTAGATGCGACCGAACGAATACAAGATAAATCAAACCTTGAAGAAGAAATACCAATTGAAGAATAAATACACGAACAAGAAGTACAAACCGGACGATCGTCACCGCTCTCTGACGAAGAACTCGCTTATAATTTGTCTCAACGCATTGGTACATAAACCGACGAAGACGATTAAATTAAAAAACTTGTATTTATTATATGGATCTTTTGTTTTCTTTAGTTTAATTTTAATGTAATTTTTAATGTTTATTTTTCGTAATGATTTAAGTGTTTAGTTTTAAGTTTATTTTTAATGTAATTTAAAAAAAACCACTCAATAAAAATATATTTGTAGTTGTTTTAATTAATCTACTTTACTATTGTTTTAATTAATCTATTCTACTATTTTTTAGTTAATCAACTTTACTAATTTTTAATTAAATTGTATATAATTTAAATAGTATTAAAATATATTTTTAGTTGTTTTAATTAATCTACTTTACTATTGTTTTAATTAATCTACTCTACTTTTTTTAATTAATCAACTTTACTAATTTTTAATTAAATTGTATATAATTTAAATAGTATTAAAATTAAAAAAAACCGGTTTTTCCAAACCGGTTCTTAGACCTGACCCGGTTTGGTTCCAACCCGGACCGGTTCCAACCGGGTTGGGTTTTCCACTCTCAAAACCGGTTCCAACCCGAACCGGTTCATGGTAAAAAACCGGGCTCTTAAACGTTGACCTGGAACCAGTCCGGTTCGGACCCGAACCGGTTTCAAAAAAAAACCCGGTTTATGCACCTCTAGCTGGCACCGTATTGTTCATACAAGTCAAATTCAAACGAAGAATGGTAATGACCACTTTGATCCATAATATTTATATAATTTGAAGTTGTAGAATATGAAAATTTAGAGAGGAAATGATATTTTGAAATGGTTGGGTTTAAATAACTATAAAAATTACAAAGGTGGTGAGTTGATATCCCTCGTCGAACGAGAGGGTCGCGGATCGAGGCGGAGGATGCGACGAAAGAACTCAAACTGAGGCCGAGCCAAGCTTTTGGTGAAGGTGTTCGAAACCTTCAACTTGGTCCGAATAAAACAAGTGCGTAGTTTAAAAAAAAATAAGGTCATAAATTAAATGATAATTCAATTCCATATGTTTAATCCTTTTGTGAGAGATGGGATTTTGAGTATGAAACTGTAGTTATCACAAATGAGAGTTGGGCTTTCTGGTGGTAAAGCATGTTCTTGTAAAGTAAAAGGTGAGTTAACCAAATTAATTTTGTAGTTGTATTGTGATCCAAGTGTTGAGATTTGATAAAAAACAAGTTAAATAATCAGTTTTACTTATTTTTATTGAGTAAGAGTAAATAAAATCGTATTCATAAAGAATTGATGGAAAATGCTTAACTTTATGAAAACTAAATTATCTAAAGTCTAAACTGAAATGGAATTTAATTACTAAAGACTTGGAAAGCAGAAACTAGAACCTTGATTGATTTTAAGAAACTAGATCTTAAAAGCAAAAGACTTTAGAAAGGTTTAAAATTTCCCTATATATATTTTATATATTTAAAAAGAAGTTGAAATGAACAGTAAATGAATAGTATGAACAGTGAACACCACTTCATCTCTTCAAATCAACTCAAATTCATCGGAAAACCCACCTCAAAATCATATTCAAAAGACTGATAAAGTAGCAAATACCGGAGGATCTGCCGTCTCCGGCGAGGAAATCAAGCCTCCGGCGACTAAAACAGAAGCTCCGGTGGTAGACTCGCCGAAAGCTAGCGATTCCGTTGCCGGAGGCGGTGAAGCTCCGGCTGGTAACGGTGGTCGGAGAGTTGAGGTGGAGGTGAAAACCGAAGAGAAAAAGCCGGAGACGGAAGCTCCGTCGAGTAAAGAAGCTTCTCCGGCGACGATGGGAAAAAAGGAACAACAAACGGAAAAAGTTGCCGGAGTTGCCGGAGTCACCGCCGCCGACGCCGGAGAAGAAAAAAAGAAAAGGAAAAAGAAAAAAGAAGTCATAGTAGGATTCTAATTGTGACATTTTTAAGATGCATGCAAGTAATGAGGAATTGTAAGGTGTAGGGTGTGTTTCAAATTGATACTCATCGGTGGTTCCTGTGACAACCGAACCATTCCAACATGTAACCCGAACCCGACTATACTAGTCAATATAATCCATGTTATTACGATATGAATACGATAACATTGACATTTAATCCCAATTAAAAATCGTATGGTTTATAAATATAATTTTTTAAGATGATAATGATATTTATGAACCATAAGCATCAAATTTAAAAAAAAAAAATCTAAATAAGTTTTATATAAAATATAAAAAAAGTTTTTTAAAGACTTTTATATGAGAATAATGGCTAAAATGATATTATTCTTATTAATAATGATATTATTATTATTAACAATGATATTATTAATAATATTTGTTTATTATTAATAATATTAATAATAATGTTGATAATGATAATAATATTAATACTAACAATAATAATGTTAATACTAACATTAATAACTAATAATAATGATAAGAATAAAAATGGGAAAAATAAGTTTAATTATAAACCTTTTTACATAAAATAATAACAATACAAACTTCAGGGGTTGAAGTGTAATTTAATTAAAACTGAAATAAGACTTTGATCTCAACTGCAAACTTCCACAAACCACAGGGACTATTTCTGTAATTCCAAAAACCCGAACTGCTTTCTCTCTCTTCTCTCTCGATTTCCCGGCGGCCGTCCGGCCACCGCCGGCCACGGCTCCGGCAACCCTCAAAAGCCCCTCAAAACGCAACCGTTTTGCCCCAAACCGGTCCCAATCTCTTCTAGAACGAGAATCGAATCACGTGGGCACATTAATTTGATAATGTGAGTGTGTTTCAGAGCCTGTCTCCCTCCCACGCGTTGTCGGCCCCTTTTTCAGACCGCAGATCGCACCACGGACTTAATTAATCAAATAAATCCCGCACTACTGAACGTTTGATCAGTTAAAAGCACCCATCGAGTTCAAATGCATTAAAAACAATCAAAAAACCACCCGTTCGATCACCCTCTAACCCGTCGACCTGCAACTTGTTGAAATCCAATTTCCGAGCGTTTTTAACTCAAATTGGCAATAGGTTTTGCTTCTAGATCATCATTGAAAGCTTCCCTAAAGTTTAATTTGATTATTATCACTGTTTGAGCATCAAACGATCATCAACCTGTGCCGCGACTGTTCTTCATCGGGTTAGCATCCAATTCAACATCAAACGGGTAATTATTTACTTCATTACACTCGTTTTAACTAGGGAACAAAAGCCCTATGAATTCAGATGCATTAGGGATCGAATTGAACTTCGATTTAGCTGGGATCGACCTAGGGTTCATATTGGGTTTGGGGGAAACAGCTTAAACAGCTTATAAGCAATTGGAACCCAAACCAAACGCGGCCACGGCCCTTTGGTTCACTGGTTCCTGCGCTCCGTTTCAAACAGGAGGTCCCGGGTTCGACCCCGGGCCACCTCAACCATTTTTTTTGGGGCCTTTTAAGCCTCCAAAAATTATCAAAAAAATTGTAAAAATTATAAAAATATTTTTACAAACATTAAAAATTTTTTAGAACAATTTAATTAATTACTGAAATTTATTTTTAACATTTTACCTATTTTAATAAATGTTTTAAATAAATAAAATTACAAATAATACAAAATTATTTAAACAAAAGTGAATTTCTAATAATAATTTAATTTATTAAATTATTATTTGACACTATATTACTCTTGATTATTTCAAATAATCGTTATTATTGTTTTAATTATGATTAAATATAAAAAGTGATATATTTAAAATCATTTCAAATAACAAGTTCATTTCTTTTAGTTATATAAATAATTAAATATTTTAATTAATTATCATATAATTAATTATATAAAATTAATTATTTGTTTTTCCACACTTTAACAATAAGTCAAACGGTTACGCATAATGATACGTTTATTTTAAATTTTAAACATAATCGTTTTCAATGAATTCATTTTATTTATTTCGAGACATTCAAATTAAATAAATTAGTTTATTTAAACTACCATTCAAAACCAAATAGAAATCCTAATACATTCCCGATTCTCAAATCATTATTATTCTAATTCGAGACACCGTTTCCTTAGGTAAATCGTAAGGAAATTGTAGGTGTCAAATCTATCACGTCCAAAATCCAATCTCATCAATCAAGTGAGTATTCATATCCCCTTTTTATATCATTTCTTATTTGGGGGAAATCATGTGATACAATATATTCAATCATGATATTCTATTGTTATTTCATTCTAAATTCAATTCAAGACAGGTTATGTTATTACTTGCAATTATATGAACATACTGTGATAAACTGGACGACAGTAAAACCCTAATTCAATCAATCAATCAATCCTGGCAACAATGTAGATCTACTGGTTTGGATAACCCACCCCATATGAATAGTCGAGTGGTGATTGTGCCAGAGGCAGGAGTTAATCTATGGTGTATGTGTGGAGTCTATTATATGCAAGTGTCAAGTCAAGGGGTTGTTATTGTGTCGGTTTATCTATATGCTTTACTATTGCAATATAAGTCTTAATATTACCTTGTGAATTGAATTATTCTCAATCAATCAATCAATCTATATGTATACTCAAAACTGTGATTACTCACCAGCTAACTCGTTAGCTGACTTTATTTTCTCACATGATTTCAGGTTAAGCAAGCTAGTGGACTTCTACTTGATCATATAAGACCTGGACTTAGTCAAAACAAAAGACAATTATTATTTGTGACTTTAACTGTTGTATTTGTATCTGTTAAACATATGCTATCATGTAATCTGATTTTAATATTATTTACACAATTAGACAATCATGAGTTATGAACAATCAATCATTCCCTCGTCCGCTCCGATGATTCCGCCGTCGGTCGGGGTGTGACAGATTGGTATCAGAGCCATGGTTATAGGGAATTAGGTTATTAGAAATGGAATGACCTAGACTATAACTAAGTACCTTTACACATGAGTCCTCTCATGTATTTTATATGCTTAGACAGAATTTTATGTGCCTTACATGTTTATACTTGATTATGTGATTATCTGTTTATGTGATTCTTCTTATACTATGAATCTATCAATATACACACGAATCTTAACTCATATTCTAAGGCATTGTGTGCCTAATTCAAGTGATTTCAAACTCCAAAACTCGATTGTTATTCATGGTTTTCAAGTCTCGTCAAAGTCCGTGTCACATGACCGAGAACATGCAATGCTGGAAGAGTGGGATACCTGTATCTTAAGGTGTTCTGTCTAGGCAAGGTATTCATACAACTTGATTACCTTACCTGGGAACCCTCGGGATGAGTATCTGCTTATAGGTACGCATGTCTTCAATAAGGTTGTGTTGGACATAACACTTTGATTAGTCAACGTACTCGCTTTGATTTACGAATCAAACGATTACACTCGGAACATATCATCGTTATTATGCCAAATTCTCGATCCTCGTTTTCATGTTGTATAGCTCATATTACCCAATTCTCATAAACTATCTCAATGATATTTCAGAATGTCTCCTCGTCGAATCCGTTCACGATCTAGAAACTCTGGCCGTAAGATTTCTGCTATTGTAGCACGTGAAGTTGCTGCGGTTATTCCAACACTGCTTACTCATTTGAACCAAGGCAACAATACCGTCCAAAACACAACTGCACCAAACACTGTCCAAAACCCAACTGCACCAAACCCTCCTCAAACTTGTACTTACAAGCATTTCAATTCTTGCAATCCCACTAAGTTCAGTGGAACTGAAGGAGCTACTGGATTACTACAGTGGTTCGAAAGCATCGAGAACACTTTCCTAAACAGCGAATGCCCTGAAAATCTAAAAGTCCGGTATGCCACAAGTGTTCTCCAGAAACGCGCACTTACTTGGTGGAACGGAGAGAAACGAACCCGTGGAACTGAAACTGCTCTAGCCTTAACATGGACTGAAGTTAAGGATCTCATGACTAAAGAGTTCTGCCCAAGAAATGAAGTCCGGAAACTGGAAGCTGAGTTCTGGGAATTAACCCAAGACAGTGGCGAGAACCTCATATACACTAACCGATTCCACGAACTGAGCCTTTTGGTACCGCATCTTGCTACCCCTACCTCCCGAGCCATCGAGAAATACATTGGTGGTCTACCCATGCAGATTCAGGATACGGTGCTAGGAAGGAATCCTTCAACACTAGAAGATGCTATCAGGCTGGCTGCACAGTTAACCGATAATCATGTGAAAGCTGGTTCCTTAACCAAGAAAGGATCGAAGAAGAATACCGATAAACTTCATAACGAAACCATCAAAACCGACCAAGCCGAGTTTTCCAAGAACAAGAAGAGGAAGGCTCAATCTCAAAACTTTGCTGTAATTACCCCTGCTGTGCCAATTACCCAAGTCCCTCCAACACATCAACAAGTGGTAAACAACCAATCGCTGATGAGAAAGCCATACGTCGGACCCCATCCACTGTGTAACATCTGCAATTACCATCATCCCGCTAACACTCAGTGTCGTCAATGCACAAACTGTGGTCGTTTGGGTCATACATTCAACGTGTGCAGGAGTGCTGCTAAAGCTCCGACCAATGCACCAGTTCACCAACATCCTCTTGCAATTACCCAGGGTCGTGCATGCTATCAATGTGGTGATCCGAACCATTTTCGCAATCGATGCCCTCAACTTGTCATCCCAGTTCCTACGGCTCAAGGACGTGCTTTCAACATCAATACTCAACAAGCTCAAGCCACCAATGATGTGGTGTTGAATAATTCTTGTCCTTGATTTCGTCTTCATGATGTAATTCAAGATTTATAATCGTGATTTTCCTTTTTGTTACATTGATGTAATTTGAAAATTTCTAAATTTCTAATTGAGATATTTTTCCTTTCGTTGTTAAGTCTAGCTTTGAACCGTTTGCACCGTGGGAGATGAAAGAGTTTGTAAGTCAACCTATGACTAAGGACACTCGAAGCTCCTAAATGATTCTAACTCATCAAAACAGGGGTGATTCCCTTACTTTGGTGATGATTCTTTATTCATTTCAATAAATGGTTTTCCAATGATTTGTTTTATGAAATTTCATCCTTTGGATTAGGGTGATTTCCTTATCTTGGGGACTGACTTCAACTATTCACTTTGGAACTTGCATTTCACAAATGACATGATATCACTAAAAATAGGATTGAAACCCGTACTTTGGTGACAAATGTCAATCTTCAATTGTTTTCTTGTTATTATGAAATTCAATCATCAAGATAGACGTAAATTTCATACCTTGGTGATAATTTCATTTTTATGGATTGTATTCTCTCAAATGAAACGACCTCGTCAAAGTAGGAGTGAATTCTGGATTTTGACGAGGAAGTTTATCTTGTTATATTTTGTTTTTTTGTAAACTTAATCGTTAAGATAGGAGTGATTTCCCTTACCTTAATGGTGAGTTATCTCGTCTTATTTCTGAAGATTCTCAGATCGAACTTTTTGATTGGAAGGTTAGTGGTCATACCTTGAGCGTACACCATCAAGTTAGGGGTGAAAACCATACCTTGAGGACTATTCTCATTTCTTGATCTCCAACTTACCATGGTTGTAATCAAGTGACGAGACGCATGTATTAACTTGAAGGGTGAAATAATGTTAGTGTTTCGACCTATCAAGCCAAAGCATGATCTCTGAACTTGAAAAGAGACCCGATCGCTTTAAGCTAATTTTGATTCCAAGTTTGGAGCATTTAAATCCTTAAATCGATTTCTTTTCCTTTATTCTCATGTTTTGACTCGATCTAGCTACATTGAACCATTTATTCCTTATCTATCGATTTTCATTGTGAGTTATCATCAAAACCTGATTACGTGATGGTAGTCTTCCTAAACAATCTATTGTCAAGTAAAGATATTATCTCTGATCGTGATGGTCGCTTCATCTCTCGTTTTCTGGAAAAGTCTCCAATCAGCTCTCGAAACTTAACCGAATCTTAGCACAGCCTATCATCCGCAAACCGACGGTCAGACTGAAAGAATGATACAAACCCTCTAGAATATGCTCCGGGCTTATGTCATTGATTTCATTGGATCGTGGGATTCTCATCTTCCGTTGATCGAATACGCTTACAATAACAGTTACCAAACCAGCATCCAGATGGCACCATTTGAGGCCTTGTATGGTCTGAAGTTGGTGAATCACAAATTACTGGTCCGGAATTGATACAAGAAACAACCGACAAAATTCATAAGATCCGTGATAGTTTGCTCACTGCTAGAAATCGTCAAAAGCTTAATGCTGATAAAAGACGTAAACCCATGGAATACAATGTCGGTGATCTCGTACTTCTTAAGGTATCACCTTGGAAAGGAGTGATTCGCTTTGGAAAGAAAGGGAAACTAGCACCTCGTTACGTAAGTCCATTCAAAGTACACGAGCGAATTGGGAAAGTGGCCTACAAGCTTGAACTAACCCAAGAGTTCAGCAATATACAACCAACGTTTCATATTTCAAACCTCAAAGAAATGTCTTGCCGATGAAAATCTCCACATTCCACTCGACGAAGTCCAGATTGATGAATCTATGCACTTTATCGAGAAACCTGTGGAAATTATGGATCGGGAAGTCAAAACAACTCAAACGTAGCCGGATACCTATTGTCAAAGTCCGCTGGGAATCTAAACGTGGCCCAGAGTTTACCTGGTAACGTGAGGATCAAATGAAATCCCAGTACCCTCATTTTTCTCGTTTCAGCCTCCTCGTGAACAAATTTCGGGACGAAATTTTCTAAAGCAGGGGAGACTGTGACAACCGAACCATTCCAACATGTAACCCGAACCCGACTATACTAGTCAATATAATCCATGTTATTACGATATGAATACGATAACATTGACATTTAATCCCAATTAAAAATCGTATGGTTTATAAATATAATTTTTTAAGATGATAATGATATTTATGAACCATAAGCATCAAATTTAAAAAAAAAAAATCTAAATAAGTTTTATATAAAATATGAAAAAAAGTTTTTTAAAGACTTTTATATGAGAATAATGGCTAAAATGATATTATTCTTATTAATAATGATATTATTATTATTAACAATGATATTATTAATAATATTTGTTTATTATTAATAATATTAAAATAATGTTGATAATGATAATAATATTAATACTAACAATAATAATGTTAATACTAACATTAATAACTAATAATAATGATAAGAATAAAAATGGGAAAAATAAGTTTAATTATAAACCTTTTTACATAAAATAATAACAATACAAACTTCAGGGGTTGAAGTGTAATTTAATTAAAACTGAAATAAGACTTTGATCTCAACTGCAAACTTCCACAAACCACAGGGACTATTTCTGTAATTCCAAAAACCCGAACTGCTTTCTCTCTCTTCTCTCTCGATTTCCCGGCGGCCGTCCGGCCACCGCCGGCCACGGCTCCGGCAACCCTCAAAAGCCCCTCAAAACGCAACCGTTTTGCCCCAAACCGGTCCCAATCTCTTCTAGAACGAGAATCGAATCACGTGGGCACATTAATTTGATAATGTGAGTGTGTTTCAGAGCCTGTCTCCCTCCCACGCGTTGTCGGCCCCTTTTTCAGACCGCAGATCGCACCACGGACTTAATTAATCAAATAAATCCCGCACTACTGAACGTTTGATCAGTTAAAAGCACCCATCGAGTTCAAATGCATTAAAAACAATCAAAAACCACCCGTTCGATCACCCTCTAACCCGTCGACCTGCAACTTGTTGAAATCCAATTTCCGAGCGTTTTTAACTCAAATTGGCAATAGGTTTTGCTTCTAGATCATCATTGAAAGCTTCCCTAAAGTTTAATTTGATTATTATCACTGTTTGAGCATCAAACGATCATCAACCTGTGCCGCGACTGTTCTTCATCGGGTTAGCATCCAATTCAACATCAAACGGGTAATTATTTACTTCATTACACTCGTTTTTAACTAGGGAACAAAAGCCCTATGAATTCAGATGCATTAGGGATCGAATTGAACTTCGATTTAGCTGGGATCGACCTAGGGTTCATATTGGGTTTGGGGGAAACAGCTTAAACAGCTTATAAGCAATTGGAACCCAAACCAAACGCGGCCACGACCCTTTGGTTCACTGGTTCCTGCGCTCCGTTTCAAACAGGAGGTCCCGGGTTCGACCCCGGGCCACCTCAACCATTTTTTTGGGGCCTTTTAAGCCTCCAAAAATTATCAAAAAAATTGTAAAAATTATAAAAATATTTTTACAAACATTAAAAATTTTTTAGAACAATTTAATTAATTACTGAAATTTATTTTTAACATTTTACCTATTTTAATAAATGTTTTAAATAAATAAAATTACAAATAATACAAAATTATTTAAACAAAAGTGAATTTCTAATAATAATTTAATTTATTAAATTATTATTTGACACTATATTACTCTTGATTATTTCAAATAATCGTTATTATTGTTTTAATTATGATTAAATATAAAAAGTGATATATTTAAAATCATTTCAAATAACAAGTTCATTTCTTTTAGTTATATAAATAATTAAATATTTTAATTAATTATCATATAATTAATTATATAAAATTAATTATTTGTTTTTCCACACTTTAACAATAAGTCAAACGGTTACGCATAATGATACGTTTATTTTAAATTTTAAACATAATCGTTTTCAATGAATTCATTTTATTTATTTCGAGACATTCAAATTAAATAAATTAGTTTATTTAAACTACCATTCAAAACCAAATAGAAATCCTAATACATTCCCGATTCTCAAATCATTATTATTCTAATTCGAGACACCGTTTCCTTAGGTAAATCGTAAGGAAATTGTAGGTGTCAAATCTATCACGTCCAAAATCCAATCTCATCAATCAAGTGAGTATTCATATCCCCTTTTTATATCATTTCTTATTTGGGGGAAATCATGTGATACAATATATTCAATCATGATATTCTATTGTTATTTCATTCTAAATTCAATTCAAGACAGGTTATGTTATTACTTGCAATTATGTGAACATACTGTGATAAACTGGACGACAGTAAAACCCTAATTCAATCAATCAATCAATCCTGGCAACAATGTAGATCTACTGGTTTGGATAACCCACCCCATATGAATAGTCGAGTGGTGATTGTGCCAGAGGCAGGAGTTAATCTATGGTGTATGTGTGGAGTCTATTATATGCAAGTGTCAAGTCAAGGGGTTGTTATTGTGTCGGTTTATCTATATGCTTTACTATTGCAATATAAGTCTTAATATTACCTTGTGAATTGAATTATTCTCAATCAATCAATCAATCTATATGTATACTCAAAACTGTGATTACTCACCAGCTAACTCGTTAGCTGACTTTATTTTCTCACATGATTTCAGGTTAAGCAAGCTAGTGGACTTCTACTTGATCATATAAGACCTGGACTTAGTCAAAACAAAAGACAATTATTATTTGTGACTTTAACTGTTGTATTTGTATCTGTTAAACATATGCTATCATGTAATCTGATTTTAATATTATTTACACAATTAGACAATCATGAGTTATGAACAATCAATCATTCCCTCGTCCGCTCCGATGATTCCGCCGTCGGTCGGGGTGTGACAGTTCCTATACTTGATTTTTTGAAAGTTTTGATTTGTTGAATCAAGGTGCCATCTTTAAAGCACCGTGGGGCGTGGGGCTGTAGTGTTGACTGTGACTTCATTGTGGTTTCTGGGTGGGTTTTCTAGAAAGGTTGGAAAGAGGGCAATTCTTAATCTGCTTTTGCAGCCATTATAACCTAATTCCTGGATCCGAGCCTAAATGTTCTTATTTTTTAATGAGTAAATTTCGGTTTTGGTCCCTGTGGTTTAATCATTTTAACCATTTCAGTCCAAAAAGGAATCTTTGATCATATCAAGCCCTGTGGTTTCACTTTTGTAACGGTTTTGGTCCCTGAGGCTAACTCTGTTAGTTTTTACAGTTAAATGTGAGGGTACTTTGGTCATTTTACATTTGGAGGGCTAGTTATGTAAATTATATTAGATTAGGATAATTTTCGTAATTTTTTAAAACAATAAAGAATAAAAAAATAAAACTTAAATGTAACCCAACCCAACCCAAACCCCTAATTGGAACCCTAACCCCCACCACCCTTCCACCGCTTGCATCACACCGCCACTGCCACCTCCATTGCCACCGGCAGCTTCATGTCCTTTGGAGAAAAACCTAGCTCCGACGATCTTCCTATTACAGTTCCTCGCCGTAAACCTAACTCCGGTCTGGCACACGCCTCTCCACCGGTTCGGCACAGGTCCGAGGTTCAGATCGGAGAAGCTCCGTCGCTCGGGCCAGATTCCGGTATCAAAAACACCAACAATAACATCGGAACCGTAGTCCGATTCCGACCAGAGGCCTCTCTGGTTCCTCAGCCCCACAAACTGCGGCGAACGCGTGGTGTGAAGCTCTCTCCGGCGATCCTGAAGCACCAGCAGCACATCGGGGTGTTTCTCGAGGTCGGAGGCGTGTGACGGTGTGATTGAGGCGGAGAAACCGTGGAAAACGGTGTCGTATACGTGGAGGATGATGGTGGGTTCAGTGAACTCCGATGAGTACCAATGGTAGTGAGTGGGGAAAATGGAGGGCTTGGATTCACCGGCGACTCGGATGATGTAGGTTTTAACGGTGAGATCTGTGGGTAGGGATTCGCCGGCGGTGAGGAGGAGGGAGATGAGGGTACAGAGGAGCAAAGCCATTGGAGAAGGCTTTGGGGAGTGAGTGAAGTGGGTGTGTGTATCGAGGTGTGTGCTTATATGACAGATAATTGATTTTTTAATTATTTATTGTTTTAAAAAATTACGAAAATTATACTAATCTAATATAATTTACATAACTAGCCCTCCAAATGTAAAATGACCAAAGTACCCTCACATTTAACTGTAAAAACTAACAGAGTTAGCCTCAGGGACCAAAACCGTTACAAAAGTGAAACCACAGGGCTTGATATGATCAAAGATTCCTTTTTGGACTGAAATGGTTAAAATGATTAAACCACAGGGACCAAAACCGAAATTTACTCTTTTTTAAATAATATGATTTGTCTTTTGGTTAATGTGTTACGACCGAACTTGTAATTTTTTAAAACCAATCGTTTTATACGATTTTAATTTGGTTTGGTTTATGAGTTTTGAGGTAAATTATGTTTGTTTAACCATCATGCAACTTTGGCTAACTTTGTATTTTAAAACAGATAGAGGCTCCGTAAAAAAATTTTGTGATGGTAAGAACGTGATGATCGGACAATATGTGTTTATCTAAGCCTCGGTTTAATCGATCTGTTATGCGCGCAACGCGCGCACGGTGAAACAACACTAGTTTTTAATTAAAAAGCAACTGCTTTCAGGTTTCAATTTCTTAAAGATCAACGATTGTTATGTCAGGTTCTAAGCCATATAGACGTGATTGTTATTTTATAATTTTTTACTATAGTGATAACAAAGAAATAATATTTTAAGACTCTTTCGTTCTTGATGTCACCAATTCACTTATATCAAACCACCTACTCCTCTCAATACAATACAAGGAAATCAAAATCTAATGATTCAACAGTAATGCATTTATAAAGAAATTGTTCAAATTAATGAAAACATTTAATTGAATTCAATACACAAAATCCAACATGAAAAGCTAGATTAGACACAACTAATCATATTACTTTAGAAAAACTATTCGCTCGAAAGCACTCACGATCAGATTTAGCCATTGATCATTGTCACTGAATCTTCGATCTTCATTGTCGGATGTTTAATGATGAATTAAGATGGATTGTAGTGCATTAGAACGTCAAAAATCGCCACCTCCTTGTCTAAAAATGTCTAGGAATAAATATTATTCAAAACCTGAAGTATAAGATATGAATGTGATTAAATTTTCATAAAGTCCGGATCCTAACTGATTAGCGGCGTATCATACGCTAGTACTAGGTTACCTTACGGCTGGTCTTCACTTGATATTCCCAACCTTCTGTTTTCTGATCCAAGAAACGCCTCTAGATACGCCCACCAACGTTTCATACACCTAACTCAATGTATCATACACCGTGCCTTTTTTACTCATTATATCTTTACTTATTTACACTTTTGGTCCCTAGACTTTTGCTATAGTTACTTTAACTCTCAAATACATTCCTTTAAGCTCGGAGCAACTGCAAAATAAAATATACACAAAGTAAACTCGTTCAATTATAATATAAACATAAAAACACGTATTTAAATATTATAACGCACGAGTAACCACTATGTGGTCATGTAAGCCATTACATGATATTTTTAGTTATAACTTGAAGGAGAAAGCACTGGCTGCTTCTTTGCACTACAGGAAAAAGAATTCCCTCCTAAGAAAATAGAGTAGCCATATGTTGTGACAAGTCTGAGAAAACGAGCCCAGTCAATGTAAGAGTAACTAAACAAAGCCAACTTGGACCATTCGCTAAAAGTCAATCCATATATCAATGTACCCTTAATGTATCAGATAATGCGTTTATCCTGTTAATTATGCTCGATCAACAGGTGGAGCACTAAGGAATTGACTGACTTGGTTAACAACATAGAATATATCGAGACAGATAATGGTTAATTATTACAATGCACCAACCAGAGAGTAGTAATTACTTGAGTCTTTGTATCCATTTTTGGTAAATGAAATATTTGCTGAAGGGAGGGGGGATGTATGTTTAGCATTCAACAACTTTGCTCTTTCTAGGATTTCCTAAGCATATTTAGATTGATTAAGGAAGAGCCCATCAATAGAGTAAGTGATTCCAGAAAGTAACTTAATTCCCTTAAGTCTTTAATGTCAAGCTTTTTATTTAGGCATTTAGATCAATGTTTTGATAATAGTTTCGGTTGATTCTTGTTAAAATTAAATCATCAACGTATACCAGTAAACACAAAACAATCATCCTTTTGAAACACACATAGATATGTGTCTGCTCGACTTCTGGTAAAACCATTTGTAAGCAAAAGCATGCTTAGACAATGAAACCATACATAAGGTGCTTGTTTAAGACTATTTAGGGTTTTGTTTGATTTACATACAAGATCAGAAAAACTAGGGTGATGAAACCTTTGGTGGTTGTTCCATGTAAACACAATTATCAAGATGACCATATTGTAAGAAAGCATTATTTACATCAACTTGGTGTAATTTTCAAGCATTAAGGAAAGGGAGGGAGACAATTACACAAACCATCAAAATTAGAAGGGCAGGTGATACCCTTGGAAGCTTTGTATCAAAGATAGTCTTAGGGGTGTCTAGGTTTAGCTTGTTTAAAGATGTTGTAGTTTATTTTGAATCTCTATTCATAAAAGGTGTTTGCGTAAGCTTATTTTAAATGGACAAATTAGATTTAATAATTAAAACTATAATTTATTGGTTGATAATAATCAATAGTAACAATTTGACCAATAACATTAATAATTTTTGTTTTCATTAGCAAATACAAGCTCAATAGCATAATCATTAAATATTTTCACTTGATTTCCATTTGATTTCAGTCATAACGATGATTTTGAACGAAATGAAAAAAGATTCAAGCGAAATTGAGCCGAAATTAAATGCAAATCAAGTGTAAATATATAATGATTATGCTACTGGAATAATTTTGGCAACTCACGTGAATGTTATGAGTGTTGTTGGTCACTTCTATTATGGATTATTATCGTGAAATGGTTCATGGTTTAGATTATTAAAGTTCAGATTACCTATTCTAAATGGTTTATAAGCTCATTCTCTTTTAGGTAGGGGTGTATTTTATGAAACGACACGAAAACACAATCCAAACCTAACACAAAACTTATAGGTTTGGGTTTAGTATAAATGAGTTCAAGCCAGTTTCGAGTCAAACCTTCCAACCCGTTTAGCTAGGCTGGTCGTGGTCGGGTCGACCTAGCGGGTAGACAGATTGAATTGTTCAACCCATTTATTATTTATTTTCTTTTTTTAATATATGGTTTATGCCATACATTTAATTTTTGGGAAGTTATATGTCAAAATTTACACTAAACATAAATTAGTAAAGATTTCATATCTAAAATATAATTGTTTTATATTCATTTGTATTTTTGCTGTAAAATAGTAATTTCAAAGTATTATATGTAACAAAAACATAGCAAATAAAAATGGGTCATAATGGACGGTGTTCGTGTCAACCTATAAATTTTTGTGTCGTGTTCGGGTTCCTAAGTCTGACACGACATTTGGTTGGGGTCGAGTTTGGGTTCATTTAAAATTTTCTAGTTCGTGTTGGGTTGGACCCACCAACTAACAAATATGCTAGTTTAGCACCCCTACTTTAGGGAGAATTAAGCTTTTAAGTAACACTTACTAGGGTTTCATGGCAAACGCCTCCATATATTCATTTTCAATCTAACTTATCTGGAACCGTAATTGATTAAAGATCTTCTATATGTTTGCTACGAAACTCTAGTGACTGTTACTTGTGGGGTTTAACAAAAAAATATTGATTGTTTATTTGATTATGATGACAAATTCGTGCTCTGCTAAGTCGGTATCCGCCTCGGATGTATTACTTCTCGTTTTCTAACTCTATGAATATCAAAGTGTTAAACTTGGGGTGTGTTTGTTGTTTACTGGTGTGTTTTTCAAATTCATTAACAATTTGATATTTGATTTTGCTACCAGATCGATAAAACAAAGAGAGAGAATGATGACGTTTGAACAAAGATAGTTTTATGATTTTGTCATGTAGATAGTACTTCACCACACACACACAAATAATTTTAGGCTATTGGGAAATTGAATCGATTAGTACGAAACAATTAGCAAAGAGAAAGGTTATATACGACATGACACGATTAACAAATATACCAACATGAACATGATACGATTAACAAATCGTGTCATTTCTTCAAACACGAACTACACAACACGAACCATTCAAATTAATATTACATGTTCACTAACATGATACATTGACACGACATGACCTATTAACACTATTAACAAATTATAAGATAAACTAAAGTTAATCTAACATTACAAGCCGTAATAAGAATAACCTTCAAGAATATTTTGTAACGTATTGGAAAAAGGAACTCCTAGAAGCCTTAACAAAAATTTATATTTAATTATTTTAAAACATAAACAAATTTATTCATTTTAGAAACGGGTCAAATGAGTTAACTGTTTAAACACGATTTTGATCATACCGAAAACGTGTCAAATTGTTTATTACATGAAGCTTGTATAGCTCAAACCCAAACTCGTAGAAATGCCATATCCATTAATCCGTTCTCTAGTACGTTCTGTTTTCAGTATCGAATTTTTAATGATTTTACCTTATAATTTAGGGGGCAAGTAGACAACAAAAACATAAAAACTAAAAAACTATATATTCAAGATGTCAATCCACTTGAGCATACATACAAAATATGCTGCAAAACTTTCAGAGATTTGATTGACCCAACTCAAACCGAACAAGACAAAGCAGGCTAAAAACAAAAAGAAAAATGTAAACACAAAGCAACAGTCCTCAAAACTAGATACTGTTTGAAGGTAATCAACCATCATTGCTAACCAAGTGAAGTTGCTTCTTCATTCGGTCACTGTTTCAACAACCCATTACCACCCTCGTTTATCCGCAAAATAACGTAGAAAAGGTATTACTATCAAGAAGTGAAATAGATATTGTAACTTCGATAAAAAACACCTTTTTTTTTTCATTTGGTGGTGAATTACTTACCATTACGTGTCAGGAAGAAATCACGAGCAGAACTGGGGATGGAAATCGAGAGCTGAGTTGTGGATGAATCGTTGTTATTATCATCATTTGGTGGCCATTCATCGAAGAAATGATGCATTACTTTCTCGGGTTCATCTTTTCTGTCAATTTTCAAAGCCAATTGATCATAGTAACCTTGATCTTGCTGCTGCTGCTGCTGCTGTTGTTGTTGATATGAGTATCTATTTTGATGACAATCAGGAAAAGTTGTTTGCTTTGATGATGAATTGTTCATAGCAAGCGGTTCCAATTGCCAAGGATCACCCATTGAAGCCTTGATGGTTCCTGAAGATTCTGAGAAAAATGGATGCTCATCTATCACCTCTTTCATCCCATAGCTCTTTCTGTCATGCATTGTTCATTCAGTCAAATTAGAAATGTTAAAAAGACAAAGAGAAAAGCCAAAGGTACAAGCAATCAAAGCAGAAACAAACCTGTAAGCGCTAGAATCCAACAAGAGGTGATCTTGAGATGACAAAACATCAGAAGAAGGTCTAGAAAAAGAGGAAAGGTGGGTGAGATTGTTATTATTATTATTATTATTATTATTATTATAGTAGTCGGAAGAAGATGTGAGTGGATGTGAAATGGGAGAAGGGTAGTTTAGGGATTTGGAAGATGGGATCATGGGAATGGCTGTTGGTGGTGTTTTGGGTGTTGACATGTTGACTTCCACAGGCTTTCTTGAACGGTTTCTGCCTCTATGCATGTGCCTTTCACAGTATTTTGAATCGGGATAGGCTTCTTTTGAACATCTCCATTTTTTACCATCTGTTCTTCTGCACCTCCCCGGCTCTGGATCTATCTTTCTCCCAAATCCCATCTGGAAACAGTTCCATCCGACTGCAAGCAAACTCCATCAACAAATCAAATACCCTCTTCGATCAAAAAGTGTTCATATATATATTCACATACCATGGTTCTAAATTAAGTTTAATAAAAGACTTGATCTTTGTCATCAAGAAACTCAATTAGCAACGGGTAGTAGTAACCTAGCATGCATGTGTATTGAAAAAGTTTTGATCTTTATGCATTTATTCATATACCCTGGTTCCGAAATTTGAAAAATCCTTGATTTTGTCATCAAAAAATACTCAATTAATAAAGAACAGCAACAAAGAATGCGAGTATATTTAAAAAGTTTTGATCTTTAAGCAGTTATCCATGTACCCTGCTTCTAATAACTAAAAGAAGTTTGATTCTTGTCATCAAGAAAGTAGAAACACTCAATCAACAAATGATAGCAACTTAACATGGATAGATGTTAGAAAAGAAAGGTTTTGATCTTTTTGGTGGTAAAATAAAGGAAGCAGAGAGAATTACAATTACTTGAGGGATGAGGTGGCTGGTGGTGGAGTAGGAGCTTCGTGGAAGAATCTAGACTTGTTTTGATGGTGAAAAGGAGATCAGGAGGTATGGGCATACCAGAGATCATGTATTTGTAAACAAGTGCTTGATGTTCAAGTTCTTGCCATTGAGTTGCTGTGAAAGGATACCTATCACCACTAGTATTTCTTACACCTTCACCTGCTGTACTCATCATCTTGATTCTTGAAAACTTGGTTCAAATCACAAGAGAAAAACCCTCAAAGTTTCCTTGAAACCTAAAGAAAACAGATGGAAATCACTAAAAAAAGAGTAAAGGTCTTGAGCCTGATTCCTTGAGGGAAATCAAGAATTGCAGGATCCTCTTACAGTAAAGATGGATGTTATGTCACTAAAAAATTGAAAAGAGAAAAGAGCAGCAGAAACCATAATCTGTTCTAGTGTGTGTCTTGTGCACTATATTATGACTGCAAAGACTGATGCATCTGCTGCTACTAGGCTGCCTTTATGGCAGCTATTGTCTCTGACAAAATTTATACGGAAACCCATGATAATGGGCTCAAGAGACAGACTCACAGAGAGAGAGAGAGAGAGAGAGAGAGAGAGACTGTGTGTGTGAGATTTTTTTTAAAGAAATAGAAAAAAAATATTTATTAAGTGTGTATGTGAAAGAGTTGGTATCTGAAAGCACAGGGTGACAGACAAAAGTGGCAGTGGGCATGATCATGAGAGAAGTTTGTACGGTTTTTTTGCATACTTTTACTTTTACTTTTTCATCTTTGTGAGTTGAATCCTGAATGTAATTGTAAATGATGAAATGGTAACACAATGTGAACTTTCTTGTTTTGGATGAATGATACGATCATATACTCTCTCTCTCTCTCTCTGTGTGTGTGAGAGTTGAGTTGAGTTGAGTTTTGAGTTGGATTGAAAGTAATGTTCGATCCCCATCTAATCTAATCTAATCTAATCTAATCTAACCAAATCACGCATGGTCCAATCACTGCACTGCAGTTCAAAACAGTGTACATTGGTGACTTGTACCTTGCAAACCATCAATGCTACTTTGCTCTTTTTCGTAAAGGGTGTCCTGCATTTTTTATGCACAACTTGTTACATTTTAAGGTGACAGCAAGATGATGAAAAAAGTAAAATGGAAAAACAGGTTTGAAGCTTAAGAACTTTTTGTTTCATTACTTGGTTTGGTTTAGATCACATCTTGATTTGTGATAATTCATCACTCTCTATATAGAAATATAATAATAGTAATATGTTATTTTCACGTCTATAAAAACTAGTTTACGGGCTCGCTACCGGCCTATGACACCATCGCCCTAAAAAATCACAAGAGGCGACCAATTCACGAATCTAAGTCAGGTGAAAGAGTAGACTTCAAAGTACTATATACGTCTAACAATTGCACCCTCATTTTCACTTCTAAAGAGAGAATTGTAAATGCATCAAATTCAAATATTGTTTTCTTAATACTAGAAATTAAACTCGCATGATGATGCGATGTATTTGCAAACTTCGTTATGCATGTTGAGATGGTTAAATCAACGTAGTTAAGTACATAAAAAAACATATTGACGATGTGGTGATTTGATTTTAAAGATTGAAACATAAATATAAAATAGTTAGATGTTATTCCACCGGTATCAATTTCACCCTTCCTATTGATCTAGTTGTAAAAAGAAAGAGAACAACTTTTAAAATTACTATCATGGTACGTGTTGTCTTTTGTACTTCATAGGTTATGTCGTCTCATTGTTACAGCTAATCAAATCCATCGACCACATGGATTTGTACTTTACGTTGTTCTTCTATGTTAAAGTATACGTAGGTTTTAAAATAGACTTGATAAACATGTTCTTAATTCCACGGGTGACAACTTGTTAGACTATGTTGGTTTATCTTTAGTAATATTCCTAATAGTTCAGGGTAGCTAGATGTAAATTCTATCTTTATATATTTGGTTGTAATCTCTCTATTATTCAATCGAATACAATCTACCTTCTATAGTTTGATTTGGTATCAGAGTCAAATCAGGCTCTAACCCTAATTCTGCAGCCACCTTAATCCTGCCACCATCTACCTTTGCCGACAACCAGGCCAACCATGGCAACCATCGCAGCCTTCACCAACACTAAGAAAAAAACCTCTCACAACTCTCATAAATTCTCATTCAATCTCAAACCTACAAACTATGGCCATTGGAGATCGATGCTTGAATCGTTTCTCACATCACACAACCTCTTCGGGTATGTTAATGGAACCATCCCCTGCCCAACAAAAACAGTGACCAATGGAACCGAAACTACTGACAACCCTAGTTACATCCCGTGGATCTCAAATGATGCTCACATCCGATCCCTCCTTACATCTACAGTGTCTGAAGAATCCTACCAGCATGTTCAAGGTAAAACATCTCGTGAAGTCTGGCTCTCGTTAGAGCGGGCATATGCACCAAACACGGCTGCTCATGAATTCACGCTTAAAAATTAACTTCTTCGCATCACTTAAACTGGTGATGAAAACCAGCAGATTATCTCTCAAGGGCACAAGGATACACAACCGCTTTGGCAAACATTGGAGAACCAATAAAAGACAAAGACCTTGTTATGTTCACTATTGCAGGACTTCGAGAGGAGTATACTGGTCTCAAAAGCAACCTGCTTACTCGCTCTCCTCCGGTAACCTTTAACGAACTCCATGCTATACTTAGTGACCATGACTATCTAGTTGCTACTACTCTCAACACCAACCCGAAGGCCTTTCTTGCTGCCCAACAGCCCACTTTTTCGCCTTCACAGCAGCCCCTTTCAGCCGCAACAGCAACATCACAGCAACCGAACCTTGATCAGCTACAACAACTTAACAGCCTTCAACTCTTAGCATCTCAACTTGGGCAGCAGCTAAATTCAGGTATTTTACCAAAACCGCAGGCTAATTATAGTTCTCGGTCTTACAACAACAATAATCGAGGTGGTTAGAATAACCGTGGCTACTCACGTGGCAACTCTCGCGGGGTTTCTCGGAATAACACTGGTGCACGTCAGTTTTCATGGGCCTCCACTCAAAACACAGTTTATGGTCACTGTAATCATTGTGGAATTGGTCATCTACCCTCACAGTGTCCAAATCAGCAAACTGCATCCAGATCAGCTCCTCAAGCCAATTTTGCAACCCATTCGGATGTTGGCCCTTCATCCGGCCATACTTGGACACCTGACACTGGTGCAACACATCACTCCACTCCAGATCTATCTAGTCTAGACAACTCTGAGGCATATTATGGTAACGATTCCTTGCTTGTTGGTAATGGTAAAAGTATTCCTATTTTTAATATTGGTTCATCAAAAATCTATTCACCCAACAAAACCTTCAACTTATCTGATGTCCTTCACGTTCCTCAATTAAAACAAAATCTTTTATCCGTTCAAAAATTTTATCTTGATAATAATGTTTATTTTGAATTTCACTCCTCTTATTTTATTGTGAAGGACGAGTCTACACACAATACCCTCCTTATGGGCCCCATTGAGCAAGGTCTATACTCCATCCGTCTTCCACAACTCAAGTCTCTACCCAAGGTTGCTTTCACCACTGTCCAAGCTTCTTCGAACATTTGGCATCAACGCTTGGGACATCCTCATCATCAAGTTTTTCGTTCAATTATTTCTTATTGTTCTTTACCTGTTTCAGACAAATTATCAAATAACTTATGTTCTTCTTGTCAATTAGGAAAATCTGCAAAATTATCTTTATCTGATTCAAAATTTCGTAGTAATAATGTTTTAGATCTTGTATATTCTGATGTTTGGGGTCCATCACCATCACCATCCTTTGATGGTCATCGTTATTTCTTATTATGTGTTGATCATTGTACTCGTTACATGTGGATTTACCCCCTAACACAAAAATCTTATGTTCTTAACACTCTAACCAACTTTATCACCATGGTTGAACGTCAATTCAGCACCAAACTTAAAAGCATACAATCTGATTGGGGCGGCGAATTTCGACCTCTCTCCAATCTTTGTCGTAACCTTGGCATCATTCATCAACGTTCATGTCCGCACACAAGTGAACAAAATGGTTTTGTTGAACGACGTCATCGCCACGTTGTAGAAACCGGGTTGTCTCTTTTAGCTCAATCCAGTCTTCCTCAACGTTTTTGGAATTTTGTTTTTGAAACAGCCGTGTATCTCATTAATCGGCTTCCATCTCATGTCTCATCCAATAAGTCTCCTTTTGAACACATATTCAAACGCAAACCCGACTATTCCTTTCTACGGGTATTTGGCTCTCAATGCTTTCCATATCTTCGCCCGTACAATCGTCATAAAATTGAATTTCGATCCACCCCATGCATCTTCCTCGGCTACAGTTTATCTCATCACGGTTATCGATGTCTTGATCCCTCCACTAACCGCATCTACATTGCTCATCATGTTCGTTTTAATGAACATATATTTCCTTACCAACCATCACCTGATCCCAAATCTAATTCACCACCAACCTATCCATACATCTCTGTTTTTCCTAACCCACCACCCGGCTTCCCTCCAGAACCGTCCCACCCAACCTTATCTCCAACTTCACAAACAACACCACCACCATCCCCACCTCAACCATATACTCAACCCACTTCGCAACAAACACCACCATCCGAACCCTTAACCAATCACCCATCCCCACCAACCCATCGCACCCGCCCACCCAATCTTCGTCCCAACCCTAAACAAACTGATCGATACAGTCCAGCCGCCTATACCGCCACTTCCTCCTCTCTTCCTCCCACTGAACCAATCAGTTTTACCATTGCTAACAAGTATGTTGAATGGCGCCATGCTATGTCAAAAGAGTTGGATGCGCTTCATAGAAATGGCACGTGGACTCTTGTACCACCTGTGCCTAATGCTAATATTGTTGATTGTAAATGGGTTTACAGGTTAAAATCAGATGGACAAGGTCAAAATACCAGGTACAAAGCTCGCCTTGTTGCAAAGGGTTTTCATCAGCAGCATGGTGTGGATTATCATAAGACCTTCAGTTTGGTTATTAAGCCTACTACCATACGCACTGTGTTATCTCTAGCTGTTACGAACAAGTGGCCCATTCGTCAGCTTGATATTGACACAGCTTTTCTACATGGTAATCTTGAGGAGACTATTTACATGCGTCAACCTCCGGGCTTTGTCGACCCAACACGACCACAACATGTGTGCTTACTGAACAAGTCAATCTATGGTTTAAAACAAGCACCTCGTGCTTGGTTTAACAAGCTTTCTACAGCCCTTCAGCATCTTGGTTTTGGTGGTTCCAAAACGGATCCGTCACTATTCATTCATCACTCAGCTGGATCACTTGTTTATCTGCTTGTTTATGTTGATGATATTATCATCACTGGTAATAACTCTACCACATTCGCAAAGATCATTGAACAACTCAACTTACTGTTTCCTTTTAAAGATATGGGTCAACTACATCATTTTCTGGGTGTTGAAGTCATTCACGCAGGACACGACCTGGTTCTGTCACAGCGAACATATATTCATGATATCATGCGTCGAGCCGGTCTGTCAGATTGCAAACCCGTTCCTACCCCAATGAGCACCTCCTCGGTCTTGCTACCGGACGATAGTCCCTCACTTGATGACCTCTCTCGGTACAGACAAATCGTGGGAGCTCTTCAATATGCTACTCTTTCGCGCCCTGATATTGCCTTCACTGTGAACAAGGTCTGTCAATTCATGCATGCTCCTACAGAAAATCACCGGGCTGCTGTCAAAAGAATTCTGCGCTACTTGAAAGGTTCAATAAACATGGGTCTTTGGATTCGTCATAACACAGGTTATCGGCTTCAAGCCTTTACAGATTCTCACTGGTCGACTAATCTTCAGGCCTTTTCAGACTCTGATTGGGCTGGTTGCCCAATCGATCGTCGATCCACGGGGGGATTTGCCATATATCTAGGTACCAATCTCATTTCTTGGGCTGCCCGCAAACAACGAACTGTTTCTCGTTCTTCAACTGAATTTGAATACAAAGCCATCGCAGACACAGTTGCGGAATTAATCTGGGTAAAGTCTCTACTCCGAGAACTTGGATTGGAAAGTGACCCACCAACACTCTGGTGTGACAATCTTGGAGCAACCTACCTCACGGCTAATCCAATTTTTCGAGCTAGAACCAAGCATGTGGAAGTTGACTATCATTTTGTTCGTGAACAAGTCGCTCAAGGAAATCTTAATGTTAAGTTCATCTCCACAGAAGACCAGATAGCTGATATCTTTACAAAGCCATTGTCCTCTCAGAAGTTTGAGTTTCTTAGGTCCAAGTTGCAGATTGCTAATCGCCCTGAACTTGCGGGGGAATGTTAGACTATGTTGGTTTATCTTTAGTAATATTCCTAATAGTTCAGGGTAGCTAGATGTAAATTCTATCTTTATATATTTGGTTGTAATCTCTCTATTATTCAATCATCGAATACAATCTACCTTCTATAGTTTGATTCAACTAATTCATTAATGTTAAATTCTAAAAAGTAAAACATGCATCAACCAGCTTTATATTAATAGTAACCATATTTTCGCTCATAAATAAGTAAAGATAACCCAGTAATTTGTTAATCTGAGTCCTTTTATTATATTTATTATTTTTCAGTAAAAAAAACTGGTCTTCTTGAATTAAGAAGGTAAAGAAGCAAGTGTTAATTAAATTTAAAAGTATAATTTTGATAAGGCTTTAGACTGTGTAAATTGAGGGGTTTCTAGACCATATCTAACGGGAATGGTATACGCGTCTACACTATCTTATATATATTCTTATTGGCCAGCTAGCTGCCTCTCTCATTCTCTTCACGTCACCAACGGATTCCCTCTCTCCTGCTCCTCCAACATCATCCCTCTCCAATACGCATGTAGGGCGCCAGTGGCGGATCTAGAAGACAAGTTTAAGGGTAACGTAAATTTTTTTTACCATACATGTAGTGGCGAAATTAGGTATTATTTACTACGGGGTCACTGATTTTGAATAATTAGCTTCTAACGAAACAATATAAAAAATTTTGGGTTTTGCGATTGGGTCGAGTCGGATCGGGTCGGAATAGACGTAATTAAATTGCATTGTAAAAAAAACTTATATTTTATAGTGTTCCGTACGTGTTTTCATCTTTTGATGCTTTCTTTTCACAGCAAAACGATTTATGTTTTCTAAATTTCAAGTTTCAACAATAACTAAAATCAATAAATTAAACATAAATTGCCCGTGATAAACAAATAAGCATATAAGAGCATTTATAATGAATTCTACACTCTTTAAATTTGAATATGAGTCATAGTGTCATCATTCTAACAACATTCTTAAAGTTTCGATACAAATTGTCAAGGTTTTTAAACAAGAAATAACAAAAACAATGATTATTTCATTTTCTTTCTTCTTTTTCCTTTTTTTGGATAAAAAAATATATATAAAATGTGTATGACCATTGAAAAAAAGGATTGTTTTGTTATGTTATATGCTAGTATTAAACTCACTGCGTTGCAACATAAGGTGTAAAATTATGCCAAGTAATATTAATGGCAGACCACCGCCAGTGACCACCAACAATGAAGAAACTAATAAAACGGAAAAATAAATAAATCAAATGAAAAGTAGATGTAAAAACATTGAATCATACACTTACGCAAGCAAAAAATAAAACAATAAGTTAATTGATCTAGGACCAACGCGTTATGACGTGACTATTAAACTTGGAAAAATAAGTGAAAAAACGTTGAACCACACACACACGTTGCGACGTGACTCGTAAAATTTAGACCGAAACGTATAACGGAAAATTTGTAAAATTCGAAAAATATAGAAGATCAAAGTTTAAAGTAAAAAAATATTGAGGCTAAATTATAAAAGATATAAACATATAGGGTTAAGTCAAAATAAAATGATTAAAGATTAAAAAAAGTGGGTACATCCCATAAAGCACATAATACAACTTAAAATGCATACAAATAATTAGGATAGATATAATTTTTATTTTAGGGTTTATTATTGTATTGAGTTAGGTAATGGGTATTTTGGATTTTTATGTTATTTGATAATGGGTAATGGTTATTCATGTTTTTTATAGAATGTATTGTTTTTTATAAATTATTAGACTTTAATTTATAAAATTAAAACTTTTTTATGAAGAGTTGAGTTTAAAATTTTTTAGGGGTAACGAAATTTTTGTTCAGGGGTAACGTAAAACCGAAACTTTCTTTTTACATAAAAACGTAAAAAAAAATTATACTACCCGTAACAAGTTAGAGGGGTAGTGGAGGCTACCCCTCAATTGCACATATGTCCGCCACTGGGGGCGCCTAACATACCTTTGTTGGAGATGGTTTAAATATAAATGAATATCTTAGATATTTTTTTAATGTATAAAAAACTCTTACCATACTGTTTGCTTGATTAAACAATTTTCCAGAAAGGCTGAATGATTTTTTTCTTTATCAAACTTTATTTCTGTCTGAAAAAAATTCAATTAATTTGTTTTCTTCTTTTTATTTAAAAGACAAAGATGTATAGCAGTAGCTGAGAACCCACACTTAGAATAGGATAGGGTAGAGAGATCTGTCTAAGAGATAACAATGTTTGTTTGTTTGTTTTTTTTTTTAATAGACTAAGAGAAGTGCTCTAAAGTGGGATACACTAAATATGTTTGTTTGTTTATTTAATAGATAGAGAAGTGGTATCTTAATTTTTATTTTTTCTCGAAAGGCTGGTATTATTTATGATTGACAAAACAATAGGCTGGTATTACTTATGATTCACAAATATAACCAGAAAAAAATGTTGGAACCGAAACTACATGGCTTTATTGTTATGTTCATATTTTTAAACTAAAACAATTTATGGTGACCAAACGACTCGATACAAGTTCTTTTTTACATCATTGGTCTTTAGTGTATGTGGTTGCAAGTGTAGACATAGTTGACCTAGTCAGCTGAAGATTAAGCGTAAATGATGGATGGTAAATTACACATCTTGTCAACTAAAGATCAGATAACATAGTTATAAAATAAAAGGCACATAAGATCAATGATGAAAAAAAAGCACCCAAAATAAAATGGCAATCTTGCACTTGTTTTGGATTTGTCTTTTTCAAAAGTTTTATAGAGGTTGATACAAAAGGGTTTACGCTGAAGGAAGCTTCATATCTAGCAAAGATGCCAAAACATCACAAACCACTATCTGAATGTGACGACCTTGAAAGAGTAAACGGTTTATCATTTCCAAAATCTCAAAAAGGTTGTTGACGATTATGAAAGAAGCTCAAGTCACATGGTTACACAATGCTAGTGGCTTGAGATTGCACAAATGGGAAAAACCGATATCACATAAATATTCAACTCATATAAGTTGTTACCTGCCCAACTGCCTATAACTATACATTACAACTTCAAGCTCTTATTCAACTAGATTTTCTAGAATATATTCACCACACCTGCATGGTGTAGGGCTATAACCCACAACCTTTTGGTTGTGGGACACACACCACTTACCACCAAGACGCAACCCGCAAACTACTTCACGCTGTTAATCCTTTTGGAATAGAGATAACACCAGGTCGGTATGGACAGAGAAAAGCTGTGTATCCACAAATAGCTGCCTCCCAAAAATAATAAATTAATTAGTTAATTTGGCTGCCAACCTGTAATAAATTGTAAGTTCCTATTATAAAGTTGGTTGCTAAAATAAAAATAAAAAACTGTAACTATGTACAGTTCAACTCTGTTTCATGTAGTTTAACCTTTCTAAAACAGCAATATAAGAAACTAAAGAAGATGCATACGATAATTTGAAGTAAAATAATTACCTTCATAAAAGGTTGATCACGACTAGGGAAGGACTCAATGAAACTCTCCTTCAAAAGCAATGATACCTGAGGTTAAATGAAAGAGGACGTCAGATAAATTGTAATAAATTTGGTAATAAGCTTTGTTCATGGACCAGTTTCAATGAGCACATGCTTGACACCTCATGAATGTTAGGTGCCATGTATTCATTTGTAAGAGGCATATAAAATATCACTGAAGTGAATGGAATGTCTAGCATTAGGCCTATTTACTTCATAGTCATCCACATATGCTTTTTGCAAATAATTTGAAGATGTAATGTATGTACATCGACATAGGTGTATTATGAGAAAGGGTCGCTCGGTAACATTCTGTCATTGGAAATTGGAAGTGATACTTTTATTTAACCGGAAGTAACACTTCTGTTAAATATATTTAACTTTAATTATGAATGTGTGAAGAGAGAAACCTTATCATCATTTGACTGAACATTTGTAATTGTGTGAGAACGTAGGTTAGAGCAAAGTGAATCCAAGTAAGATCTTAGTACTCTCAAGAATCCCTTGGCAGCTTCTACCTGTATTCAATAAAAATCATGCAACACATCAAAACAAAAAAAGGTAGAACATTAAAACGATGTGAACAAGTGTTTTAGATTGGCCACACAGTGCAACGTGATGAAATTGAGAATACCACGTCAACAACGCAAAACATCAGTAAATATCATGAAAAAACTTGCATAAACCCATCTGTGTTACTGGTGTTATACTAATAACAACAAATAATATCATCATAAATAATAATCATAAAAACAATAACTGCAAAAGAATTAATAAATATGGGAATAATAGTAGTAATGATAATAATAAAAACATTAATAGTAAGAGTAAATGTAACAGAAAGAATTATATAATATTTAACATAGCACGATATTAATCTTGACATTAGTCAAAGCGAAGTCGACACATATGTCATCAGAATCGCAAATGTTGGCAAATTTGTATATAAATTAATATTAAGGAGTAATAAAGCTTGTGCATGCTCCAAATCGTCTACACTCTACAATGATAGTTAAACTAATAATAGAAAATCAGCAATCAACTCTAATGTACTCTAGGACAAAACAGAACGAGATTTTTACATATTTCCCAATATTAAGACCATAAGTTACATATTTCCCCAAGGCATAAAATCAATTACATATTTTCCCTTCCTAATACATATATATTACATATTTATCCATTTCACTGAAATTAACCTACCAAATGACAATTTTATCTTGTTTTTACTAAGGGATTTTTATGTATTGATGTTTTGTTATTATAATTGTTTAAAACTTTGACAATTGTGTTTAGTATTTGTTTGGAGATATAACTTAATTATCGGTGATTATTGTTTTGAGATGAGGTTTTAAACTTTATATTTGAAGTTGTAATTTTATAGTTTTTATTAATATCAAATAAACTTGGTAATATGAATTGTATTATTGTGTATGAAATATTATGATTACAGGATGTATATATAAGAAACATAATTACATTCTAATCCCTCTAATATTAACTAATGCACATATTATCTAATAGTCCCCCGCAAGCTAAGGCCGGGGAGCGTCCTGTAGCTTGGATCGTAAGAAGAGAATCGTTGTGAAGCCAATGGCTTTGTAAACATATCCGCAATCTAATCATGTGTGGATATAAAGCGAACCGAGAGTTTTCCTTGAGCGACCTTTTCTCGAACAAAGTGAAAATCAACCTCAACATGTTTTGTGCGTGCATGGAAGACCGGATTTGCTGATAATTACGTAGCACCTAGGTTATCACACCATAATGTAGGAGCTAACTTATTTGTGACATGAAGTTCATGCAAAAGAGTTTGCAGCCAAGTCAATTAAGCAACTGTATCAGCTAATGCCTTGTATTCAGACTCAGTTGATGACCAAGAGACAGTTTTTTGTTTTCGGGCAGACCAAGATAACAGTTTTTTGTTTTCGGGCAGACCAAGATACGAGATTAGACCCAAGATAGATGGCATATCCCTCGGTGGATCGACGATCATCAGGATAACCAGCCGAGTCAGCATCGGAGAACGCACTCAAAGAATTAAAAGCTGAATCTGTATAGTCATGAAGGAGCGTTCCCGAATCATGTTGAAACAATAAACCATAGGCAACCGTACCTTGCAAGTATCGTAGTATTCGCTGCCGACAAATGATTTTCAGTTGAGGAGTGCATAAACTGGCAAACTTTGTTGACTGCAAACGTAATGTCCTAAGGTGACATATTGAAGAGCGCCCACGACTTGGCGATATTTCACATGATCAGAAAATGGTGGACTGTCACTGAGAGCAAGGTTGGTTGTGGTGGTAATGGGAGATGGCACGTGTTTAGCATTGGAGAGGCCAACCCTATCAAGTAACTCAAGTATGTACTTTTTCTGAGACAGAATCATATCAAGACCCTGAGTTGTAATTTCAATTCCCAGAAAATAGGATAACGGACCCATATCCTTTACAGGAAAGGATCGACTAAGGTTGTTTACCACCCGATTGATCGCCTTCGAATTGTTGCCTGTCAAAATAATATCATCAACATAGACCAGCATGTATAAAAGTGTACCCCGTGTGGAGTAAACAAATAAGGAGGGATCGATTTTAGAGCCTTTGAAACCGAGAGCATGAAGAGCCGTGGAGAAACGCTGAAACCACACCCTTGGTGCCTATTTTAAACCATACAAGGATTTATGAAGAAGGCAAACATGGTCGGGTTTGGTGGGATCAACGAAACCCTTGGTTTTAAAAAGCGAGAAGCGCACCAAGGCGACGAGGTCCAAAACCGAGGCACAAAGCGCAAAAGCGGTGGGATTTTCGTACGCAAGGCGCAAAATGATTATATAACTTTTTTATATATATCATAAGTTTTTAGCCTCCCTACCCAAAGTTTAGCTATAAATAAGGTTTATATATGTTTTAACATGTGAAATACAACCTAAAAAGCTTGTTGTACAACACCAATCTGCACAAAAATGTCCATGCACATGAGGCGCGCGCCTCACCTGCGCCTCAGGCCAGTTTTTTGCGAAAAAATCGCGCCTCAGGTGCGCCTTTTGTACAGCTCGCGCCTTATGTCACAAAAAGCGCATGGCGCGCTTTTTAAAACCAAAACTAGGGGGTTGTTGTAAGTAAACTGTCTCTTTTAAATCTCCATGGAGGAATGCATTTTGTACATCAAGCTGTCTTAGAGGCCACTTTTGAGCAACAACTAAAGAGAGGACCACACGTATAGTGGTCGACTTTACAAGGGGACTAAAAGTCTCTTGAAAATCAATGCCTGGTTGTTGACTAAATCCCTTTGCGACCAGGAGTGCTTTATAACGATTGACAGCCCCTGTTTGATCCGATTTTATCTTGTACACCCATTTGCAAGCAACAACATCGGTCTTCGGAACACGTGGGACTAAAGACCATGTGCCATTCCTCATCAGTGTTGAATACTCTTCAGCCATGGCTTTGCGCTAGTGAGGATGTTTGTTTGCAACGGCAAAGGTGGCAGGTTCGATATCGGATTTATCAGTGTGTGTGTAAAAGGACGAGACATTATGCGGTTTCGTTTGTTTGGGATTGGGACGAAGGTTTTCTGGTCGGGATCTAGGTGGCTGTTGGCTGAACATGTTTGTAAGACGACGCTGATAAGTATGAAGAAAGGGTGAGGTGGCCGAAGGTTGTTGGTTGCTCGGTGGTGGGACGGAGATAGGTGGTGGTTGAATGGATGATGAAGCTGAAAAATGGTGTTGGGCTGAGGGTGGCAGGGTTGGAGATGTTGGGTCAGTAGTAGGGGATGGTGGCATAGGTACGTTTTGTGAGGTTGTTGGGGATGATGAGGTAGACAGAGGTGGAGAGGGTGGTGTGCTAGACGGAAGTCGAGAGGGTGGTGTGGAAATATTAGTTGGATAAGAGGTGTATGGGTGTTGAGATGGTGAGGGAAAGTGGTCAAGAGGCTGATTGGAAAAGGGAAAAAATGTTTCATTAAAACGAACGTGTATAGCAATATAAATACGTTCGGAGTGGGGGTCAAGGCATCGGTAGCCATGGTGAGAGGTGCTATACCCCAGAAAAACACAAGGAAGGGATCAAAAATCCATTTTATGTTTGTTGTAGGGATGTAGATGTAGGTAGCATTGACACCCGAAAACCCGAAGGATTGAGAAGTCGGGTTGGTGGTGGAAGAATTGTTCAAATGGAGAAGTGTTGGAGTTTGTTCTAGATGGCATGCGGTTAATTAGATAAACCGCTGTGTCAAACGCAAAATGCCAAAATCGTTGTGGAACATGAGATTGTGCAAGTAAAGTAAGGCCGGTTTCCACAACGTGATGATTACGGCGCTCAACAAATCCATTTTGTTCACTCGTATGAGGACAAGAGAGCGATGAGTGATACCAAGGGAGGAGAAGTAAGATGAAAGGCATCTAAATTCACCTCCCCAATCGGTTTGGATGGATTTTAATTTGGTTTTGAATTGGCATTCAACCGTGAGGTGGAAAAGTTTAAAAACATCATATATACACATCAGATTTGGAAATTAAAGGAAACAACCACATAAACCGAGACTAATGGTCAGCACATTAAAGAAACGGTGGCCGTCAAAGGATGGAGCAGGAGCTGGACTCCATACATCACAAAACACCAAATCTAAAACATTTGAACTTTTATAAGTAGAAGGTAATAAATGAAGTTTAGATGATTTTCCAATGGAACAAGAATCACAAAATGTAGTGCATTTATTGAATAAAGGCAAACGATATTTAGATAACATAGACTTCAAAAGCTGTGGATGAGGATGTCCAGTCTTTGATGCCATGTGGTAGAGGAAGCCCTGGCGGCAGAGAAAGCTACTTTAGAAACAAGTTGCATCCGCGGTAGCTGAAAAGAGTAAAGGCCACCATCACTTGGACCCGTGAGGAGGATACTGTGTGTAGACTTGTCCTTGACACAAAAGAAAGAAGAGTGAAATTCAAAAAAGGCATCATTATCAAGACAAAATTGTTGGACAGAAAGAAGGTTGCGTTTGATATCAGGAACATGAAGGATATTATGACGGGAAAAGGTTTTGTTTGGGCTGTAAAGTTTTGTGGAACCAATGTGGAGAATGGGTAAACCCTTACCGTTGCCAACATGAAGATAATCCTCACCATAGTATGCTTCTGAGTTATCAAAACTAGAGAGATCTGGAGCAACATGTTGATTAGAGCCAGTATCCGAAAGCCAAGAGGTTGAGGCTTGTGAGCGGTAGTCAACAAAGTTAGCAGAAGGTTGATGTCGTGGTCTGAAAGTGTTTGGGTCCTGATTTGGACATTAGGATGGAACATGACCAATACCACACCTGTTGCAAGTACCATAAACAGTAATCTGTTTAGATGCCCAAGTAAAATGATTTCGATTACCTCCACCTTGAACGCGGCTGTGAAAGTTTCCACGTCCACGACTATTGCCGGACCGAAAGTTGTTTTCATGATTGTGAGTGTTGTCTGATCGATTGGTGTAATAGGCCTGCGGTTGCAAGGTGGTTAGTTGTAGCTATAAACCCAACTGAGTAGCAAGCTGTTGAATAGCCTGAAGGGCCTCCGATTGAGATGAAGATGAACTGGTAGCAGAAGGAGCAGGGTGACGGTTATTAGTAACAGCCGTAAATGCCTGCACTGGAGACACTTCAGGGGCTGGCTTTTTGATCATGTAATCTTGATCGAACAAAAGGCCATGAAGTTCCACAAAAGCAGCCGGGAATTGTCGAGCAAGAAGAGTAGACTTCAAACCATTATATTCTTCCCTTAAACCAGAAATCACAAGCATAACAAGATCTTTTTCTTTTATCGATTCACCAATATTTGCAAGGGCATCTGAATATTCCTGTGCCCGAGCCAAATAGGCAGAGGAGGACTCGTCACCTTTCATGGCAAGCTTCAAGAGCTGACTTTTGAGAGTATATTCACGTGAAGATGTATGAGGAGCATAAGCACGCTCTAGAGACAACCACAGATCACGAGATGTGGTTCCCTAGACATGTTGAAAAAAGGCTTCAGAGACGGTGGAGAGGATTAACATTCGAATGTGGGCATCATTGGAAACCCATATTGAATGATTAGCGTTTGGTTGAGAAGTAGCCACTGTTGTGTCTGAAGTGTCTTTCCCGGATGTGGTTTCGATTTGAATAGTTGGCGGAGGGCGTGGAACTGTTCCATCAACATAGCCAAATAAGTTGTTGGTAACAAGAAACGGTTGGATCATAGCCTTCCAATAACCATAATTGGTTGGAGATAGGGTGAATCCAAACTTGTGGGAATTATGGGTGGTCTTCTCGGTTTGAGAGAAAGCAGCAAGGAGAGCCATTGCATGGCTGGTTACGACTGGAAAAAAAAAGAGGGCAGGAGAGTGATGGCTGCTGCTAGGGTTTCGGCAAGCATATGACGGCTGCTAGTGTTTGGCTCTGTTACCAAAATAAACTTGGTAATCAGAATTGTATTATTGTGTATGAAATATTATGATTACAGGATGTATATATAAGAAACATAATTACATTCTAATCCCTCTAATATTTACTAATAGACATATTGTCTAATAATATCAAAGACTTGAAGTTGAGTAAATATGTGATTGATGTTTTTAGGAAGGAAAATGTGTAAAAGTAACTTAGTAAAAATATAGATACACTAATCATTTCAAGAACTAATTGCTATAAAATGGATAAATATGTAATATATATGTTTCAGAAAGGAAAAATATGTAATTAAGGTTTTTAGCTTGGGTAAATATATAATTAATAAGTTTAGGAAGGGAAAATATGTAAATGCCTTAACGGAAAATACAAAAATAGGAAATTTAAAATGGGATAAAGAGCAAAGCTATACCTGAGCATCTGTGCAATCATAAACTGGTCTCTTTTTCGCTAAATAACTTTCCCCCACAAGTTGAGCATGATAAGGAGTTAAGGCTGCATATAACTCTTTGTACCGAGGGAAATGCGGTATTGACGATGATTTGACCTGATTAAGGGAAAAAGAATATCATAACACAATAGATAGACAGATTTATGAATATGGTGAAAATAAATGAAAAAAAAAATGAACACAAAAAAAGATGCATGATAACTTTATAAAAATTTTGGGATCTGGATGATTTGGTATTTGCAGTATAACATCATCAAATGTGCACCTGGTTCTTGTTAACATCAACAAGTATAACATTTCCTGACTTGGATTGTACTTCACCAGTTTTGCTCTTCACACCAACCTAGTCAAAATTATAATAGGTCAAAGGAGCCAGTAAAATGGTAAAATTCATAATGCTATGGCATACATATTTCAATCCCTTCCATCCATTGAACACAGTGAAGGGCACTCTATTTTTCTAGTTCAGGTCTTAGTTACAATAATAATTGGAAATGAGAGATTCAAAACAAAAAAGTTAATTAAAAACTCACTATAAAAGGAACAGGTGCATCCAAAAAATCTAGCATGTCATTTGGCAAGACCTGAAGCAAGTCAATTAAAACAACACTTAAATTCAGAGGATACATATATATTATAAAAGAAGTGACTTATAAGCTTATACAAAATTCTTATCCACAATACCGGCATAAAGAAGCTCTGCCACTGGTAGGGACGAATCAGAGGAATAATCGACAACACTGAAGCAGACAATATCCCCTGAGATGCAAAAGATGACACAATTGAATCTCCCCTCTTAATCAAACATACATCATATTTCTTTTCCTAATAATAGAACACTAACATGACAAAAAATATACAATAATTGTTACTTTTAACTACAGCATGTCTTCTTAATCCATAAATATACTTCCGTCAACGATGTTGACGATTATGGTCACACAGACTCTTTCCACAACTTCACCTTATCCGTTATGGACTTCGAAGCTATAATCAAAACTACTACTCATATTGTCCTGAAAAAGCATACTTAATTTTAAGCAGATCAAACAAAACAAATAATCAGCGTATCCCATTATATTTACTTTTATAAAAGGATTTTTATTTTTGTATTTAAAAGTATAACTTTAGAACATCAGCAGCAGCTGTTGAGAGTTATTAGTTACCAAGCACAGACTAAAACCAACATGGAAACAAAGTACTTTGCAATTAAGAATGATATACTAACCAGATTAGAGCACACAAACACAATTTGCTTCTCCAGCAGGGCACCTGCAAGTATTGTCAAGATCTGTGGAAGAAAAATGAAAAAGAAGCAATTATTGTCAAGCAGCACATGAGATTTCATACGCACAATGAAGACCATGGTATTTAATATTAGAAAAGAATAATAATTACATGCTCAAGACGCAAGTAGCCACATATGCTTGAAATTGCCCATACTGATAAAGCTGTTGCCTCTTCCTCAACAGCAACTGCTTTGTGAGCCTATCGTACCAAACACAAATGATATAATCCACCATCAATGAATATTGCAAAAATTGACAAGAACTACAATTTCAAAAGGAAAATGCAAACTGCATAAAAAACATAGAATTGTGCCAACAAAAAGAAAAAAACTGCCTCTGCTAGTTCAAAACGTGTGCTTTGTGAGCCTTCCGTACCAAACAGAAATGATATAACCCGCAATCAATGCATATTGCATAAAGTGACAAAAAATACAATTTCAAAAGGAAATTGCATATAGCATAAAAAACATAGAAATGTGCAAAAACCCTAAAAAAAGTAAATGTATAATAATAAATAAATAAATAAATAAATAAATAAAAACCTGCCTCTGCTTGTTCAAAACTTGTGCTGCAAGACATTATATCAACTGTTGAACCAGCAATATTTAAAACTGTTTCATCTGGTCTATGAAATTCCAAAGGATGCAGGTATTCCAGTGGGTGGAACTTAATTTTCGAACCCCTAGCAGGGACACGTAAACGATTATACTCGCATATAATCTGTAAGGATCCATGGTTGTTGGTCTGCAATTTTCAAATTTTTGTCTGAGAATTGAGAATTTATGAAACCTAAGGGGTCAAACATGAAGTTTAAAGAAATATGTTTAAATAAAGATAAAAAATAACCTTAGCCCAAGCAAGAATCTCATTGTGCTCATTATTTTCCTGGCCTGAAAAAGATGCCTCGTCTGTCTCTGTTGAATCAGCATCACTCCTGAAGTTCCTATCTTCGCTAGGAGAACCCTGAAAACTGTATTAAGAAATTCCCATCACCAACTAAACATTTTAAATAGGGAATGGATGCTAAAAGAGAGAAGGAAAAAAAATTACTCCTGCTGCCCCAAGTAAATGGTACACCTCCCTATTTTAGTTTGTCCCGGAAAATGTTTACTACCAAAGATAATTTATCAAGTTTCCCGTTCTATCCTTAATTACACTTTACTACAAAACGTCATTAATTATCCATTCCTAAAACTGTGTTTCAAAAGGGTAAAGCTGAAATTTATATTTTATATAATGAGAAAACTATACATTCCTATAACTCTGTGTTTTTTCTTTTGAAATATTTTGGAATAGAAGGAACATTAGAGGGCTTTAAAGAAGTTTTGACACGAAACAGCTAAACTTTCTTCCAATATGACTGAAAGAACAATCCAAAATGTTTATGAATGTCCACCAGAAGTATGGGTAATCCAGGAAGTATGTCATGGCATGTTGCAACTTACAAGTTATGATAAGGAACACATAAATATAACAACACATAATGCACGTGGAGGCCACACAAGTATTCAACTTTTTTACATTAAGGCCACCCATACACTGAAATTACTTTATAGGACACCTACATATGCATCTGGTTTCATTTATACCAAGTCCACCCAAAGACATGCCCAAATATTGTAAAATGACAAAAAAACACTAATCCTTTTTTACCTTGGATCACTTTCAAAAATTTAAATTGCAATTTCATCATTATACATGTCTTGGCAAAATTGGGAATAGACGACAAAAGATATATACATGGTGGCCAAAAAGTAGTTAAAAGACATATGTGGCCTTAAATTCGATTTTGCTCCTAAGGTTTGACAGAATTAACCATTTCCCTTCAAAAGTTTAAAAATATCAATTTTAGCATAAAAGTTTCATCATTTGCTTTAATTGAAACAAGTGATGAAGCTTTTGGACTAAAGGTAAAACAACTTGATTTAACTTTTGGAGGAAAAATGTTATTTTTGTCAAACTTAAGGGAGCAAAACTGAATTTTACACTAAATTAAATACACAGGTTGTCTCCATATACATTATTGGTATAGTATCCACAACTACTATTCTGCCACCATTGATCAAAGTCAAGACAACAAATCAGTGCTTAAAAGTCACAGATGTCAAAAGATAATGGTTTACCTTGATGAAGAATCAGAGCTATCATATTGTTGATAACGTATAAGAGGAAAAATTGCATTTGGGATCTGCTTTTGAGTAGGTTGTTTATTGGAAATCATATCATCAACAGGACTATCACAGGTATTACGGATTGCATCAGCAGCCACGTATTCTTTCTTAGATGGGTCCATTTCTAGTTCAGGACGAATTGGAATAACGCAATCATTCACTTTTTCAGTGATAGAATTGCCCCTGCTTGATTGGACTGATTCTGTGCTGCGATTAAGCACCTCCTGAGATCCATATTCAACTGAGACACTACTTATTTTTTCCTCTAAATATATTTGATTTTCGTACGCTAGTTCCAGATTTAAATCGCCAATACTGTTTGTTAATCTCTCCAATCTTTCTTCAATGAAGATGCTACAGATAATTATAAACAAAATTAATAATTTATAGAAAGAAGACGCAAAAGATCATCATTTATCTTCATACAAGAATAAAAAGGGTTTTAAGATCTTCACTAATATAAATTTAGCAACCCATTTGTAAAAAAATCTTCGAACGACTACAAGTTTCATCGTATGAACATAAAAACTTCCTTGAATCATGATTCAAGAATATTATTCATAAACACATTTCATGCTTATAAATTTACACGGTATGTCATATGTATGTTTAATTATAAAAACTTATGAATGCTAAGTTGTTTAAAACTTTTTTCATCTTAATTCCAATCAAAAGACAGAATGGAACTTTAAAGTATGACTTATAAATGGCCTAAATGCCAAAAAATGTCAACAAAAAATTTGTTCTAAATTCGAGTTTGGTCAGCGAAGTTTGAAAATCACCAAGGTTTGAACTTGGCAAAAAGTTCCATTGGAGGTAGTATGATCATGTTGGTTATACTTTGCCAAAAAATCAATCCTAATAAAACACAAGAAAAGGGAAACTAGCTTAGGCCATATAACCCTGATGAATCTTTTTTAAAGCCTAAGACTTCCCTTGGTGATTTTTGACCATCAATGTTTGTTACAACTTTTTGCATTTGACCTTTCCTCACAAGCTATAGTTTGAGCTCGAGATCACAACCACAAACTTGAACTCATGGACTCAAGTAGATGCACGAAAAAGAAAATTAGGAGTTCGAAATGTTTCTACAACATTTTTATGATGCGCCATTTAGATGTACTTCTATAGCTAGCATTTAACTTGTTAAAGAAATTTACTGAACTCCTATCTCATGGATCTCTCTCAGAAATAACAGCTAGCCTACAAGATAATTTTCATGTACCAACTTTTGGAATTCAAAAGATGAGTATAAAGGACGCTTTTACCTATTCAGAAGTACTAGATTCAAAGATGTTCATGAAAAAAAAGGATTTAAACCCACTTAATTGTTGACAAACCTGTTCAACACGCCAAAATGCAGTTCGAAAAATGGAAGCCTTGTGAGAATGCAGTAACCCCGGCGTGTGGTTAATATATGCCGGCTCACCGGTTGAGGCAAAGGTTTTCCATCTATCACCATAGAAATTAATCTAGACGGTTGTTGCACCAGCTCATTAACTAGAACACAGCAGCCATACAGGATTGAATCATCTGCACCCTGCAGAGTTAGATATCAGAACCCAGAAAGAGTACTAAAATAATGTATGTGTATATATGTGTGTTTATCAAGGCACACACACATATATACACATACATACATAACATATTCATACACACATCCATAATGCATATATGATAGACATATGCATACATATATGGTAGTGTGTTTGTGTATGCATATGAACTTCTTGTCTCAAGTAATCAAGAACTATCTGGAGACAAAGTTCAGCAAAGATTGTTCAAGATAACAGAGAATAGAGAAAGATAGTCATGCAGCAATCTATATTAACTAGCAAAGATGTCATAATAAGTAAATTAGAAAGTCGGTAAGGTAGTTGACGTTTAGAAGTCATGGATTGAATATAAAAAACACCCACAAAAATTGAAAATACTGCTGAGAAAATAGATGAAAGTAAATCCCTGGATTACCTGCAGTCTGAATACAAAGGATTGATCATTTTGTTTGAGGTGTTCCTGAAACAGTACCAGCATGTCAAAAATGGCATATCAACCAGAATGCTTGGTGCAAAAGCGTGAGGTAATCTTGATTTTAGATATTGTATATACCTTTGTCAAAATGAAAAGGCTTGCATGTTAAAAAGGAAGAAGTGTGATGTTCTTTTTTCAAAAGTGGTTTATCATTATAAACAAAACAACAAAATTCTGAACCCGCTTTTATTAGATGGTAGTAAGAAAAGTAGCAATAAAGTAACAAATATACCTGTCCAAGTAATATTTCATTCAGTTCACTCATTGATGGTGTTCTCTCGATAGTGTGAACCTAAAATTACAAGTAGAAATGTTTAAGTGCAAAAAATGAAACAATAAAGTGGAATTCAATAAGACTGGTGCAAACAGACACACAGGAAAAGGACGATTCATAATAGTCATCTGAATGAACATAACATAACATAACATACCCAGTAAGTCCCACTCAAGAGCAGGGTCTGGGAGGGGTAGGTGGCGGCGAGTCTTTCCTCTATCTAGTGAGATAGAGAGACTGCTTCCGAAGAGACCCCCGACTCGGTAACGAAAAACAATAACAGTCGCAATCGCAAACATAAAGTAAGTCAGACAACACACAGGTATAAGTCACTTAAATACATAGAAAGCGTGTACATCAAATAAGCAGATAGAATCACGTATAAGTCATCTGAATGAATGCGTACTAAATTTCTTGAACTAGATGAACTGTGTAACAGGATAAGTTTATACGGAAAAAACTGGATATCATTGCATTATAAAAGATTAAAAAAAATTAATATTATCTTGATTAGAATCCATTTGTGTTATATAAGTGTTACTACAATAAACACATTCAACACAATTTGATGTTTTGCAGCGACCAGGTAGCGAATTTATGTAATTTTTCAATTTTTATCATGTAATTTTAGTTATTTTGGTGGAGTGAATGTTTATCGAATGTAAAAACATTTCTTACATTTCCAATTACTTTTGTCGCTAAACATGAAATAGTGCATGCTATTTACCGTTATTTGCTACGTAGCATATAGGTGGCTTGTCACTATTAGCTATTGACAACTATGGATTAGTTCACAAGTTGTGTACCCAGTTCCCTGGAATTGACTAGCATATAACAGAAGCTTTTTAGGTTATTAGAAAACTATAAAGCCTAACCTCCAATCCACCAGGAAAGCAGAATGAAAGGAGATCCTTTGACCTAAGAGGCAGCTGTTTGTCAGGAGGGTACATGAAAAGAAGCTGACAGTAGTGCACACAGATGATCAGAAAACAAATTTCAATAGGAATAGAAGCAATTCATATAATTCTTTTTATAATAGGAAGCTTGTGGGATCCGCACCTGAGGCTCGAGGTTTGGTTCTACCCGGAAGTGATGCTGACTGCTAAGTGCACTTCGCAGCCTCCCTGAAACTTCTGATCTTCTACCTAAATACTGCTTCTGAAGTGCCTGAATGTCACAATTTGGATGCAACCCAACCACTACCATGCTCTCAAATAGCCTCGATGGTTCTTTCAATATCCTATGATGCTAAAGTATTTTGGATATTATAAAGAATCTTGAATAAAAAATGTTATCTGTGAGCACATTGGAGCATCAAGCACAAGAAACGAAATATAAGGGCAGTGAAACCATTTGGTTTCAATGGGAGTTTTAGTTTAAATAGCATCATATCTGGCAATCATTCTAGGTGTTTTATAGAGGACATACCAGTGCCTGTAATTGAAAGCTTGCCCATTGACGTTTCTGGCTAGTTAATACTTCTGGGTTGTACGTTCTACTTTTGTCTTCAGGAGGAGGGGATAAGCCTTTGAGTACTCTGAAAACTTGACTCTGAAGCTTGTGAAGAGGGCTACCAGAGTCCACTTTTGAGGAGAATACGACGGATGGTCTTGGTGAAAGAGAAGGTGCTCCGGAGGTATCTTCAGTTGTCTGCACAAACAATGAAGCACCCCAGCCTGTGCTACTACTACTAGGCTCCTCATCACTGCAACTCATCACTGCAATTCAGAATATGGAGATACATACAATAGTCAATAGAAAATTAAAAAAAAAAAAAACATAATGTGGTTCAGTTGTTATTAAAACAAAACATAAATCGTTTTTAAGCACTGCCGACTTGTTAACATGAGCCCAAACCTCAGAAAAATTTCAGCTTCCTCATGATTGTTCGTTCATCTTTATGCTCTACCACCAACAACCGCACATGCCAAGTACTATTATTACCTTTCTTTGACTTTAATCAAATGAAATTATATATAGCCCACTATTCACTGACCCTCACATAAACAAAAAAAAAAGCACAAAATGATAGAAGTAATGATCGTTATACAGACTCTGATCTTAAACAGAATATATAATATAAAAGTTACATGTTTTGGCGTCACCAGCAGAAAGTTGATCATATACAAGTAAGGATCAGAGCAACATAACTTGTTTCCATTAAAGGATCATAGATACGAACTGATTTCGAATTAACGGATACAACAACGGCAAGATGAAAAACCGATTGACAAAATAAATAAATAAATAAATAAATAAATAAATAAATAAATAAATAAAGTCATCTGTGTTAGGGCTACAAGATGATGCGTACGTTCCGAAAGCGTTTGTTGTCGATGTGATCAATCATCAAAGGGGAAGTATTAAACTCTCTACACAAAACCCCTGCCTTGCCTTACCTGATGACACTGATACTGATGATGCTGATATTATTTTTACAATTAATTACTATTACTATTACTATTAAATTAATAACCTCCGCCAGCCTCCGCCATTTCATTTTCTAAACTTTACCAAACCCAGCACCTCACCACATTAAAAGTTAGTTTTCTATAAAACTTTTACATTCTAACGTTTAGCTTTTGTTCTCAATTTTTATACATATATATATTGATTGGGATTAATTTCAATTTAGCTTAAAATTAAATACAATATTAATTCATAATCTTGATGAGTAGAGAATGAAAAAACATGCGTTCCAATGATATACTAAACATATGTTCTGATGTAGCTTGTTTTATTAATGTATGTCAACAATTTAGCTTAAAATTGATATTTAAAACATGTAGTATATTTTCATACTAGAATATTTCTTTTACGAAATTATTCGATTCATATTAAAATCAACCGAATGTTTATTTTTCCAACATGATGATCATTTAAAAAGTTATATGTGATACTGGAAAGTAGTGATATAATTCATAAGGAATGTTATTCAATTCTTAAAATAAGTTTGCTGACAAAACCACATGATTACAAAATTTCATAAGTTAAACATACAAAATTCGTCAAATCAACCTTAAGATTGCAAGCTATATCATAAATAAAATAGTTATAAAAAGAAATTGAGAAATCGACTTTATAGCTCTTTTTTATATTTACTTTACGCATCAAGATTTCATTAGTCTAAATGTGAACTTAAAGCAAAACCAAATCATTAATAAAATAATTGTTCTGTTAAAATTGGTTTGGTTCTGATTTACAATAATAAAAACCATTACTAGAAGTTTGGCTTAAAAGCTGTAAAAACCAAATCGTTAATGCACCTAGCTCAACCATTGTTTTTCTTTTCTTTCTTGATCTTAATATCATTAGTCAGAGTTTCTAGTCAGAACAAATTTTTGTTGCTCAATATAGTACAAAGGTTGAATATCGTTTCATAATGTAATAATAGTGAAGCTACTTAATTAATAGTTAATGTAACATGGCATTGAGTCCTATTCTCAAAGTTCCTTAGGTTTCTACTACCCTAAGAATAATAAAACTAGACGAGATATTGTATTATTGTGTATTATTGGAGAACTCTTTATACGAATTAACAAGAATAATAAAAACATTAATCAAATTATATCTACTAATTATTACAAATAAAATATTATATTTAATAAAATTTAATTAACATACCTTAGATAATACTACCAACCAGTTTATTAAACTTTCTAAAAAGGGTTTCACAGTTACTTTTTTTTTCATATCTTTGATCGGCTTGACATCAATACAGTAAATTCATTTGTAGGGAAATGTTATAATTATGAATCAAATAAGCAAGCCGGTTTGATTAGTCAAAGTCAATAGTCATATCGTTTCCGGGGGAAATGTTATAATTGTCAAATAAACACCTAATATGTAAGCCAAGTTGGTTAGTCAAAGTCAATAGCAGTTACTTATGGAAATTTTTTTTTTAATCCCATTCTATTGTAATGTAATTAATTTTTATATATGAGAAAATCCCAATACATGTTATACAATGATTATTTTGTTTTTCTTAGATAAAATCACAAAAAATACACTTTTTTGACTTAGTCGTCCTTTATTATCCCTTCTTACGAAAGACATTTTGATTTACTTAAGCAACTAGTAGTCTTTCATCTCGCGCGTTGCGCGAGTGTTGTTCTATTGTTCGATGCAATGTGTTTTTCCGTTTTTATGGTTTTTTTGTGTGTCCTATTACCCACATCAAAATCCGTTGGCGTATGTGTACCTATATGTTCTATTATTTAGTTTATAGTTACATGTTTGGATTTGTTTTTATTATGTTCAAATCAAAAGACAGTTCAAAGCATCTAAAATAAAAATAAAATTGTTCGAGGCAAAGTTAGCTCCAAACCTGCAGTCTTGGTTGATTTGTTTGTGTGAGTTTCATCGCATATGTGTGATGTATTGTTAGTTACCTATATTGTTGTTTCGTTAGTAAATTTGTTTTAGATGCAGGTACATTGTCGCAAAACTAAAGCTCTTTTTGCAGGGTTTGTAACATTCGTTAACAACTTATAATAAAAAACATTAATTTAGTTAGAAATCAAATTACTCTTAAGTGACATTAGATGACTTATTTTAAAGTATGGATGTGTGTATTTACATCACCCAACAAATATTATATAATTAGATTAAATCCAACCAGAACATTAAACAAATCCATATACTCTTACAACACAAAAAATTAAATAACATATATGACCTGAAAACATACCCGCATATGACAATAACACACACTATAAAATGCCTAGGATGCCAAAAGACAGCACCGCTGCAGAGAAACATACAATCAGAAGGAATATTAGTATCAAGTGCGATACAAAAACCAAAACAGAGTAAAAAACATATAAGTTCAAAACACGGGAAAAGGTAAAGAAAAGAAACCTATATTAAGAAAACACAATGTGACAGATGCATAATAATACTACTTTCACTTAATGGGTAGTTAAAAGAAGATGGAACGGGAAAAAATCATCCGCACGAAGAAGAAAAAGACGATGGATTGTTGGACCAAAAGAACCAATGAGCCAAGATCAGGAAAACCTCTAAGTCCCACATGCCACTGCTACAACTGCTGAATACTCCCATCAGTTACAATGTTCTCTTGCTTGAATGTCAGACTCGAGAACATCTGAAGACTCTCATCAGCTATTGTGTTCTCTTGCTTGAATGTCAAACTCGAGAGCATCTTAGCTCCAGCCTTCTGCTGTTATGACAAAGTCTGAAGAACAAAGTGTGAAGATCAAAGAACTAAAGAACATCAGCTGAAGACTCCAAAGTACTGAAGACCAAGCACTGAAGTCTGAAGTACTGATCTTACAAGTACTGAAGACTTCAAGTACTGAAGACAAGTACTGAAGAATCAAAAGCTGAAGAACTAAAGAACTGAAGACCTTCTACTGAAGCACAAAGTCTGAAGACAAAGACTGAAGACAACAACTGATGATATCTACTGAAGTCATCAGTTGTTATATCATCTGAAGCCAAGTCTGAAGACCAAGTACTGAAGACTCAGAGTTTGTCACAACAACTGAAGAAGTCTTCTTCAGTTGTTGTGGTGGTTTTTCCTTTTCAGTAGTTTATTTACTTTCAGTAGTTGTACAACAACTGAAGAGCATGTTCTTCAGTTGTTATAGTATCAGTAGTTATAAACGACTGAAGAGTTTGTTCTTCAGTCGTTGTAGGATTTCAGTAGTTTACTTTTGTCAGCACTTAGGAACTTTTGTAAGAAGATGTCAGCTGTTGACATCTTCAGTAGTTTTATGTTTTGTCAGTTGTAATTTGAATATTCAGTGATGTCAGAAAAAGGACATCATGCCCATCCTTTTGCCGCCTATAAAAGGATGGGTAACCATACTGTTTTAATTGCCGAAACGTGCGACCAATAGAATATTTATTGCTTTGCAGAACTCTTCTCTCTATGTTTATGCTTTAATCGCAATATCTTTTATGTTCTTGCTTTAATTGCTAATTAATGTGCTAAATCCGCTGCAAACATAATCTAATTGATCAACACGAGAGGCTGAGATCCTGTCAAATGGTATCAGAGCGGGTTAATCATTGATCGATCTTACCATTGATCATTTGAAACTGCTCTTTTGATCTCTCAGTTTGATCGAATTAGCAATTTGCAAGAGTTAGTCATAGAGAGTGAGTTTCTGCTGTTTCCGGCCAAAATCTTGAGGTCTTTTGGTGGTTTTGAGTTACGATTGTCGTGTTTAAACTTGTTCTTGACCAAACCCTGAGATGACAACACCAACCAATGATCCTCACAATACTGGTTCCGCAACCAAGCCTCCGATGCTGGTTAGGAACGAGTATAACATATGGCAAAGACGTATGCTGCACCACTTGGCTGTCAACAGTGCTGGTTGTTGGAAGTCAGTGGTGCATGGGCCATACAAGCCTATGGTGAACGTCCCGGAATCTAATGAACAGGTTGCGAAGAAACCTGAACAGTATTCGGACGAAGATCTAAAGCTGTTTGAAATTGATGCTAGAGCCCATGGAATTTTAGCCATGGCCATTCCAAACGAGATATATTCAGGGCTCTTGCATCATGAGTCTGCTCATGACCTATGGGTTGCTCTAAAGGAACAATTTGGAGGAACTGATTCGGTCTTAGCAAACAATAGGGAAATCCTTGCCCAACAATATGAGACTTTCTCATATAGAAAGGGTGAGACTCTGACCCAGCAGTTTGAGCGGTTCTCTTGTTTAATCTCTGAGCTGAAGATGGTTAAACAAGAGTACTCCAAAAGCCAGATGAACAACAGGTTCCTCAGGTCATTGCCTGAGAGATGGGACACATATACCATTGTCCTACGCTCTAGTGCTGACCTTGACACTCTGTCTCTCACCCAACTTCATGGGAAACTACTCACTTTTGAGAGAGAGGTAGAGCAAAAGAGGAAGTTGTCATCTTCTGGCAAACTTGCTGATGACTTTGTCCAAGGTAATGCTGCCTTGATAAGTCATGAGTCAGAATATGCTTCATCAGAAAGTTCTTATGATGAGCATATTGATTTCTCTACAAACTCAGAACAAGCTTTTGTTGGTGTTAGTAGTTCAGGAGGTGGTGGTGACAACTTGTGTTTTCTGATGGAGGATTTGAAGGGCATTCCAGATGATGATCTGGAAGAGATGGATATTTTGAACCAAATGGCAATGATAAATATCCGCTCTCAGAAGTTCTACAAAAGAACTGGTAGGAAATTCCCAGGACTCTCTGGCAAAACCAAAGTTGGTTTTGACAAGAGCAAGTTGAGGTGTCACAAGTGCCAAAGGCTTGGACACTTTGCAAGAGAGTGTAGATCATCTGGATCTAACTCATCTGCACCCTTTGTGACTTTTCCCAGCAATAGCTCACAGCACAAAGGGCAATCTTCCTACAGTTCTCCCCATCCATCTCAAGCACAAGCACCACCTGCTTATTTTGTGTCACAGGGTCATATGCCTTATCCTTACCCCTGTTACTACATGCCTCAGCCTGGTCAACCTCAAGCACCCCCGGCTCAACCACCTCATGCTCTTCCAGAGCCTCATTCTTCCCAATCTCATCACCACACACAACCTCAACAACAAAGCTTTTTCACCCCAACTGCTGTTGACTGGAGTAGTCTACCAGAAGAGCTATCTGGTCAGGAACCACTACTCCAAGGTGCTGGTCAACATGGTGGTGATCAACCTTTTGGAAATCTTGCTCTGATGGCCCTTGATTCTGCTGAAGGGTCATCATCCAATGCCTCATCTCAGGTATCCACTGAGGCAAAAGCCAAGCTTTGTTCAGAGTCATGCATAGCAGCATTTGCTTCTATTAGAGAAGCAAATGTAGCTTTAATAGATAAAAATCTTGAGCTTGAGCACACTATTTCCAAAAGAAAAGCTGATTTTGAGGTTGTCCTAAAAGATAAAAATGATGAGATTTACAAGCTCAACTGCCAAATCAAAGATAGTAAAGCTAGGGAAGATGTACTTCTAGAGAAGTACAAGGACCTCAAGGAAACTCTTGCAACCACCCAAGTTGAGTGTGATCGATGGGTGCAATCTTGCAAGGGTTTTGAAATGCTTCTTAGCAAGCAAACAGCTTCCAATGTGAAGTTTGGCATTGGTTATAATCACACTGCTCCTCCCACAGATTTCATTTCAAGAGCAGAAGTTGAATCTGATGGGGAGAGCAATAACCAATCCTTCTCATCATGTGACTTACTATCCTCTGAATCAGCATCATCAGAGATAGACTATCACATGACCAAAAGGCTGATCAACTCAGAAGTTGTCACTAGAAGTACTGAAGGTACTGGAGAGCAAGTGACAACATCTGAAGTTCAAACCTCAAATACTGTTAGCACTAAAGAGAAGAAAACTAACAGTAGGAAAGGTTTGAAGACAGCTAAAGAGGATACCAGGAAAGCAGGCACTAGGAAGAAAACTGCTAGTACTGATGACAAACAGCTGAAGAACAAGTCTTCAGCAGTTAAATCCTCTTCAGCTGATGATCAGCATAAGATGAAGAAAAAGCCATGTGAGATATGTGGCTTGTTCAATCATCTTACTGATGAATGCTGGTACAAAAGGGGTTCCAAACTCAAACAGAAGGAGCAAATTACTGAGAGCATCAATAAAATGAAGAATGAGTTTGAAACCAAGTTTGTACTGGCAACATCCAAGCCTGAAATCCCTAGGGCCAAAGCTAAATCCAAGAAGGTAGGGATTACTCAGGCAACAGCTGAGGTTGCTCAGAAAAAGATGGTACAACATAGAAACTCATCATCAGCAAACTCCAATGTGTCTGAAGAGCTGAAGGCTTTATCACAAAATCAGACACAGTTGGTGATGATGGTTCAGCAGCTAGTGGGAAGAGTCAACCACTTAGATGCTCCTATGTTGAAACCACAGAAAAGGAAGTCCAAGCCAAAGGGTTCCTCTTCTGTACCATCTTCTTCACCTCAATCTGTCACTCACAACACACCTGTTAGTGCTACACCTGTAGCTGAGAACAGACACAAAGCCAAGCAGGTTTGGGTCTCCAAGACTAACTAACACATGGTTGTGTTTGCAGGGTTCTTCAACATGCCATAGAAGCATCTGGTATGTAGACAGTGGAGGATCCATGCATATGACTGGAAGCAGCTCCCTTCTTAATGACTACTCTCAAGGAAAGAAGGGATTTGTTTCTTTTGGCAATGATGCAAAGGGTTACATCGTCGGAAAAGGCTTTGTTTCCAACGGGGAAATAAGGTTTGATGATGTTAACCATGTGGAGAATCTCAAGTACAACCTCTTGAGTGTCAGTCAAATGTGTGACAAAGGCCATGTTGCCCTTTTCACAAGCCAGAACTGTAGGATTCTGTCATCCAAAGTTCTGAGTTTGATTGACAAGGCATTGGATGAACACACTCTCCTGAAGGCCAACAGGACAGGAAGAGTGTATGCCTTAGATCTTTCCAAAAAGATGGATTTAAAAGGCCATCCTTGCCTATTCTCCAAGGCATCTCCTCAAGAGTCTACACTTTGGCATAGAAGGCTGGGTCATGTTAATTTCAAGAACATGAATCAGCTTATAAGCCATGGTTTAGTAAGAGGATTGCCTCTGAAGGAGTTCAAGTGTGAAGATGACTGCACTGCTTGCTTGAAAGGAAAACAACACAAAGTTTCATTCCCTTCAATAGAAGAACCTAAGTCCACTGCCTGCTTACAACTTCTGCACATGGATCTCTTTGGTCCTGTCAGAGTATTGAGCATGGCAAAGAAGAAATACTGCCTGGTAATTGTGGATGATTACTCCAGGTTTGTATGGACTTTCTTCTTGCACTCCAAGGATGAAGCAGCAAAGACAATATTGAACTTTGTGTTACAAGTAGAAAAGCAGTATTCCCTACAGGTCAAGTGTGTGAGGAGTGACAATGGAACAGAATTTAGAAACCACACACTTGATGACTTCTACCTGTCCAAGGGAATTAAAAGGCAGTTTAGCATTCCAAGAACTCCTGAACAGAATGGAGTGGTGGAGAGAAAGAACAGGACCCTCATTGAAGCAGCAAGGTCAATGTTGGCTGACTCAGGGCTGCCACTGACCTTTTGGGCTGAAGCTGTCAATACAGCTTGCTATGTACAGAATAGAGCCTTAGTAAATAAGAGGTTGATGAAGACTCCCTATGAAGTTCTTCATCATTTGGCCCCTCTTATTTCATTCTTTAGAGCCTTTGGGTGTCCTTGTTTCATTCTCAACACTAGCAACCCACTCCATAAGTTTGCTAGTAAGGTGGATGCAGGGTACTTTGTTGGTTATTCATCAACTTGCAAAGCATACAGAGTCTTCAACTGTAGAACCAAAGGGGTTGAAGAAACTTTGCATGTTAAGTTCAATGAATCTCCAAAGGACAAGATTCCACAAAACCCTGTGGAGCTGTTTGATCTGAACATACTGCAATATGTTCCTTATCAACCTCCATCTGTTGAGCCTGTCAACAGATCTCCACCTGGTGGTACTGAAGATGATGAAGTCAGTACTCACCTCTTCAAGTTCAGTGACAACCTGCCTAGTTCCACTGAACCTGATGCTCCTGTAGCCTCAGCAGCTCCATCCACTACAAATGCTGATGAGATTTCTGCTTGCTCTACTTCATTTGAGCTGCCATCCTCTACATGGTTTCAGGAATCTCCATCACCATCTTTTGCTGCTGATGGGTCTACAAACACTTGCACAGATATCATAGTTTATCAAGAGCTCAAGAATCACCCCACTTCACAAATCATTGGTGATATTCATGCTGGAGTTTCAACCAGGAATCAATTGTCCAACTTCTGCTTCTATGCTCTCTTCATCAGTCAGCAAGAACCAAAGAACTATCATATTGCTTTAAGAGACAATGGATGGGTGGAAGCTATGCAGCTTGAGCTACTTCAATTCATGAAACAGCAAGTGTGGGAGCTTGTTCCATTACCCAAAGGTAAGTGTGCTATAGGCACCAAGTGGGTATTCAGGAACAAAACAGATGAGAAGGGCCAAATTGTCAAGAACAAGGCCAGACTGGTTGTTCAAGGGTTTGCACAGGAGGAAGGATTCGATTATGATGAGACCTTTGCACCTGTGGCCAGACTAGAAGCAATTAGACTGTTCTTAGCTTATGCTGCCTTTCACAGTCTCAAGGTTTATCAAATGGATGTCAAAAGTGCCTTCCTATATGGAAAAATCAAAGAAGAGGTTTATGTGTGTCAACCACCAGGCTTTGAGGACAACAAACATCCTGATTGGGTGTACAAGCTTGATAAGGCTCTTTATGGGCTGAAGCAAGCACCTAGAGCCTGGTATGAGACACTCTCAACCTTTCTTCTAGAGAACAAGTTCACCAGAGGCACCATTGATAAAACCTTATTCATCAAGACTGTGGGACAACATAAGCTCCTTGTTCAGATTTATGTTGATGATATCATCTTTGCATCCTCTGATCCAAAGTTGTGTGATGAATTTACAAAGCTTATGAAGCTGAGATTTGAAATGAGTGCTATGGGAGAATTACAGTACTTTCTGGGCTTGCAAATCAAACAACTGGATGATGGAATCTTCATCCATCAGTCCAAGTATACCAAAGAGTTGCTGAATAAGTTTGATTTACAATCCTGTAAGCCCTGTTCTACTCCCATGAGCAGCATCACACAACTAGATGTTGATCAGAAAGGTAAAGCGGTTGATGAAACCCTTTACAGATGTATGATTGGGTCCTTGATGTACCTTACAGCTTCTAGACCAGACATCATGTTTTCAACATGTGCTTGTGCTAGATTTCAGGCTGCACCTAGAGAATCCCATTTGATTGCAGTCAAAAGGATCTTTAGATATTTGCAAGGTACCCAATCACTAGGACTTTGGTATTCAGCTGGGCATTCATGCAAATTAGTTGCTTTCTCTGATAGTGACTATGCAGGATGCAAAGTCACCAGAAAATCCACTTCTGGTGGTTGCCAATTCCTAGGCAATTGTTTAGTTTTTTGGCAGAGTAAGAAACAAACATCAATTGCTACATCCACTGCTGAAGCTGAGTATATTGCTGCTGCAAGTTGTACCTCTCAAATACTCTGGCTTCAGAACCAACTTCTGGATTATGGCATTACTGAGACTAAGACTCCATTATTAATGGATAGTGCTTCAGCTCTTTGTATTGTTAAGAATCCAGTCCAGCACTCTAGGACCAAGCATATTGAGATCAGACATCATTTTATCAGGGATTGCTATGAGAAAGGTCTGATTGATCCTAAGTTTGTGCCTAGTGCTGATGAGCTTGCAGACATTTTTACTAAGCCTTTAGATAGTGCCACATTCAAAATTTGGTACTAAGGCTTGGTATGCTGCAGCTTGAATGATTTGACCTATGCTGGTACTCTTAGTTCACAACTACTGAAGAGCAAAGGTCAAATATAAGTACTGATGAGTAATTTAGTCTTCAGCTATTTTACAACTACTGAAGACTAAACTGACTCAAAGTACTGATGTACATTATTTATTGAAAAAACAACTGATGTAGTTAAGTGGATTACAACTACTGATGTATGATCTTCAATAAATAAGTACTGAAGAACAAATTTTGCTCACAAGTACTGATGTGTAATCTTACACAAATACTGAAGACAAAATTTGTTCACCAGCTCTGAAGAATTTTATCAGCACTTGTGAACATCTGATCCCAAGAGCTGAAGGCATATTCCCAAGAGCTGAAGGGTCAATGAAACATCTGAAAGTCAGCCAAAGAGCTGATGAGTAAATGTGGAGGCTAGTATGAAACAACTAATTTGACGGAAACAGCTGATGAGTAATTCTCATCAGCTGATAACGACAGCTGATGTTTCATACACAAACAACTGAAGGACAAAACCATGTCTTCAGTAGTTCACAACTACTGACATCAGTAGTTCACAACTACTGAAGGCTAACACCAAGTCCTCAGTTGTTTACAACTGAAGCAATACCATGTCTTCAGTAGTTCACAACTACTGATCTCAGTAGTTCACAACTACTGAAGGCTAAAACCAAGTCTTCAGTTGTTACAACGTCTGAAGAAGAATACTAGGTCATCAGTAGTTTATAACTACTGAAGACTGACAGTAACTCTTCAGACGTTCACAACATCTGAAGGACAAAACCAAGGTCTCAGTAGTTTCAACTACTGAAGGCTAACACCAAGTCCTCAGATGTTACAACCACTGAAGGTTAAAACCACGTCATCAGTTGTTACAACAACTGATAACTAACACCAAAACCTTCAGTAGTTTTCTTTCAGCCTTTGCCCTACCCTATAAATACCCTACTTTCAGAGCATTTACTTCACTTGCCCTAATCTTACAAACCTCTGAAATTCCCATACACCATTAATGGCGAACATGCAACTGAAACCTCGACACAACTGTGTCGCCCATCTCACCAAATCGCCATTATGGCCCAAGTTTCACAATGCCGTCGACCTGATGACAGATTCTCCATACCAAACGGCATTCCTCATCAACCCCACCATATACACCAACTCCTTGACGGAGTTTTGGACAAATGTGACCGTCCAAACCGGAGAGCATGATGGCGAGGTCTCTCTCCGGTCCTCCGTCAACGGCAAGCCCGTGGTTATCACTCCAGCTATTATACGCCAAACCCTAAAGCTGGAAGATACCACCTACCCAACCTCCTACCCCAAAGGTACCCTGGATCTCTCATTCACATCCAACGACTACCAGGGTACCCTATCAGCCTCTACCTTGTTGAAGAAACACTTCCCTGACCCTCAACGATTGATCTTCCACATGGTGAATGTTTGTCTGGCTCCCAAAACCTCTTCGTGGGACCAGATGTCAACAAGGTGGCAACAGGTATTGTATTCTATCCTTGAGAAACAACCACTAAATTTTACTGATATTTATTTTTGGAACTCAAGGACATGGCCACAAAATCTTTTTCTAACCGTTGGAACTTGTATCCACGGTTCATAATGGCCATGATCGAATACCAGCTTCCGGCTGAGGGACTAGTTGGCACTGGGGTCCCTGCCATGGCTGTTCAAGCCGAGGTATATTCCAGGCACAACACCGACCAAACACTCAAACAGGCTGGCCGGCTGCGAAAACCCACGCGGCTGAAACCCACAGCCCCCACCTCCAAATCCAAAGTCCCCACCAAGCCAAAGCCAAAAAGAAGCCAACCAAGGCTACTCAGGGAGATGAGTCCCCTGAGGATGCCCCTGCCACACAAAGGCAGGATGTGCCTGCTGGTTCGATTCTCCCAGCAGGTACCACGACTCCACCCACCACAACAGCACAGGCTTCCTCTCAACAGGAGCCTGATGTAACCAATTTTGGGCAACCACATTACTGGGGTCTTCCTCACTTAGGAGGCTGCCATTGAAGAGCACAGTCCTCCCCATGTGCATACTGCTTCTAGCCCACATACTGAGGAGACTGCCCCACTAAGCCCAACACTGGTAATAGCCAGAGTGCTGACTGATCTGAGCACTCCACCCTCTCCCCAGAAACCTATTACAACTGGGGAAACTCCAACCGAAGAGAGGGTGGGCACAAGTGCTGATCAGAGCCCACAGCACAGAGAATCAGTTCACTCTCCCAGTGTGGCTAAGGAGAGAGAACAATCTGGTGAGGCTGCCACTTCCCCTGCATCAACATCTGAGCAGGGTGAAGCTGGTAACATCTCTAAGACCTCACCAGAGGCAATGGCCGATGATGGATCCAATCCGGAGGCCAGAAGTCCCCAGTACCAAGAACAAGGGGCACATGTCATTACTGAGCCACACTCAGGACATGTTCATCCTGACAATGTCAGGAGGTCAGGTGATTCAGCTTATGCTGATGATGACCTGAGCTTCTTCTTTGATGTAGTTGCTCAAAACACTATCCTTGAGGATGAGATAAGCAGACTCAAAGAGCTGCTTGCTCAGATGACTCAGGATAGAAGTCCATCTGCCACCACTACCCCACAGATGGCACCTTCACCTGAAGGTCTCACATACACTGAGCCACTTCCACAAACTCAGCCACCAGCCCCTGCTTCTGGCACTAGCTCTCAGGGACAGAACCCCCCTGAGTAGCTGGATGCTATCCTCCAGAAATCCCTGCCTCTCATCACACCAATCCTTAACGATATAGTTATTCAAACCCTTGATGAGAGGCTTCCCACATATATACAACCCATGGTGGAGGTTGCCATATCTAAGGCTCTTGCTGATAGTCAAACCCCAACCAATGCACCCAAAAAGGGGGAGACATCAGTGCAAGACAAGAGGAAGAGGGGTGAGGAGGAGAAAGAGGCAGAGAAAGAGGTGGTGGTAGAGAGGGAGTTGGCTGAGGAGACCAGTAGGGTGAGGGAGAAGGGGAAGAGGAAAGTGAGGGAGGTAGAGCAGATAGGAGTGGCTGAAATCCAAAAGGATTTCAGTTTCACTGATAAGAATAAGGGAGAGGGAAAGAAGGTGGCTGATCCTGATCTAGCAGCCCTTGTCAAGGAGGCTGATGCTGAGCACAACCGTTCAATGAACAAAGTCATTGAACAGCTGTTCAGGCAAGGCTTTGACAAGGACACTGCTTTGCTAGATCAAGAGATCAGAAATATGGAGAGGAGAGAAATTGACTACCGATGGACTACTCATAGCCAACAGGAAAGACAAAAACTTGAGGCTATGAGTAGGTTCACTTCGAAGTACCTGGGCAGACCAGTCCTTGATGTTAAGGCATGGACCAGGGACAAACTCTTGGCAATAACCACCAAGATTTGTTCGGCTGGTGATTTTACAAAGGGACTGGTCGCAGAGGCCCTATCTGAAGCCGGTGCTGGGAACAGGACACTGCTAGTCAAGCTAACCAAACCAGCCCTTATCTCTAGGCTGCTAGCAGTGCCTGCCAACACTCCCACACCAACAACCCAACCACAACCCACAAAACCAACTCCTTTACCACTAAAACCTGCAGCCAATGATCCACCCTTGAAGAAGAAGAGAAGGGTGTTGAGGCTGCAAGAAGAAGAAGATGAGGAGGATGAGGAGGATAGTCTGCCACTTTCAGCAGTTATACCTCTACCCAAAGCTAAACCACAAACCATCACTCCCACCTCACAGCAGGACACTGTGAGGGTTAAGTTAGAAGAGGAGGAGCAGCAAAAGAAACATGATGAGGAAATGCTGAAAAGCATTGACAAATGTTATGCTGCTTCGACCTCTATAATAAACATGCAGAAAGAGGCTCTGAGATTATTCACCTTGAAACAAACTTTTCAATATGAAAAGGATAAGGTGAGAACTTGGCCTGACCCAAGGGTGGCTCACAGGATAGTCAAGAAGGACATGCCTGTGAGGTACAAGAGCCAATTAAAGAGAATTGTAGATGAAGAGATCTCTGTGGCTCTTGTAATACCACCCTGGGAAATAGTAGAGGAATTCGAGAAAGCTTATAGAGCCGGCCAATCACCCTTTTCAATGCTAGATAATAGGGTGGTTAGGAAGGGTCTGGTCTATAAGAAGCTTGAGAATTTCCATAGGGATGAGCTCAACCTGCTGTTGGAGGGTAAACACCCTGATGAATTTGCATACAGGCAAATCACAACAGTTGAGCTCAAAATAGTAGACAGGCCAAGTACATCTCAGAGCTGTACGGTCGGGAGGGATTGTTCGAAGGTGAGCCTGAAGACCTGTCCAAAGAAGAACAAATGATCTTTCTTCAGGCCTACACCCGAGAATCCTACCGACTTGTACATGGGAGGTAGATCTCATGGATGGGGCAACAGCTCTGTGTCCAATTCCCCAAGACAGAGCTCCCATCCATACTTAGCCAAACAAACACTTGAGACTACCTCTCCGGCCAGTGCTTATCTGGGTCAACTCCTAATCTGATCTAGGAGGAAATAGACCAATCTTTATGCCACCAATAAGTGGGACATCCAATAATTAGAGGTTTTGGCTGCATTGGTTCAGGGGGAGTTTGTTGGACCAAAAGAACCAATGAGCCAAGATCAGGAAAACCTCTAAGTCCCACATGCCACTGCTACAACTGCTGAAGACTCCCATCAGTTACAATGTTCTCTTGCTTGAATGTCAGACTCGAGAACATCTGAAGACTCTCATCAGCTATTGTGTTCTCTTGCTTGAATGTCAAACTCGAGAGCATCTTAGCTCCAGCCTTCTGCTGTTATGACAAAGTCTGAAGAACAAAGTGTGAAGATCAAAGAACTGAAGAACATCAGCTGAAGACTCCAAAGTACTGAAGACCAAGCACTGAAGTCTGAAGTACTGATCTTACAAGTACTGAAGACTTCAAGTACTGAAGACAAGTACTGAAGAATCAAAAGCTGAAGAACTAAAGAACTGAAGACCTTCTACTGAAGCACAAAGTCTGAAGACAAAGACTGAAGACAACAACTGATGATATCTACTGAAGTCATCAGTTGTTATATCATCTGAAGCCAAGTCTGAAGACCAAGTACTGAAGACTCAGAGTTTGTCACAACAACTGAAGAAGTCTTCTTCAGTTGTTGTGGTGGTTTTTCCTTTTCAGTAGTTTATTTACTTTCAGTAGTTGTACAACAACTGAAGAGCATGTTCTTCAGTTGTTATAGTATCAGTAGTTATAAACGACTGAAGAGTTTGTTCTTCAGTCGTTGTAGGATTTCAGTAGTTTACTTTTGTCAGCACTTAGGAACTTTTGTAAGAAGATGTCAGCTGTTGACATCTTCAGTAGTTTTATGTTTTGTCAGTTGTAATTTGAATATTCAGTGATGTCAGAAAAAGGACATCATGCCCATCCTTTTGCCGCCTATAAAAGGATGGGTAACCATACTGTTTTAATTGCCGAAACGTGCGACCAATAGAATATTTATTGCTTTGCAGAACTCTTCTCTCTATGTTTATGCTTTAATCGCAATATCTTTTATGTTCTTGCTTTAATTGCTAATTAATGTGCTAAATCCGCTGCAAACATAATCTAATTGATCAACACGAGAGGCTGAGATCCTGTCATGGATAATCAGCAAAATTAAACTATTTAAATTGAAGTTTAATCGAGCATACTATGAATCCTATACCCGGCAAGCCAAAAACTGAATACCCAGTACCTAGTACGACCATGACTCAGAACCAAAAATACACACGTTTAATAACCTTAAACCCTAAACATTTCAACAATGGGAAAAAATACATGTTAAATTCTGTAGAAAATCAAATATACAATGGCCTTGTTGGAATCTTGACAAACAAACGTAGATCACATTTACTCTAAAGTGTAAACCGCCCTATTAATACCTTTCTCCGAACCTAATTCTAAATTAGAATGAACCCAAATTAAGGCTTCGCTCCGACCACCCGAAAAAAACCATGTATTTGAGTACACTATGAATCCTAACCTGGAGAGCAAAAAAACTGAATCCCCAGTACCCAATACGACCATGACTCATCAAATATACAATGGCCTTGTTTGTAAACCCCCCAACTAACACTTTACCTCGAACCTAATTCTATCGGAATGAAATCAAAATTAAAGCTTCGCCCCAAAATTGCGCTCCCCCTCCTCTTGCTAATACCTTAGAAAAGAAAACAAAACATAAATCAGTAACCCTGTATTCACCCTGACCTTAAGTGATATATATTTAACAACTGAATCACTAAAAATTTCAATCCTAATTATCATTATTATGCTCAAATTAAAAAAAGAACAAAACACAGATCAGTAACCATGTATCTCAACCCGAGAATTTTATTTAAATTCTTTTTGTTACACCCAAATCCAAATTGATGATCTGCAAAATAAAATTACACAAACTGAAACCTTTTTCTCTTTATCTCTTATTTGGAATGAACTAAGCGTGAGCATTTTGAATGAACTAAGCCCAAGCAACCTCAAAATTTTGACAGTTTGGTTTCTTGATTTTAAGTCATGCATAGCAGGAGGAGCTGATGTTTTGCATGCCTTCTTTTACATATACATTAATATAACAAAACCCAAAGGAAAACATGAGTATCCAAATAATTCAGAAACCTAATGTTTAACAACCAGGCAACATACAACTAATTATTCATAATACATCAACTAAACGATGTGGCATGATAAACATGAGTGGAATTAGAGAACAAAAACCTCTCTGAAGTTGTTGAAGAGCCAATTGCGGAGTCGTATTTCTTCAGGGGGGAAAATCTCGGCTGCCTTTGGGGGGATTGACGTCTATTTTTTTGGCGTAATCTAGGGTTTGGTGCGGTGGGTAGGAGATTGAGTTAGAGCGTTCGGCGTTAGGGGTTCCGGTGGCGAAAGGGGAGGTTGAAGATGAGTGGTGTCGACTGCGAGCGAAAGGGTGGACAGAGACGTGGTGGTGGAGTAGGGGTGAAAGGGCGGAGGGTGGTGGCGAAGAGGGTGAGGCGGGGGTGGAGGATAAGGACAGAAGGGGCTGCAGCCATTGCGATGGTGGTGTAGGGGGACGTCGGTTGCCGGAGATGGTAGCAGCAGCTGCGGATCCATGGTGGTGATGGTGGTGGTCGTGGTGGTGGTGTTGTGTGGTGGTGGTGGCTTAATGGCGGATGATGTGTGGGTGAGTTTATAGTGGAGATGGACTCACTGTTCATCACACTCACTGTTCATACTATTCATCACACTCACTGTTCAGACTTGCTAAATTCATATTATATAATGGGTTATTTAGGCTATGGATATGGTCTAAGGCTAGGTGTAAATGTAATACCTTGTGAGGAGGGAGTGACCTTGGGCATGTAGGCCGTCAAGCCATCACACCATGTAAATACAATTAAGATGGGAATTTTTTTTAAAAATGGTATATATTATAAAATAAATTAGGTTATTGGGGAAGTCAAAAAAAAAAAAAGAAAATCGGTGTATCCGCTTATAGCAATAGCGGATTAGGAGAAAAATTTAGAAGTAGTCTGAACTCTGACACACAGACTGACAACACAGAACTTGTACATAATCCGCTATTAAAAATAGCGGATTAGGAGAAAACTTAACCCAAGTTTAACCGTGCTTAACTCCCGTTAACTTTTAACGAGAAAAAAAACACACCTAATTGCTATTACTACAAGCGGATAAGGCTTAAAAAAAATTCCTTCCTAATCCGCTATTTCTAATGGCGGATTAAACTTTAAAAAAATTTTTTTTGTTCTAATCCGCTATTACTAATGGCGGATTACACTTTAAAAAATTGGGGAGCAGGCTAGTATCGAACCCAGGTCACTTCTGTAATCATGCGTGCACCCAGCCAGTTAAGCTGAGTGTCTAACCCATTTATATAGGTTCCATTTGTTAATATATAGTAATGGACAGAATTAAATATGAAATTTTTATAATGTTTAGTTTTTAATGCTACTATAAAAATTTTTACTTAGTAAAATTTAAAATTAATAAAAAAATTAAAACTAAATTTAACCCTCACTTTAATGTTTACGTTTTTTAATATTAATTTAGTAATTATTTAGTATATATTTATTACTTATTAAAATTTAAAACAATAATTAATATGTAAATACCACTAAGTCTACTAAAAAAGAGAAACACGTGATTGACATTATAAATTAATAAAACATTGGATTACAATAAACATATACTCAGGCACGTGATAATAAAGTACAATTAATTATTTTGTCGGTATGGACATTTGTTGACCCTGTGACCCGTTCTTTTACAACCGGAACATTTACGACCCGTCCTTTCCTCAGCGTAGCTGGCGTCCATCTCATTATGCATCCTTCTCGCACGCCGCCTTCCCCTTACTATAGTATCTTAGATGCGTCCCCACGAATTTCCCAACCCACGTGCATCCAGTCTTCTTTATGAGGCACCGAAAAATACTCGTTGTTGTATTGTGCACGGTACACTCCCGTAAGAAACCTTGGATCCGCAGTTTGTTGTGGACTTTCACGTAGATAGCCACAAACTGCAATTGCATGACTACAGGGGAACCGGTAGATCTACCACTTACCACAAGTGCAGGTTTTTTCTTGAATTCTACCATATACGGACTATTGCCAGATTCATCCGATGCTTGTAGGGGTGTCTCCACCATGAACCTTTGATCACGTACTGAGTAGGGTATACCCTGTGTTGGCAAGCCCTTAATTCACGCTTATGAAATTCTGTCCACAAGCGGGGAGGAAAGTCAGTCGAACAATTATACGCGGTTGTGTAATGATAGGCGTATTGTTCAACTTCTCTCTTAAAGGTATATCCAATTAACGCCTTAATTGGGAGCATCCTGGCACCACGTAACACATTGTTCATGCTTTCTGATATGTTCGTGGTGAGGATACCCCATCAGCGATTCCCACAGTCATACAAGACTGTCCATTTTGTTTTATCAAAATTGCGGATAGGTACTGCCACACTTGTTTATTTGTCGCCTTAAGCTCAAGCATCAACCGTTCGAACTTTCTTTCTTGTGTTGTGCTTCCAATGTCCCAACACATCCTTTTCAAGCTGACGCTCTTGAACTTCGTCATGAAATTGCTTCTGATATGCCTTAGACAAAATCGATGGTGGGCGTGGGGTTCCTTCCAGGATTCTAAATTATCCATAGCGTGTTTTATACCGTCATGCCTGTCAGAAATTACACACAAAGTTCGACTGGTGGGGTCTGCAACGTTCTCAGCAAATTTTTGAAGAAACCACATCCAGCTCTCGTTTGTTTCTTTATCCACCAATGCGTACGCAATCAGCAAGATCATATTTTGGCATTTTTTTGAAACTGCCATCAATAGTTTTTCCCTTGTAGTGCCCCGTAGATGGGTGGCATCTATAGAGATTACAGGAATGCAAAAATGAAAGGCTTCAATACTTGGACGGAATGCCCAAACACAAACTTGAATACTGAGCAGTCACTTGGACTATGGGGATGATGTAACCACTGGACAACGGTACCGGGGTTAGCTTGTTGTAGTGCCATTATGTAGTGAGGTAAATAATGGATGTTTTGATCCCATGTACCGGATATGTTTTCGATGGCCTTTTTCCTGGCAGCCCAAGCCTTGCCGTAAGTGATATCAATGTTCAGTTTCTCTTTGATGAGAGACTGAATTTGTTTCACAGGCAACGCTGCATTTGCAAGAATTTGTTCTTGGATGTGGGATGCTACAACTTTTGATCTTAAGGACCGTTGTTGTTGCGAGAAACAGTGGTGAAACATGAGTGAGCCGGTGTCCATACAGTCATTTTGAAACAATGAGAATTTTTTAATTTTCTGGCGTGCATGTCCAAAGACATGGTTGAGAGTCTTCGTGCTGGTTGTTGTGTGTTTCTTGGATACTTTTACATTTGGCCGTCAAGACCTTTGGTCGGGTATCTTCCATGAAGATCTCTCTTTTATGGTTGATATTCCACATTCTGACTGCGTAATCAACTTGGTCTTTCGAAGTGAAATACATATTTAAACGTATTTCGGGATCTTTTTCTTCCCAAAACTCCATTTCATTTTCCCCGAAATTATCCATAGGAATATAGTCTTCATCTATTTCCCTCTCATCAACATTAAGTTCAGGGAAATGGGTAAGCCCCTTACTTTGATGTTGAGCAAAGGAGGGATTGGCTGGTCCTCCTGGATTGGCTGGTCCTCTTGTGTATCATATTCTGAAACAGAGGGTTCACTCTCTTCCGTGTCTTCAATTTCTTCAGCAGGAGAGTCTTACAAAAAAATAAATGTATTAGCATTTACGACATAACATTAAGGATATATAAATAATAAAAGGAAGTAGAATAACCTTCTTCGTTTTCTACAGCGGCTGAGGAACTGGTACCAAATTCATGTTGATGCTGGTTGGGAACTAGCATCGTCCACTTCACATGAATTCTACAAGTGTAACCCGGAACAATGGAAGCTAGTTGGTATATTATATACATATCATTTTCTTGGTTAATATGTGAGGTAAATGAACCTCCATTGTATTCATAGTAGAGTGTTAACTGTAGACAACAAGACTGACGGTTAAGTTGAACACATCTACATATGTTGTCCACCAACTCAGAATAACCGAGTGGACTAGTAACTAAAAATGTAGTGGTATGAGTTCCCGGAGCACCCATTACTACCACTTGCGTGTATGACACTTCACCCCCATAAATAATTGTACCATAAAGGGAGTGAATGAGAAAGATGAAAACATTGTGAAGTGAATGGTGGAATGAAGAAGCAGGGAATATCTCTGTCATAATGAGAAAGATGAAAACATTAGCAAGAATTTATAGATAGAGTTGGCAGTGATAATTCAAGCATTGTGAAAGTAAAGGGATGGAGTGTAATATCTCTGTCAGATGGTAATAATTCAATCTTTTGGCAGTGATAATTCAAACTTTTGCCAGTGATAATTCAGAGGGTAATAATTCAATCTTTTAGCAGTGATAATTCAATCTTTTGCCAGTGATAACTCAAGCTTTTGCCAGTGATAATTCAAGCTTTTGCCAGTGATAATTCAGAGGGTAATAATTCAATCTTTTGGCAGTGATAATTCAATCTTTTGGCAGTGATAATTCAATCTTTGGCAGTGATAATTCAAGCTTTTGCCAGTGATAATTCAGAGGTAATAATTCAATCTTTTGATAATGATAATTCAAGCTTTTGCCGGGGATAATTCAGAGGGTAACAATAAGAGGAAATAAAATTATAGTGAGACTTGAAATAAAATTACAGATACACTTGAAATAAAATTACAGATAAACTGAAATAAATTACAGATAGACCTGAAATAAAATTACAGATAGACTGAAATAAAACCCTGTAAATTAGCCCCGGAACAACCCAGTAATACAGCTGGTCGGCCATGTAGCGTCGGTAATTCACACAAGCCACCTCGACATCATCTTCTATCGGCAATGGTTTGTTTGTAACCAGTTTCTCCAACATCATACAAACAAGAACCCTTGAATTGGCAACGTTACCATTGCATCGTGGCAAGTTCAACTCAACTAAACCAACTGTAATATCACACTTATGCGATGTTTTGACCATACCAGTATTGAATACGGTCAAGAAACCATCCAAAGTACAGGGGGACCACCTCCATATAGTATGATGTTATACCTTTTGTTGGACCAAAAAACCAATGAGCCAAGATCAGGAAAACCTCTAAGTCCCACATGCCACTGCTACAACTGCTGAAGACTCCCATCAGTTACAATGTTCTCTTGCTTGAATGTCAGAGACTCGAGAACACTGAAGACTCTCATCAGCTATTGTGTTCTCTTGCTTGAATGTCAACTCGAGAGCATCTTAGCTCCAGCCTTCTGCTGTTATGACAAAGTCTGAGAAACAAAGTATGAAGATCAAAGAACTGAAGAATATCAGCTGAAGACTCCAAGTACTGAAGACCAAGTACTGAAGTCTGAAGTACTAATCTTACAAGTACTGAAGACTTCAAGTCTGAAGACAATACTGAAGAATCAAAAGCTGAAGAACTAAAGAACTGAAGACCTTCTACTGAAGCACAAAGTCTGAAGACAAAGACTGAAGACAACACTGATGATATCTACTGAAGGAACAATTTGGAGGAACCGATTCGTCTTAGCAAACAATAGGGAATCCTTGCCCAACAATATGAGACTTTCTCATATAGAAGGGTGAAACTCTGACCCAGCAGTTTGAGCGGTTCTCTTGTTTAATCTCTGAGCTGAAGATGGTTAAACAAGAGTACTCCAAAAGCCAGATGAACAACAGGTTCCTCAGGTCATTGCCTGAGAGATGGGACACATATACCATTGTCCTACGCTCTAGTGCTGACCTTGACACTCTATCTCTCACCCAACTTCATGGGAAACTACTCACCTTTGAGAGAGAGGTAGAGCAAAAGAGGAAGTTGTCATGTTCTGGCAAACTTGCTGATGACTTTGTCCAAGGTAATGCTGCCTTGATAAGTCATGAGTCAGAATATGCTTCATCAGAAAGTTCTTATGATGAGCATATGATTTCTCTACCACACTCAGAACAAGCTTTCGTTGGTGTTAGTAGTTCAGGAGGTGGTGGTGACAATTTGTGTTTTCTGATGGAGGATTTGAAGGGCATTCCAATGATGATCTGGAAGAGATGGATATTTTGAACCAAATGGCAATGATAAATATCCGCTCTCAAAAGTTCTACAAAAGAACTGGTAGGAAATTCCCAGGACTCTCTGGCAAAACCAAAGTTGGTTTTGACAAGAGCAAGTTGAGGTGTCACAAGTGCCAAAGGCTTGGACACTTTGCAAGAGAGTGTAGATCATCTGGATCTAACTCATCTGCACCCTTTGTGACTTTTCCCAGCAATAGCTCACAGCACAAAGGGCAACCTTCCTACAGTTCTTCCCATCCATCTCAGGCACAAGCACCACCTGCTTATTTTGTGCCACAGGGTCATATGCCTTATCCTTACCCCTGTTACTACATGCCTCAGCCTGGTCAACCTCAAGCACCCCCGGCTCAACCACCTCATGCTCTTCCAGAGCCTCATTCTTCCCAATCTCATCACCACACACAACCTCAACAACAAAGCTTTTTCACCCCAACTGCTGTTGACTGGAGTAGTCTACCAGAAGAGCTATCTGGTCAGGAACCACTACTCCAAGGTGCTGGTCAACATGGTGGTGATCAACCTTTTGGAAATCTTGCTCTGATGGCCCTTGATTCTGCTGAAGGGTCATCATCTAATGCCTCATCTCAGGTATCCACTGAGGCAAAAGCCAAGCTTTGTTCAGAGTCATGCATAGCAGCATTTGCTTCTATTAGAGAAGCAAATGTAGCTTTAATAGATAAAAATCTTGAGCTTGAGCACACTATTTCCAAAGAAAAGCTGATTTTGAGGTTGTTCTAAAAGATAAAAATGATGAGATTTACAAGCTCAACTGCCAAATCAAAGATAGTAAAGCTAGGGAAGATGTACTTCTAGAGAAGTACAAGGACCTCAAGGAAACTCTTGCAACCACCCAAGTTGAGTGTGATCGATGGGTGCAATCTTGCAAGGGTTTTGAAATGCTTCTTAGCAAGCAAACAGCTTCCAATGTGAAGTTTGGCATTGGTTATAATCACACTGCTCCTCCCACAGACTTCATTTCAAGAGCAAAGTTGAATCTGATGGGGAGAGCAATAACCAATCCTTCTCATCATGTGACTTACTATCCTCTCAGCATCATCAGAGATAGATTGTCACATGACCAAAAGGCTGATCAACTCAGGTGTTGTCACTAGTAGTACTGAAGGTACTAGAGAAGTGACAACATCTGAAGTTCCAACCTCAAATACTGTTAGCACTAAAGAGAAGAAAACTAACAGTAGGAAAGGTTTGAAGACAGCTAGAGAGGATACCAGGAAAGCAGTCACTAGGAAAAAACTGCTAGTACTGATGACAAACAGCTGAAGAACAAGTCTTCAGCAGTTAAATCCTCTTCAGCTGATGATCAGCATAAGATGAAGAAAAAGCCATGTGAGATATGTGGCTTGTTCAATCATCTTACTGATGATTGCTGGTACAAAAGGGGTTCCAAACTCAAACAGAAGGAGCAAATTACTGAGAGCATCAATAAAATGAAGAATGAGTTTGAAACCAAGTTTGTACTGGCAACATCCAAGCCTGAAATCCCTAGGCCCAAAGTTAAATCCAAGAAGGTAGGGATTACTCAGGCAACAGCTGAGGTTGCTCAGAAAAAGATGGTACAACATAGAAACTCATCATCAGCAAACTCCAATGTGTCTGAAGAGCTGAAGGCTTTATCACAAAATCAGACACAGTTGGTGATGATGGTTCAGCAACTAGTGGGAAGAGTCAACCACTTAGATGCTCCTATGTTGAAACCACAGAAAAGGAAGTCCAAGCCAAAGGGTTCCTCTTCTGTACCATCTTCTTCACCTCAAGCTGTCACTCACAACACACCTGTTAGTGCTACACCTGTAGCTGAGAACAGACCCAAAGCCAAGCAGGTTTGGGTCTCCAAGACTAACTAACACATGGTTGTGTTTGCAGGGTTCTTCAACATGCCATAGAAGCATCTGGTATGTAGACAGTGGAGGATCCATGCATATGACTGGAAGCAGCTCCCTTCTTAATGACTACTCTCAAGGAAAGAAGGGATTTGTTTCTTTTGGCAATGATGCAAAGGGTTACATCGTCGGAAAAGGCTTTGTTTCCAACGGGGAAATAAGGTTTGATGATGTTAACCATGTGGAGAATCTCAAGTACAACCTCTTGAGTGTCAGTCAAATGTGTGACAAAGGCCATGTTGCCCTTTTCACAAGCCAGAACTGTAGGATTCTGTCATCCAAAGTTCTGAGTTTGATTGACAAGGCATTGGATGAACACACTCTCCTGAAGGCCAACAGGACAGGAAGTGTATGCCTTAGATCTTTCCAAAAAGATGGATCTAAAAGGCCATCCTTGCCTATTCTCCAAGGCATCTCCTCAAGAGTCTACACTATGGCATAGAAGGCTGGGTCATGTTAATTTCAAGAACATGAATCAGCTTATAAGCCATGGTTTAGTAAGAGGATTGCCTCTGAAGGAGTTCAAGTGTGAAGATGACTGCACTGCTTGCTTGAAAGGAAAACAACACAAAGTTTCATTCCCTTCAATAGAAGAACCAAAGTCCACTGCCTGCTTACAACTTCTGCACATGGATCTCTTTGGTCCTGTCAGAGTAATGAGCATGGCAAAGAAGAAATACTGCCTGGTAATTGTGGATGATTACTCCAGGTTTGTATGGACTTTCTTCTTGCACTCCAGGATGAAGCAGCAAAGACAATAATGAACTTTGTGTTACAAGTAGAAAAGCAGTATTCCCTACAGGTCAAGTGTGTGAGGAGTGACAATGGAACAGAATTTAGAAACCACACACTTGATGACTTCTACCTGTCCAAGGGAATTAGAAGGCAGTTTAGCATTCCTAGAACTCCTGAGCAGAATGGAGTGGTGGAGAGAAAGAACAGGACCCTCATTGAAGCAGCAAGGTCAATGTTGGCTGACTCAGGGCTGCCACTGACCTTTTGGGCTGAAGCTGTCAATACAGCTTGCTATGTACAGAATAGAGCCTTAGTAAATAAGAGGTTGATGAAGACTCCCTATGAAGTTCTTCATCATTTGGCCCCTCTTATTTCATTCTTTAGAGCCTTTGGGTGTCCTTGTTTCATTCTCAACACTAGCAACCCACTCCATAAGTTTGCTAGTAAGGTGGATGCAGGGTACTTTGTTGGTTATTCATCAACTTGCAAAGCATACAGAGTCTTCAACTGTAGAACCAAGGGGTTGAAGAAACTTTGCATGTTAAGTTCAATGAATCTCCAAAGGACAGATTCCACAAAACCCTGTGGAGCTGTTTGATCTGGACATACTGCAATATGTTCCTTATCAACCTCCATCTGTTGAGCCTGTCAACAGATCTCCACCTGGTGGTACTGAAGATGATGAAGTCAGTACTCACCTCTTCAAGTTCAGTGACAACCTGCCTAGTTCCACTGAACCTGATGCTCCTGTAGCCTCAGCAGCTCCATCCACTACAAATGCTGATGAGATTTCTGCTTGCTCTACTTCATTTGAGCTGCCATCCTCTACATGGTTTCAGGAATCTCCATCACCATCTGTTGCTGCTGATGGGTCTACAAACACTTGCACAGATATCATAGTTTATCAAGAGCTCAAGAATCACCCCACTTCATAAATCATTGGTGATATCCATGCTGGAGTTTCAACCAGGAATCAATTGTCCAACTTCTGCTTCTATGCTCTCTTCATCAGTCAGCAAGAACCAAAGAACTATCATATTGCTTTAAGAGACAATGGATGGGTGGAAGCTATGCAGCTTGAGCTACTTCAATTCAAGAAACAGCAAGTGTGGGAGCTTGTTCCATTACCCAAAGGTAAGTGTGCTATAGGCACCAAGTGGGTATTCAGGAACAAAACAGATGAGAAGGGCCAAATTGTCAAGAACAAGGCCAGACTGGTTGTTCAAGGGTTTGCACAGGAGGAAGGCATCGATTATGATGAGACCTTTGCACCTGTGGCAAGACTGGAAGCAATCAGACTGTTCTTAGCTTATGCTGCCTTTCACAGTCTCAAGGTTTATCAAATGGATGTCAAAAGTGCCTTCCTATATGGAAAAAAAAAGAAGAGGTTTATGTGTGTCAACCACCAGGATTTGAGGACAATAAACATCCTGATTGGGTGTACAAGCTTGATAAGGCTCTCTATGGGCTGAAGCAAGCACCTAGAGCCTGGTATGAGACACTCTCAACCTTTCTTCTAGAGAATAAGTTCACTAGAGGCACCATTGATAAAACCTTATTCATCAAGACTGTGGGACAACATAAGCTCCTTGTTCAGATTTATGTTGATGACATCATCTTTGCATCCTCTGATCCAAAGTTGTGTGATGAATTTACAAAGCTTATGAAGCTGAGATTTGAAATGAGTGCTATGGGAGAATTACAGTATTTTCTGGGTTTGCAAATCAAACAACTGGATGATGGAATCTTCATCCATCAGTCCAAGTATACCAAAGACTTGTTGAATAAGTTTGATTTACAAACCTGTAAGCCCTGTTCTACTCCCATGAGCAGCATCACACAACTAGATGTTGATCAGAAAGGTAAAGCGGTTGATGAAACCCTTTACAGATGTATGATTGGGTCCTTGATGTACCTTACAGCTTCTAGACCAGACATCATGTTTTCAACATGTGCTTGTGCTAGATTTCAGGCTGCACCTAAAGAATCCCATTTGATTGCAGTCAAAAGGATCTTTAGATATCTGCAAGGTACCCAATCACTAGGACTTTGGTATTCAGCTGGGCATTCATGCAAATTAGTTGCTTTCTCTGATAGTGACTATGCAGGATGCAAAGTCACCAGAAAATCCACTTCTGGTGGTTGCCAATTCCTAGGCAATTGTTTAGTTTCTTGGCAGAGTAAGAAACAAACATCAATTGCTACATCCACTGCTGAAGCTGAGTATATTGCTGCTGCAAGCTGTACCTCTCAAATACTCTGGCTTCAGAACCAACTTCTGGATTATGGCATTACTGAGACTAAGACTCCATTATTAATGGATAGTGCTTCAGCTCTTTGTATTGTTAAGAATCCAGTCCAGCACTCTAGGACCAAGCATATTGAGATCAGACATCATTTTATCAGGGATTGCTATGAGAAAGGTCTGATTGATCCTAAGTTTGTGCCTAGTGCTGATGAGCTTGCAGACATTTTTACTAAGCCTTTAGATAGTGCCACATTCCAAAATTTGGTACTAAGGCTTGGTATGCTGCAGCTTGAATGATTTGACCTATGCTGGTACTCTTAGTTCACAACTACTGAAGAGCAAAGGTCAAATATAAGTACTGATGAGTAATTTAGTCTTCAGCTCTTTCACAACTACTGAAGACTAAACTGACTCAAAGTACTGATGTACATTATTTATTGAAACAACACTGATGTAGTGAAGTGGATTACAACTACTGATGTATGATTTTCAATAAATAAGTACTGAAGAACAAATTTTGCTCACAAGTACTGATGTGTAATCTTACACAAATACTGAAGACAAAATTTGTTCACCAGCTCTGAAGAATTTCATCAGCACTTGTGAACATCTGATCACAAGAGCTGAAGGCATATTCCCAAGAGCTGAAGGGTCAATGAAACATCTGAAAGTCAGCCAAAGAGCTGATGAGTAAATGTCGAGGCTAGTATGAAACAACTGAATTTGACGGAAACAGCTGATGAGTCATTTCTCATCAGCTGATAACAACAGCTGATGTTTCATACACAACAACTGAAGGACAAAGCATGTCTTCAGTAGTTCACAACTACTGACATCAGTAGTTCACAACTACTGACGGCTAACACAGTCCTCAGTTGTTTACAACAACTGAAGGACAAAACCATGTCTTCAGTAGTTCATAACTACTGACAACATAGTTCACAACTACTGAAGGCTAAACCAAGTCCTCAGTTGTTTACAACAACTGAAGCAATACCATGTCTTCAGTAGTTCACAACTACTGATCTCAGTAGTTTACAACTACTGAAGCTAACACCAATCTTCAGTTGTTCCAACGTCTGAAGAATACTAGGTCATCAGTAGCTCATAACTACTGACGACTGACAGTAACTTTTCAGACGTTCACAACATCTGAAGGACAAAACCAAGGTCTCAGTAGTTTCAACTACTGAAGACTAATACCAAGTCCTCAGATGTTACAACCACTGAAGGTTAAAACCACGTCATCAGTTGTTACACAACTGATAACTAACACCAAAACCTTCAGTAGTTTTCTTTCAACCTTTGCCCTACCCTATAAATACCCCATCTTCAGAGCATTTACTCCTCACTTGACCTAATCCTTACAAACCTCTGAAATTCCCATACACCATTAATGGCGAACATGCAACTGAAACCTCGACACAACTGTGTCGCCCATCTCACAAATCGCCATTATGGCCCAAATTTCACCAAGCCGTCGATTTATGCATGACTCACCATACAAAACGGCTTTTCTCTTGAACCCCACTCTATACACCGACTCCTTGACGGAGTTTTGGACAAATGTGACCGTCCAAACCGGAGAGCAGAATGCCGAGGTCTCCCTCCGGTCCTCCGTCAATGGAAACCCGTGGTTATCACTCCAGCCCCATACGACAAACCCTAGAGCTGGAGTATGCCACTCACCCAACTTCCTACCCCAAAGGTACCCTGGATCTTTCATTCACATCCCATGACTATCAGGGTAACCTCTCCGCCTCCACCTTGTTGAAGAACATTTCCCTGACCCTCAACGCTTGATCTTCCATATGGTGAATGTCTGTCTGGCTCCCAAGACCTCTTCGTGGGACCAGATGTCCACAAGGTGGCAGCAGGTATTGTATTCTATCCTTGAGAAACAACCTTTAAATTTTACTGATCTTTTATTTTTGGAACTCAAGGACATGGCCACAAAACCTTTTTCTAACCGTTGGAACTTGTATCCACGGTTCATAATGGCCATGATCGAATACCAGCTTCAGGCTGAGGGACTAGTTGGCACGGGGTCCCTGCCATGGCTGTTCAAGCTGAGGTATACTCCAGGCACAACACTGACCCCACACTCAAACAGGCTGGCCGGCTGCGAAAACCCACGCAGCTGGAACCCACAGCCTCCACCTCCAAATCCAAAGTCCCCACCAAGCCAAAGCCAAAAGAAGCCAACCAAGGCTACTCAGGGAGATGAGTCCCCTGAGGATGCCCCTGCCACACAAAGGCAGGATGTGCCTGCTGGTTCGATTCTCCCAGCAGGTACCACGACTCCACCCACCACAACCGCACAGGCTTCCTCTCAACAGGAGCCTGATGCAACCAATTTTGGGGCAACCACATTACTGGGGTCTTCCTCACTTGAGGAGGCTGCCATTGAAGAGCACAGTCCTCCCCATGTGCATACTGCTTCTAGCCCCATACAGAGGAGACCACCCCACTAAGCCCAACATTGGTTATAGCCAAAGTGCTGACTGATCTGAGCACTCCACCCTCTCCCCAGAAACCTATTACACTGGGAGAGACTCAACCGAAGAGGGGGTGGGCACAAGTGCTGATCAGAGCCCACAGCACAGAGAATCAGTTCAATCTCCCAGTGTGGCTAGGGAGAGAGAACAATCTGGTGAGGCTGCCACTTCCCCTGCATCAACATCTGAGCAGGGTGAAGCTGGTAACATCTCTAAGACCTCACCAGAGGCAATGGCCGATGATGGATCCAATCCGGAGGCCAGAAGTCCCCAGTACCAAGAACAAGGGGCACATGTCATTACTGAGCCACACTCAGGACATGTTCATCCTGACAATGTCAGGAGGTCAGGTGATTCAGCTTATGCTGATGATGACCTGAGCTTTTCTACGATGTAGTAGCTCAAAACACTATCCTAGAGGATGAGATTAGCAGACTCAAAGAGCTGCTTGCTCAAATGACTCAGGATAGAAGTCCATCTGCCACCACTACCCCACAGATGGCACCTTCACCCGAAGGTCTCACAAACACTGAGCCACTCCCACAAACTCAGCCACCAGCCCCTGCTTTTGGCACCAGCTCTCAGGGTCAGAACCCCCCTGAGCAGCTGGATGCTATCCTCCAGAAATCCCTGCCTCTCATCACCCAATCCTTAAAGATATAGTCATTCAGACCCTGGATGAGAGGCTTCCCACATATATACAACCCATGGTGGAGGTTGCCATATCTAAGGCTCTTGCTGATAGTCAAACCCCAACCAATGCACCCAAAAAGGGGGAGACATCAGTGCAAGACAAGAGGAAGAGGGGAGAGAGGAGAAAGAGGCAGAGAAAGAGGTGGTGGTAGAGAGGGAGTTGGCTGAGGAGAGTAGTAGGGTGAGGGAGAAGGGGAAGAGGAAAGTGAGGGAGGTAGAGCAGATAGAAGTGGCTGAAATCCAAAAGGATTTCAGTATCACTGATAAGAATAAGGGAGAGGGAAAGAAGGTGGCTGATCCTGATCTAGCAGCCCTTGTCAAGGAGGCTGATGCTGAACATAACCGTTCAATGAACAAAGTCATTGAACAGCTGTTCAGGCAAGGCTTTGACAAGGACACTGCCTTGCTAGATCAAGAGATCAGGAATATGGAGAGGAGAGAGATTGAGTACCGATGGACTACTCATAGCCAAGAGGAAAGACAAAAACTTGAGGCTATGAGTAGGTTCACTTCGAAGTACCTGGGCAGACCAGTCCTTGATGTTAAGGCATGGACCAGGGACAAACTCTTGGCAATAACCACCAAGATTTGTTCGGCTGGTGATTTTACAAAGGGACTGGTCGCAGAGGCCTTATCTGAAGCCGGTGCTGGGAACAGGACACTGCTAGTCAAGCTAACCAAACCAGCCCTTATCTCTAGGCTGCTAGCAGTGCCTGCCAACACTCCCACACCAACAACCCAACCACAACCCACAAAACCAACTCCTTTACCACCAAAACCCGCAGCCAATGATCCACCCTTGAAGAAGAAGAGAAGGGTGCTGAGGCTGCAAGATGAAGAAGAGGATGATGAGGAGGATAGCCTGCCACTCTCAGCAGTTATACCTCTACCCAAAGCCAAACCACAAACCATCAATCCCACCTCACAGCAGGACACTGTGAAGGTTAAGTTAGAAGAGGAGGAGCAGCAGAAAGACATGATGAGGAAATGCTGAAAAGCATTGACAAATGTTATACTGCTACCACCTCTATAATAAACATGCAGAGAGAAGCTCTGAGGTTATTCACCCTCAAACAAACCTTTCAATATGAAAGGGAGAGGGTGAGAACTTGGCCTGACCCAAGGGTGGCTCACAGGATAGTCAAGAAGGACATGCCTGTGAGATACAAAAGCCAGCTAAAGAGAATCGTAGATGAAGAGATCTCTGTGGCTATTGTAATAACACCCTGGGAAATAGTGGATGAATTCGAGAAAGCTTATAGAGCCGGCCAATCACCCTTTTCAATGCTAGATAATAGGGTGGTTAGGAAGGGTCTGGTCTATAAGAAGCTTGAGAATTTCCGTAGGAATGAGCTCACTTTGTTGTTAGAGGGTAAACACCCTGATGAGTTTGCATATAGGCAAATCACAACACTTGAGCTCAAAAATGGAAGACAGGTCAAGTACCTCTCAGAGCTGTACGGTCGGGAGGGGTTATTCGAAGGTGAGCCTGAAGACCTGTCCAAAGAAGAACAAATGATCTTTCTTCAGGCTTACTGTAGAGAATCCTACCGGCTTGTACGAGGGAGGTAGATCTCATGGATGGGGCAACAGCTCTGTGTCCAATTCCCCAAGACAGAGCTCCCATCCATACTTAGCCAAACAAACACTTGAGACTACCTCTCTGGCCAGTGCTTATCTGGGTCAACTTCTAATCTGATCTAGAAGGAAATAGACCAATCTTTATGCCATCAATAAGTGGGACATCCAATAATTAGAGGTTTTGGTGCATTGGTTCAGGGGGAGTTTGTTGGACCAAAAGAACCAATGAGCCAAGATCAGGAAAACCTCTAAGTCCCACATGCCACTGCTACAACTGCTGAAGACTCCTATCAGTTACAATGTTCTCTTGCTTGAATGTCAGACTCGAGAACATCTGAAGACTCTCATCAGCTATTGTGTTCTCTTGCTTGAATGTTAAACTCGAGAGCATCTTAGCTCCAGCCTTCTGCTGTTATGACAAAGTCTGAAGAACAAAGTATGAAGATCAAAGAACTGAAGAATATCAGCTGAAGACTCCAAAGTACTGAAGACCAAGTACTGAAGTCTGAAGTACTGATCTTACAAGTACTGAAGACTTCAAGTACTGAAGACAAGTACTGAAGAATCAAAAGTTGAAGAACTAAAGAACTGAAGACCTTCTACTGAAGCACAAAGTCTGAAGACAAAGACTGAAGACAACAACTGATGATATCTACTGAAGTCATCAGTTGTTATATCATCTGAAGCCAAGTCTGAAGACCAAGTACTGAAGACTCAGAGTTTGTCACAACAACTGAAGAAGTCTTCTTCAGTTGTTGTGGTGGTTTTCTTTTTCAGTAGTTTATTTTGTTTCAGTAGTTGTACAACAACTGAAGAGCATGTTCTTCAGTTGTTATAGTATCAGTAGTTATAAACGACTGAAGAGTTTGTTCTTCAGTCGTTGTAGGATTTCAGTAGTTTACTTTTGTCAGCACTTAGGAACTTTTGTAAGAAGATGTCAGTTGTTGACATCTTCAGTAGTTTTATGTTTTGACAGCTGTAATTTGAATATTCAGTGATGTCAGAAAAGGACATCACCACCATGCTTTTGCCGCCTATATAAGGATGGCAAGCCATACAGTTTTAATTGCCGAAACGTGCGACCAATAGAACATTTATTGCTTCGCAGAACTCTTCTCTCTCTATGTTTATGCTTTAATTGCAATATCTTTTATGTTCTTGCTTTAATTGCTAATTAATGTGTTAAATCAGCTGCAAACATAATCTAATTGATCAACACGAGAGGCTGAGATCCTGTCACCTTTTTTCTCATTTCTCCATCGGTAATCTGTCCAGTATTGAGTTAATACCATGCTCCGCATATCAATGATGATTAGTAGCCAGTCAGTTTTCCCGATCCATAAAGGAAGGTAAAAAGTGTCAACCTCCCAAATTGGGGGATATGGTGATTTTCTTCCCGCCATATCAATGGCGGTTTGAGGGTTTTCATTTCTCATTTCATCATAAAACAAGGTGGTAAGACTGTCCAACTTACATTTGCACTTGGGTTTTTTAAAAGCTTTGACTGTCTAATACGCATAACTCTTACAGTCCATGCTTCAAGGTGCTGCACAATAAGAATTTAAAAGGTAATACATTATTCATTTACTATATGGTACCATGAATATAAAGATAATACATCTTACCATGTCCGTAAGTAAACGATTTGAATGGCAACCTAATAGAGCACCTCAAAAATCTCTGTCTAGTTTATTGCTAACGAAACTAGTATAGCAAAATGGTGCATCTCCATTAGTATAAAAATCTACGACATCTTGGGCCAGTTTATGGACTCGTCGATGGAAACAGCAAAGATTTTTTTGGGTGTTTCATTTTGTGCTTTATTTTGACCTTCATTTTGATGGGGATTCTCTGAAGACGATGCCAGAGTTTTTGACGCGGATGGCCTCTTTAAACATCTCCATACCAAATCTGTAACTCTTGCCGTCTTAGGTGGAGGTTGAGAACAGTAAAAACCGTCTTCATTATTTGCCATTTTTTGTAGTTGATAATGAGAATTCGTTGTTTGAAGGGTTGTTTGAAGGGTATTTATAGACTTTAAGGGTATATTTATTTTTATTATAATTTATTTTTATTAAAGTAAAAGTATATTTATTTTTATTATAATTTAAGCAAAAGTATATTTATTTTTAAGCCTTACAAGTTTAAAGCAAAAGTAGATTCATCGTTTATTATAATTTAAGACTGTAAAATATAAATATTTTTATTCCAACACCACCTACTTCATCCTCATCACTATATAATTATGCATACCCTCAATACAAACCACTTCAAACACCAACTTCAAACACCCACTTTCTCCAATATCATCTCAAACCACTTTAAACACCAACTTCAAACACATCTCAAAATGAATATGAACATGCATCTCAACCCGAGTCCAAGGGATGAAAGTCTGTTATACCTGGGAGCCGAACACCGGGCCAGAAAGTTGTTCCTGAATCCATAAGAGCGGGACAACTGTACACTTGATTTTAAGCGTAGAGACGGTTCATTTTGGGAGCTGATTTATGATGAATACATTACTCTAACGGGTAAAGTTTTAAAGTACATCCGTTTATTTGGTTTGGCGGTGTTGTACGATGTGCCTATAAGAGAATTGATAAGGCGTTGATAGAAGCACTGGTTGAAAGGTGGCGGCCCGAAACGAACACGTTTCACCTGCCTTTTGGTGAGGCCACTGTAACCTTGGAGGATGTTAACGTTCTATGGGGGTTGCCCATCGAGGGCGTGACATTAGTTGGAGCCGAGGGTTCGTACAACGAGGAAGAACTCAGGCATATGTGCATAACTTACTTAGGTTTTGATCCAAAACCAACTGATTTTAAAAATCATATGCTAAAACTCAGTACCTTGTTAACATTTATGTTAGATTACCCAATAACTGATGAATCAACAGATCAAGAATGTATGTAGCGTACATGTTGTATTTGCCTAATAATGATTACTAACAATGTATTAGTAGATACGAATAATGGGTACGTATCATTACATTTATTAAGTCATTTGACTGACATTACTGTTAGTGGGCAAATCAGTTGGGGTGCTGCTACCCTAGCGTCTCTGTATAGAGAACTCTATAAGGCAACCAAGCCAAATACAAAGGCAGTGGGCGGCCCACTGCCACTGCTACAAATATGGGCACGGACCCGGATACGCCCGTTAGCACCCACAATTGTCAATCAGCAAATAGATTGGAAAAAACCATATGGTGCAAGGTAAATACATACTATTGTAATACTTAAATATATATTATTATTCTAATACTCGTTATTGTCTTCGTGAAGGTGGGCGGAGCATGGCATTAGCAACACAGATACTCCTTCGCACGTTATAAAGGCCCACCGTACAACATTACAAAATATCCAAGAGGCCGATGTATTTTTTCTTTAACATAATGATTTTATAAATCAATGTTGAATAATAAATATTAACAGATTTTTATTTTAACAGTTTGATTGGATGCCTTATCGGAACGTGATGCGAAGACTCCCTGAAATGTGCAAAACAGGCATAAGCAGTTGGAAGTCACAATGTTTTTTACTTTATTAGAACATTGTTGAATATCATCCGGTGGAAAGGGTGATGAGGCAGTTTGGATTTCTTCAGGAAGTCCCTGCCCTATTCCTCGTTTCACGTCAAGTGCTTAACAAACTCCGTAAAACAATACGGAAATGGAGGTTAGAAACAGACTGGTCTGTTCATCATGCAGCATATGTCGACAATTGGAACCATAGACACGAAAATGTTGTGGAAGGTGTGCCCACCAACATGCCCACGACACACCATACTTACAATGATTGGTTTCATCGGCATACTGTTTTGTATATAAAGGACCCGAGGCACGTCCCCGGTGTTGTCCATGCTGGATTTGATGATCACGGTGGAGCTGCAAGATACTGGTAAGTATAATTACTAATGTAGAATTAAATTTAATAAATAAGTAATGCGTATAGTTAATTATTTTGGTTTTGTAGGTGGATGGATTAGGCTTCATTGGTTAAGAAGCAATCAGGATGCAAAACATGGGCCCTGATCATTACTACGAAAATTTAGAGGGGTCCAAAGCATGGCTTCTCAACTGATTGGATCGGTTAATCAAATTGATCAGCCTACGTACATACAAACTAATGAACCGGATCTGGGACTGGATAACACACTCCCCCAACGTGCTCCGCGTGGTCGGGGGCGCCGTGGTCGACAAAGAACACGGTAAACTTCGTACCTAATAATGATGATGAGGGGGAGGGTACCCAACATTATGGAGGGCCCCCGCCCAACTATAGGGACGGTCCCCCAAATTTTACAGGGGCAAAACCCAACTATGGGGCGGGCCCCTCCAATTTAACAGGGGCAACACCCAACTATAGGGAGGGTACATCATATGTTGGAGGGCCAACACTAGATTGGCAACCATGTTATCAGCCTTCATTTGAAAATGTTGGAGATGGATTATCAAACATTCAATTAGGTACCCAGTCGAATTTTAACAACAACGAACAAACAACTGGGTATCCTCACTGTTTGACAACACTCCCTCTGCTAATATGATTCCTGCGATATACTCAGACCAGTCGGGGCTCTTTCAGAATTACGATTATACTGGTTTTAGTGTACAACAGCCGCGGTACCAACATTTAAGTCCGGTTCAAATGAGCTTGGACCTACAGCTTAGTCAACCCGAAGGCTTCAGTCTACCAAATGATAATGACCCCGAAGATCCAGCAATAAGACGCGTACAACCACCGAGACATCCAAAACCAGTTGGTTGTGGCACCGGTGGCTGTCTGATCCGCTATCCGCATAGGCATTAAAACAATATATTTAAATATATTGTTTTATTAAATATATTACCTTATGTAATCCAAGTTTCCTAATGGCGGATTATGAAATTTTAATAAAATTGTTTTTTCTTTGTTTGTAATAAAATTGTTTTATGAAATATATTACCGTCTTCAAAACCCATGTGATAGTGTCATAATGGAGTTGCAGACTTTGTTTTTTCCGTCTGCAAAACCCATGTGATAATGGAGACTTGCTTTGTGTCATAATGTGCGTTTGCATGTGATAGTGTCATAATGCAGACTTTGTTTTTTTCCAATGTCATGTTGCAGACTTTGCATGTGATATACAATCCGACTTTGCAGACTTTGTTTTATTCCCAATGTGATGTTGCAGACTTTGCATGTGATATACAATCAGACTTTGCAGACTTTGTCTGATTGTATAATGCTTCAATACAAAATGATATTTTTATGATATCAATTAGCATTAAAATGTGTATAATAAGTAATAAACAAGTATGGTTCATGTGTTTGAAATAACTTAAATTTTAATAAGTAACATAAATATATACTAAATATATACTAAATAATTACTAAATTAATATTAAAAAAACGTAAACATTAAAGTTAGGGTTAAATTTAGTTTTAAATTTTTTTATTAATTTTAAATTTTAGTAAGTAAAAAATTTTATAGTAGCATTAAAAACTAAACATTATAAAAATTTCATATTTAATTCTGTCCATTACTATATATTAACAAATGGAACCATATTATAAATGGGTTAGACACTCAGCTTAACTGGCTGGGTGCACGCATGATTACAGAAGTGACCTGGGTTCGATACTGGCCGGCTCCCCAATTTTTTTAAGTGTAATCCGCCATTAGTAATAGCGGGTTAGGACAAAAAATTTTTTTTTAAGTTTAATCCGCCATTAGAAATAGCGGATTAGGAAGGAATTTTTTTAAGCCTTATCGCTTGTAGTAATAGTGGATTAGGTGTGTTTTTTTTCTCGTAAAAGTTAACGGGAGTTAAGCATGGTTAAACTTGGGTTAAGTTTTCTCCTAATCCGCTATTCTTAATAGCGGATTATGTACAAGTTCTGTGTTGTCAGTCTGTGTATCAGAGTTCAGACTACTTCTAAATTTTTCTCCTAATCCGCTATTGCTATAAGCGGATACATCGATTTCCTTTTTTTTTGACTTCCCCAATAACCTAATTTATTTTATAATATATATCATTTTAAAAAAAAATTCATTGAGATGGTGCACATGATGAGAGGAGTCGTGATCATTGTCACGTCTAGTGAAGCTGACAGTTTGAGGGGCATTTCAATCAATTTAAAAAAAAATTATTGATGCTACTAAACTTTAATGAAAAACCAAGAAAAAAAATTAACACATTTGGTTTTGTGGTTTGTGTAAAATTATAGATTTTGTCCTATAGTTTTAAATGTATAGATATAGTCTTTACATATCATGTTTACTTTCATCTATGATCCATTAATTTAACAAGGGTTTACTTTTTCATTAAATTCATTTTCATTTATTTTTTACCCTTAGTTTTAAAATAAAAACCCAAGAAATGAAATATAATAACACTAGATATATAAACCATAAGACAGTCGTTTAAATCTAATCAAAGAATAAAATGCTTGATATTTCTCCCCATAGTAGGAATTTTACCAAGTAGTGTGAGTTGTTTGCTTTCGCCTATGTCCATGGAAGAGGACGCGGAAGCAGAAGAAATCAAAAGCAGTGTGACTTGTTTACTCACTAAGTTACTTTAATCAAATGATTAAAGATATCCCATATCATTAATAAGATGAACATCTTTCCTATAAAATAATAAATTCATGTATTTCGAATGCTTTTAGTTTTAACACATAAAAGATCTTTTTCTTCTTATGACACAACTATGTTATAGCTTCTTATAAGAAGCTTCACAATAGTTTCCGGTTGTTCCAATGGCTAGAGCATCATGGGAATAAAGATGAAGATTATAATCATGATAATAAAGTTAAATTTATTTAACATTTACTACATAATATATTGGATCAACCATTGCATTTTTTCTTGAAAATAAGCTTCTTTGGACAACTCCATTAATCAAAGTTGCTAGCTTTTGGATTGATCAGTAGGTATATGAAATTGAAAGGTTTTGTGAATAAAATATCTAGTATAGTATGTATGTGGTGTATATGGAATCGAGTGGTTTGGTTTGTCAAAAAAACATGGGTGGAAGATAAAGGGACTGGCAATTGTTGAAGATAAACTTGAAGTGATAGGCGTGTTGCATTTTAATGGTAGGGGGTCCCATAAAAACTAGTTAGAGATTCCTTTTTTTTTCTTTTACAAATAAAAGTAAATTAGTAAATTTACATTACTTTAACAAACAAGTTAACCGTTTTTAAATTACATTATTTTAACAAAAAAGTTAACCCTTTTTAATTTATTGGAGTTGAGGACTATATCTATAAAATTTAAAGTTTAGAAACTAAATCCATAATTTAACTTAAATAGTAGGGACCGCTAGTGTAATTTACTCAAAAATCAAATAATTTACCTATAAATAAGCTTTAAATCAAACACAAAACCACAAAATTACTTTTAGAATTTATACTTTATACTCTCTAAACTTATTATAAAATGTTGTGCCGAAACTCGTCATCATCTAATTCAAGCGAAGACGGCGATTTCTTTGTTTGCACGATTCATGCCACAACGACGTATGTAGTTCATTAAATGAAATGCCATAGTTTACAAGAAGAGTTCATCTTCACTGCATTTCAAAAGTGTAAATATGTTAATATGTTGTTTTTTATGTTAGAATAAAATATTGAAAACTAATCATAAAATAATTAATAATAATTAAATAATAGTTACAAACCTCATCACCATTAGCTAGGTATTACACCCCCAAGTGACGGTGAGGGTGACGAAACTCATTGCATATGTGATAGTGACATGACATCACTATCTGATCACTTTTACATGGGTATTACTCATGAGCTAAGACTCTTAACACCATGTAGGCGTCATATTATCCACTTTCCCCCCTTTAACTCCATCTTGCCCCTAGAAAATGGTTTGTCCTCGTAACTCCATTTTATCCCTAGGAAATGGTTTAACCCTCTCTAACTTAGACCTTTTTCGTCTAAGTTCTTTATTGTTTGCCAAGAGTATTATTGTTATGATACGGTTCATGTGTAAATTGGTCATGAAATAAGTAGTTGGCATGATCCCAAAAACTTTGGTTGTTTGTAACATCCCAAAAACTTTATATTTTTGCCTTCTATTAATTTGGTGTAAAAAATAAATAAATGAATTTTATTTATAAGAATAGGATAAAAAGTGTAAAAAGAGAAAGATTTGCGATTAAGAGGAGGGAGGGGAGTTACAAGGGAAAACCAACCCTTATCGCGCCTATACTCATTAGCAGCTGAAACAACATCCTCACCTCTGTGATTGTCGATTTCAAGCAAGGTAGAGAGAAAGAAGCGTTTTTAATCATTTGCCATACAATCAAAGGCGAGGATTTGTTAGTTTTGATCAATCTATGTCAATTATATCATCAATTTAAGATTGTAACATGGTTTGGGTGATTAGGATTATTAAGTCAAAAGTTAGGTTATAACTCTGATCTCCATACAAGTTACAAAATTAAGGATTAGCATTCAAGGTGAGTTCTAAAAACCTATATTTATATCTTTTTGGCTGATATGCATACACTATGAGCTTTTACCTAAAAATAAGATTGAAGTAGCCTTGTTGAAGCTTTTTATTGTGTATAATGTATATAATGTTCTTGAATTATAGTTTAATTAGGGAGCAATATGGGTACACTATGTTGTTTACATAAGAATTAAAGCAACTTTGTTTTTCCCTTATAAACATGGTTTTATTCAAAGATATGAAGTATGCGAAAGTAAAGATGTAAGAAACAAATTCAATTGAATGATTAAGCCTCTTGTGGTATTATATGTTCTATAATGTCTTGCGTAAGTCTAACTTGCCATTAAGTAACCCGGAAATTACATTGTGTTGAAAGAACACTGTACAACATCATGGCAAAAGAACATGATGAGTTTTGGGTAATAAGAATGTCCTATAATATCCTTCTATGGTGAAAAAACATAGTACGACACCATGGCAAAGGAACATGGTGTGTTATGGGCAATTACATGAAGCTTTTGAGATTTAGACTAGTTTTTTACTAATATTTATGCTAAGGTGTTATGGATTTATAATTTATGTTGTCTATGATTATGTTTGTTCACTACGAGTTAGATGACGATGATATGATTAAGTGCTTAAAGTGCGTTTTAAAAAAATTAGTAATTGATTAATAGTACAACTAGAACTCAATCAGCTATACTAATTTATAAGTATGCATATCAGACCGATTGCAGGTTATTAAAGATAATAGAATGGCCTCTTAGTATGAACTTATAGGCTACCCATATGTTGAAAAGCAACATTCTAATCAAGAGTTTTTCATTATGATGTTTTGATTGAACTAGAGTTTACCTCTTGTCTTAAACAAAGATTTTATTGTTTCTGCTGTTATTTAATAAAGCAGAAACAATAAAGGAGGGCGGGCCTTGGCGCAGCGGTAAAAGCTGTTCCTAAGGGACCGAAGGTCTCAGGTTCGATCCGTGGAAACGGCCTCCCCACAAAATGTGGGGGAAAGATCGCGTACATCTTCCCATAAATGGGACGGACCCTCCCTGGACCCTGCGAAAACGCGGGAGCTCTTTGCAGCACCAGGTACGCCCTTTACGCTGTTATTTAATAAAGTTTTCTATGAACTATTTTAATGCTATGAATGACCAATCGTAAGCTTATTAGGTTTGCGGCCTTACATTGTTACGTGCGTTTTCTACAAATACATAACAAAGTTAATATTATTCTTGTGAAAAATAAATAAGCAGATAGATAAACAAATAAATAAATTTGGAACTTTTACTGATAATCGGATCCACGAATACAATGATCCAAAAAAAATTTGGAACTTTTATTGATAACCGGATCCTCAAATATAGTGATCCGCACTCTTGCTGGAGCGACTTGCTCTCATGAGTCCATTTTGTTGTGTTATGAGCGGACGAACCTTTTCCTTGTGCTTTCTTTTTATGTTTTCTTCTGGTACTCCAGCTTAATGTCGTGAAAATATGCTTGCGACTCCTTTGGTGTTTATGGAAGTTGAGTCACAATTGGTGTTTGTGAACCTTTAGGGGCCACGACGTGGGATCATGATAAGATCGGTATAGATTTTCAAAATTGATAGGTTGTTGGGTGACTGATTGTTCAATGTTATAAGACTTTAAGTGCATGACTTTGGCATTTGATTTGTGTGAAATAGAACTACTTTGAGTTGTTGTTATATTTGTAGGTTAATCACAAAAAATGTTTAGTTATGGATGTTATAGAAATTAAATACAAAGTCAGTGGACCAAAAAAACAAAAGAGAGGAAACCCTAGTTTTCAAATAGAGTTCATATTTTGTAGAAAAAAAGGCAATTTTAGATGGTTCTTGAGGTGTAAGACTCATATTTTCACCATTCAGATCAAGAATCAAAGCATGAAATCATGCTTTGAAGATCTTACGATGACCATGAGCGGCTAATTCGTTCGTGATCAATTCTTAGGCGTAGGGTTTGTATTAGTAAATTAATGTGTTCACATGCGCCTACCATTATTTTTGGGTCTAGATCTTGTACAACCATTCGCCTATGATGATTGTTTTAGATTTTTGCATTTAAATATTGTTTGATATAAATATGTGGTTTTTGTTGATTCAATTGGCATTGGTCATATGATCATTAACAATTGGTAAGTTCAATTAATTTCATATTTACTGAATCGGTTTTCATTTATATAATGTCTTAGTTTGTGTCTTCATTAGTTTCTTATCATTAAGTCAACATCTTTAAAAGTTTAACGAGTTATTATATGTAACTTTCAAATTGGTAATACACAAGCTTATATGTTGTGTTTCATAACTTGAACCCGAGGATGATTATTTTTTAATCTTGTTTACAACTAAATTCATTTTTAATTTTTATTTTCTTAAGTAATAAGCTGTCTAATAGTTATCACTGCACTCAAAATCAAATTACAGTTCAAGAAATAATAATTAAGTAATTTAGTTAAACAACTGACTGCACCTTAACATCATCCACAAACTCTTGGTTATTAATACCTTACTTGCTCTAATTACTAAGTTGAATAGAAACACAAAAATAATATATTTATATAATTGGGGCTTCTGCATCGATCAACGGGGTGTTTGAACGGGAGGGGTAACTCGAAAACGTATGAAACTTGACGGAATGGGTTTTGCACCCCTAGTAGTAATTGTCATGGTGGTTTGGCTTCATGTTAGGGGGTGTAAAAATTTGAATGTGTATATAGGTGGGTTGTATTCTGCACACCTGTTAACAAGTCAGGCTATAAGTCTCCTCATCGCCGTACTTGGGGTGGTGTTTAACGCTCTTAATGGGTACACATTGGATGATGGCTCTAGGCGTGTAATCATACCATATGAGCTTACTGGATCCGTATTAACTAATTATTTGTTTGAAACTATTTGAATGTAATGAATTTAAATTGTTAAATAAAAGCTAGTTTTGATATTTTAGGTGATACTTAGAATTTATATGGTCGGTAGCAGTGACAGAGCTTGAATTCTTTCGTACGGGGGGCATGGGCGAAATTAATTTTTTTAAGAGGGTCGAATTCGATATTTATATAAAAATTTACATTAACGGGTCAAAGATTTACAAAGTCAAATTAAAATTTAATACTACTGACAAAAAAATGGGGGGGGGGGGGGAGGCGGCGGCCCCTATGATGCTCCGCCATTGCTCGGTAGCATGGGTTGACTAGAGGACCAGAGGTTGTAGTAGAATTGATGTCTGATGAGGTTTTGATATTTTTGTTACATTCTATTTCTAGTGGCCGGTGGGAACGTGGGAAACATGGCTTAATTCACATTTGCTACCCTTTTCCTATCCTATGCCTTGTGTTACCCTTTTCCTATCCTATGCCTTGTGTTTATTATTTAACTTTGTAATCTATAGAACAATTGAATGGATGTATATCAAGAAATAACACTCACCTATAAATATACCAGGCAGTTTTTAGTTATTTGTAATATATATTTAGTAAAGGTGGGAATAAAATAACATATACTTTTAGATTCTAAAACTTGGTAAGTGAAAAAAAATAATAAGAATGTGTTTATTGTTTATGAAATGAACATTTTAAGAAGAAAAAAAACATCATAAGAGATCACAAACATTTAAAAAAGAAATAATTACAACAATTTATAGTTTGTAATTAAAAATGTAACCCAGTATACATATATTATATGTCAAACACTGGTCAAATGAAAAGAATATATGTATTGTGTTAAAAGGAATATTTAATTGCGGATGGATCTATTGTGAATAGTCCGTCAGTCCATTGATAAAAGTTATTTTCACACAAGCGTGAAGCTAGTACTATATAATTGAAGCAAACTTGGTAACATGATGTTGTGTCTTCCTTCATCTCCACTAGAGCAGTAGTAATAGATAATATATTGATCATTGCTTGCTTAACTAACCTCAGATCTCCGATCCCAAGCAGTTAATTAAGCAAATTAAAATCATGGGTGAAGACGACACAAGCCTCTTTTCTCCATACAAGATGGGCAGCTTCAATCTCTCGCACAGGTTCCATTTCTCGATCTCTCTCTCTCTCTCTCTCTCTCTCTATCTATAAGTAGATCGACAGAGTAGTTACTTAATTAAGCAAAGTCAGGTGAGTTTCTAATTAATAATAATAATTTGATCCGAGTATATATATATATGTGTGTGTGTGTTTAATTAATTAATTAATTAATTAGTGGGGTGGGTGATGGGTGGTGGGTGGTGGGTGGTGGGTGGTGGGTGTTAGGGTGGTGTTGGCTCCGATGACTCGGTGTCGGGCGCTGAAGGGGATGGCGAATGAAGCGCTGGTGGAGTATTACAGGCAGAGAGCAACCGCCGGTGGATTTCTCATCACCGAGGGCACCATGATCTCCCCAACCGCTGCCGGGTAATTAATCTCCGCTCCTTAATTATTCCTTCAATTCATCAACCCGGCCTCTTAATTAATTTTAGATGGATGCAGATGCAGCCATATATAACCACTGATCGAACCACATATCATATCATATCATATACATATGGGGCCGCCCAACACACAAGTAATTAATTGTCATTCGTATATATACTAGTACTAGTAGGTGACCCGCGCGTTGCGGCGGATGTGCTAAAATGTATAAGGCTCAGTTTTGACAAGTTGTACATTGTTATATAGAGTACTAACGGCAATTCAAGAACTTACATCAACAAATCGATTTTGAAACCACGTCGTAATGTTGATATATATAACTATGAAGACAAGTTCGAGTTATTTAGACAACATAAATAGAAATAAAACAGAACTACCCAAAACTGCAAACTTTAAACATCAAATAATCCAACAGAAACCCAACAAACTATTCTAAAAAACCAAATAACCTAATAATAAAAAAATTAGGGGAACCTGTGAAGACGATGCCTTTTGTCATCACTGGTGATATTATTCGAAGTCAAGTTATACCAATAGTTGCCAAAAACTGTAGGATAATGAAGCAAATTATACGTGGAACTACCCAAATCAGAACCTATCAGAGGCTCACCTACATGCATCTTGGTGAAAAAAATTACAAAGTTAGCAACTAAGAACATGGATAAAGATACTGCCCATCCAACCTGCACTCTGTAATGCCATATATTGATCCATCCTAATCAAATGAAAACATGGATTAAAACTCTCTAAACCCTAAAATCAAAACAAACTACTAAATTCCACCAACCGGAATCTCAAAATCCACAAAAGGATAGATAACTATAGCTATCAACAATATGGGACTGACTTACAACTAAACTATGATATCCATTGTGATTAATTTTAATTAAAATTTAAAATAAACCATTAGTGACAGAAACATACCTCTAGCACAATGCTCTTAAGAACTACATGGGTTTCAGATATAACTTCCTGCATAAAGAAGCTTTGTATCTTTACAACAAGACCAGGAACATCATCTATCAATGCATAAGCATCTACCACCTGCAAGGGTGGAAGCAAGTTTCATATTTCATAAAGTAAGAGACTAAGAGAGCATAAAAAGCATACATATTAAAAGTACAAATTATAAACTGAAGTGGTTACAAAGAAATAACAGAACTACTTAACAACAGGTCAACATACTCACAGTCAAAAAACTTGTTTCTTTAAATTCTTGGCATACTCCCAATAAAAGTGAATCCAGCCTCTATAGAGTTCTTCCTAGCCAAATCTACAATGTAACAATGAACAGTTGAAGAGTACAGTACAAGAATACTGACATTTATCAATAAATTTCTTACTTCCACAGCACGACTCATTTCCTGTACAGCCAAAAGGTCTGATAAGCTATCCAGAAGTTGAAGATATTCAGATTGGACTTGGAATGCCTGTACAATCAATCATTCATTAAGTCCAGCATAGACCTACAGGCTCAAAAAATGAATAGCATAGAAATAATTCTAGGGGAAAAAATCCACCTTATAGAAATTTTCTTCATTGACAAGTACTTCAAGTTCTAATTGCATGTCCTTTGCACGACGAAGAGCTGCTAGAATTTAAAGCATGTCCTGCAAATTAATTTTACAATTTCTGTGAGATGTAAGTTATGTCCTGTAGTAGCTTTAACAAGTCACATGTGTGAAAAGGCAATTAATATATAATATCACATCATCTTAAATTATCTCTACCCATATATAGACCTTCCCACAGGAAACTAAGCCTACCTTAAACGGGTAGTAACAAATGAAAATCTAAAACTAATTTCCTCACACTTCATGGGCTTACTTTATCTATCCAGAACACATGCATGGTAATTGATCCCAGAAAAACGTAATATTGTAAAGGGTCTCAGAGAATGAGGAATACCAGAAGAGTTTGTTTCCTATTAGAACTTGTGTTAACAGTAAGGTCCCTTGATACCTCGTTCCTTGAAGATGCAAGGTGTCTTCGTCCGTTCTATGCAAAATAAACATGTGTAATGAACTAATGAATCCTCAGCAGAAAAAGGCCTGCCTTAATCATAATTTTTAATTTATATAGGCATATAGCTAGACTAATCTAGCTACCTTTATGGTTATAATTCAGTAAAATCAAGCATAAGCAGAAAAAGACAAACACTATCACATGCTTACCATGCAAATGACATTTGCAACCTTCAGGTCTTTCTCCAACTCGCCTACCAAATCCATTCCTTTCACTAAATGAAAAAACTATTAATGTCTCATCATAAAATCAACTGTTGTAGCTGCACATTCAACCTCAAGAACAAATAAATAAAGAATATACAAGCTAAGGAATATTAGTGATGTGCATTACTTTAATTAAGACACCATGGTTACAAACAGTCTCATGTATCACATTTAAAGAATTAGGAACAACAGTCTAAGTGATTCTCGAAGTTCTTTACTTAAAATTGGTTTTGTATCCATCATCCCTTTATGTAAATACATATGTGTGTCATTGTGTGTGTAAAAGTAAAACTTTGAAATTTACTTCTGCATTGCTCTCGGTATTCTTGAGCAAATCAAGGATAAACTTTGCAGACTTAGCAGGCCAACGTCCTTGTCCATTCGAATGCCGATTCTTTGCTTGTGCAGTCCTTCCGACTCCGCCACAAAATCGCGTAAATAGGATAGCTTGTTTATGGGCAAGAACATTTTGTAAGTACCTCTTAGCCTTAATCAATGGCAACTTGCATATAACATGTGCAGTTTCCCTAGTGTTCTATAAAATATCATTCAACAGTAAATTAGCAACACAATAACCAATACAACATCTCAAACAATAATTAACGTGCTCATAATAATCAATAACAAATCAAAATCGAAGACTAAAATCAGGCGAACCTTAAAATGACACCTGAGATCTGAACCCGTAGCTTTGCAAGCTGATCGAACATCAACAACGAACACATGATTAAACTATAGTGATGGACACCCTAGCGATCAACAAGAAAAATAATCGATGAACTTACATTTGGTGGGGTTATCTGGTTCCTTTGAGTACGTCACCTGAGATTATCAAGGGCAAAATTAGCTTCATACATAGATATACATACATACATATATATGACACCCAAAACCAACACACAAACTAACTCTTCGGAAGGCACATCCTTGCCTCAACGGAAGAGGCGACAGTTAATGCGGGGACTTTCGGAATCCCGCCGGTAGACCTACCGGCGAACGCAATGAAGAGGGATGCATGTGTAACGGCCGGCGGTGAAGAAGGGAGCCGATGAACGGGCGCGTCTTACGGAAGCGCTGAAATTACCACATTGCCCATCCTTTATGTATTATAAAGGAGTAAAGATACATAGTGCTCCTCGCTTTTTATATCATATCATATACATAGTGCTCCTCGCTTTTTATATCCCACGCCACGGACAATTATTAAAGTTATACCGGCCCACACATGTATATTATGTATATGGTGCTTCTAATTATTCATGAAATATATCTACCAACTACACACCACTTATACATCCAAATTAATGAGGTCATGTCATACAAGTTGTACATATATAATACGGACCCTAATGCTATGAACGGAACGTATGAGTTGATATGATGTTCTCACTACGACTGACACAAAAGCGACTGGTGTGACAATGCACATACTACTAGCTCTTTTTTGCTATCTATACGACCCGACCCATATACAGAATATATGGGCCGGGATGGAATACGTATACCAATTAACTTCCGTATCTGTGCCCACATGTTAAATTTCACTAAAAAAATGCCTTAATCTGTAACCATTCTAGTACGTCTACTTAATTAAACTTGTTTGACTATGCATCAAGATTTGAAGTTGCACGATTTCATGATTTGAACCAAGTAGCAGCTAGCTAGCTAGCTAGGGTGACTGTTGCATATATATATATATTATTATGTTTGGTACCGACTACCGACTAATGAATGAATGAATTAATTAATCTGATCTGAAGAGATGAGATTAATGATGTTGAATATGTATGTGTGGATATATCAGATTCCCGCATGTACCTGGTATATTTAGTAGAGAACAAACTGAGGCTTGGAAGAAAGTGGTTGATGCGGTTCACAAAAAAGGCGCTGTGATATTTTGTCAGCTATGGCATGTCGGTAGAGCATCTCACCAAGGTATCATCCATCAAATTGCTTCAACTCAATTACTAATTAACATCTAAACCACAAGAAAAAGTTAGTTTATAGAGATTATTTTTCGATCGATCTATGGTTAATTAAGTAATATTTACATGCATGCATGTTTAATTAATTTGTCAGTATATCAACCTGGTGGTGATGCACCCATATCATCTACAAACAAAGCCATATCCAACAAGTGGAAGATATTAATGCCAGATGCAACCTACGCTCGGTATCCTCAGCCCGGCCACTAGCAACCCATGAAATACCACACCTGGTGGAAGACTATCGTTGCGCAGCCATTAATGCTATTCGAGCAGGTTACTTCCCTTTTATTTTCAAAGATTAAACATCGATCCATCCATCTTAATGTATTTCTAGAAAGATATATGCAATTTCGCTAAATGCTAATCACCAGTTCATTAATTACTTTAAAAAATATAATAATATAATAATAATAATAATAATAGGTTTTGATGGGATTGAAATACACGGAGCCCATGGTTACCTCCTTGATCAGTTCATGAAAGATGGGATCAATGACAGAGCAGATGAATACGGTGGATCCTTGGCAAATCGCTGCAAATTCTTGCTGCAGGTGGTGCACGCAGTGGCTGCAGCCATCGGTGCAGACCGAGTTGGTGTTAGAATCTCACCAGCAATCGACCACCTGGATGCTATGGACTCTGACCCACGCAGCCTGGGGCTAGCCGTCATTGAGAGGCTCAACAAACTCCAGTTTGAACTAGGCTGCAAATTAGCTTATCTTCATGTGACTCAGCCGCGTTACACGGCTTATGGTCAAACCGAATCAGGAACCCATGGCAGTGAGGAGGAAGTGGCTCAGTTGATGAGAACCTGGCGAGGGGCTTATGTGGGAACTTTCATTTGCAGCGGTGGCTACAGCAGAGAACTCGGGGTCGAAGCTGTGGCTCAAGGGGATGCTGATTTGGTGGCTTATGGTCGGCTTTTTATATCGAACCCTGACCTGGTTTTAAGGCTCAAGGTCAATGCACCCCTGAACCGGTATGTGAGGGCTACTTTTTATACCCATGATCCTGTTGTTGGCTACACTGATTACCCTCATCTTGAGAAAGGAAATGAACGACTCTCACGCATGTAATTGTCATTGTAACAAAAAACCGTCACAAGATGTGCTTGTGGTAAGGTATCTAAATAGTTTCTCTAGAGATTCAGGTTCAAAGTTCAAACCGTACGTCCCCAATTAAAGATCTTGGATGGTCATTTCCTTTAAAAAATGCTGTGATTGTAATGGTTATCACATAGAATATGCTCTACCTAGCTTAATTATTTATGTATGCATGTATATGATCTTAAGACCAAAATAAATATTTTTATCATCTAAATCTCTTTTATCCACAGTTGTTAGTTGTAATTACAAGGTGATGTCCGTTTCAAGGATTATGTATTCATTAGTGTTATGAAAACAGTACCAACCGCTTAAACTAGGAATCACTAGTATCGGTGAATTGTTTGGATAAAACATAGGTATAAGCCCTCATTTGATCATTTCTGACTATATATTTCTATTTGAGGTGATTAATGACATCTCATACACTACAATAGATCATGGCTTGTTTAAGCTCACGGGCCCGATTAAACTCGGTAGGTATTAAATGAGTGGTTGATGCTAGGCTTGATTCAAGCTTAGTTTTACTAAGCTGGTTTCAAGTAACTTCGTTTACACCCTAAAATCAATGGATGTCTTGTATCATCTGAAAGGCTTTGTTTCACAAGAGCTAAAAACAACCTGCCTAAATGTTCATTTTTTTCTTTGTGCTTGTTTAGTTAATTTCTTTCTAATTTTTGCCCATCCTATAGGCTGAACGTTTTATGTTTGGATGTTAGAATTTGACATTTTGTTGATGATGTATGGATGTATGTATGTATGTATGTATGTATGTATGTATGTATGTATGTATGTATGTATGTGTGGATATCCAATAGATCGATATGCCCTAAAGGATAGGCAACTTACAACATTCACACATTTTCTTTCCTATCTTCCAAAATGACTTTTGCTGGCATCTTGTCCAAACTCTAAAGTGTCCTTATGTCATTCCATGGTTGCTGGAATGATATTTTTCTTTAAAATATCTCATGCATTACACCTATTTTGTTCTGTTTTAAAAAATCCATCTTTTTAATGTCATAAAATTATCAAATCTTTCTATTCTAATAAAGGATAATTAAGGAGACACGTGTCACTGTCACATTCCTTATCACCGAAATGTTTCCGTTTTTCTTTCCTATTAATAACCGCATTAATTACTATAATATTACTTAATTTTTTTTAAAATTAAAATAGTATTTTTTATAAATAAAGAAAAAAATCTCTTCATTAATATTATTTCTAACGAAAAAAATCTTATAAAACAAGAAACTTTTCTTAAAACATCAAAAGTTTTTTTAAATACAAATAATTTAAACATGGTGCTTTTAAAAAGTAAAACTTTTATAAATAAAAAAATAATTAAAATTGTGAGTTATAATAAGAAAATTTTTAAAAATTATATATTTCATAAAACGTTTGTTTTGAAACAAAATGTTTTAATTTTTTCTTTGGAAAAAAACAAAAAGAGTTTAAAAACAGAAAATTAAAAAGTTGATATTATTGTTTCACTATTTATAGCTCAATACGTAATCTCAATCATATTTTATCCTAGAATACCGTTTTATAATTGATAAAATTTTATTTTATCTAATATCTAATTTATTTAAACCGTGTAATAAATGACGGGTTTACTAAAGCTAGTTAACATTATATATTACTTCCTAAACCACACTTACTGGTCCTTTATCATCTTCTTAAAATTTAGTTACATATTGTAATGCGTCCTTGATTAATTCATCTACCTTGCATTTGATATAATACAAGTATGCATATAATTATGTAATTACTTTATACAATTTATTAAGCTCAAATGGCCTGCAATACTTGTTTAGGCTTATTAGAAGTATAAACTTAGTATGTTTATACTTCTTGGGCAGGATATGCCTTTTGTTCTGTTGCATTTAATTATTATAATAATTATTATTATATTATGAATAAAATAGAAATCTTGCTATTCTATCAGATGGCCACTTGCATATATGCTAAGCTAGAAACAAAGAATTTGTGGCCTTTCTTTCTTAATTGGTGCTACCCCATGGGATCACGTGAAGCCCTTGCATGCATGCCCATCTCCATCCTATCTCCTTCTATATAAGCATCCTCATCTTCTGTATCAAAACACTGCATCAACATCAAAATCAAAATCAAAATCAAAATCAAAATGTTGATTCAAAGTCTTCTCGTATTCTCTCTTCTTTTTGTAGCCTCATATGCATCGGTTCAAGACTTTTGTGTGGCAGATTTGTCATTAACCGACACCCCTTCTGGTTTCCCGTGCAAGGATGCCAAGAAACTGTCAGTTGCTGATTTTGTTTACTCAGGACTCGGTGTTGCTGGGAACACGAGCAATATCATCAAGGCTGCAGTCTCTCCAGCATTCACAGCTCAGTTTCCAGGGGTGAATGGGCTTGGGATTTCTATAGCTAGGCTGGACCTAGCGGTTGGTGGGGTTATCCCAATGCACACGCATCCTGGTGGCTCGGAGCTTTTGGTGGTTATTGAAGGGACCATTTGCGCTGGTTTCATATCATCAGCTAATGCAGTTTATTTCAAGACTTTATACAAAGGGGATGTTATGGTTTTTCCACAAGGCTTGCTACATTTCCAGATAAATTCTGGTAAGGGTCCTGCACTTGCATTCGTCAGTTTCAGCAGCCCAGTCCCAGGGCTCCAGATAACTGATTTTGCTCTGTTTGCTAATGACTTACCAACTGAATTGGTGGTTGCAACAACTTTCCTTGATGCTGCACAAGTTAAGAAACTCAAGGGTGTTCTTGGTGGCTCTGGTTAATTAAGGTTGCTGTTGGGTGTTTAGGTCTTCATTTGAGTTCTTTTGTCATTGTTGTTTATTGATTTTGTGGTACCAATTATTTTTGTATTTGGATGTGTTGCTGCATGGTCAAATGAGTGTTATCTCACTAGTCATTAACTTTGGAATAAGAAACATTTTATTTTGTTGATGTCAATCATCTTTATACATTCACACATTTCTCCATGCCTGCCTACAAACTCCAGAATTAACATTTGATTTACCAAATAAAAAGTATATTAGTTTTCTTTGGAGATTGACCCCTAGACCATTTTAAGTTTCAACCTGCAAGTTTAGCCAACATTTGATTTACCAAATAAAAAGTATATTAGTTTTCTTGCTTGCTCATTTGGTAAATTACATGAAAAATAAACCATAAATGAAAATAATAAACAAGTAATGATATAAATATATTATATATGATATAAGTTAAGGAACAAGTATTACAGTGCATCCAATTTCTATTTCCTATATCCTATACTCCAGCCTGAGTGAATTCTAAACTTTCAAATCTCAGCTACTAGATCAAATGACTCTTGTGAGTGTGGAAAAACGTATGGTGCATGTCAACAGTTTGACCACAAGAAATATAGAATACTCCACCAATGAATCTGCAACTCGGTTTCACCCATAAATGATCTTGTGTGTTTTGTTTCTAAAAAGTTTTCAATTCATATCTTTCACAGCACGCAAATACGCAATCCCTATTTCTCGTGTGATCTATCGCATATACACCCTGGAAGTGGATTTGCATAGAAGCTTTCTTCTAATTTTGGAAATTCACCTGCTTCCCGCATGTATGGACCCCCATCTCTGTTTTTATGAAGCTTTTTCACTTGAGCACTAAATTCTTCCCAACTTATTTTCCCTTCATCCAATTCATCAACAAGCTTAACAAAATTCATCCTGCATCAATGCAATGCAGAAGCACATAAATTTAGTTGCTACTGATTCATTCAAACACATTGTTAATTTGCTAGTATAAGTAACATATATACAAAGTGTCCAAGTAAATGCAATTTGAACTTTACTTGGAAATATATATGTAATTTTCCCATCTATGTGTGTAACTCTGAACATGTCAAATAAGTAAATTAAAGATGGCTGAAAACTAAACGGGTCAAATAAATCAAAAGTTAATAATATATCTTTCCACATTAAATATTTATATAAGTTTTATAACGAACTAAAAGCGCTGCCTGGCCAACGTGGCCCGACCCATTTTGATCAACATGTTGATTAGTAACGCAGGAAGGTTAACACTTAATAGTAGCAAGGATACCTGTCAGGATTGATGGTTGTCTTGAAATCCTCAAAACGCCTATGACCTTGAACTGCTTTTGCCATATTTCCATCATAAGTATAAACAAAAACATCACTCTGAAGGGCAACAACATAATCCAAACCAGCCAACATGTTTTGATGGTTCTTAAAAGTCTTCAATTCTCTCTCGGTTGAAAGACTAAAGTGTGAGAAAATGTTTGGGAAATCATGATTCAGATTTTGCATTGTTCCTTTCCCATATGCTTCACCAGCTACCAAATAAATTCTGGTGGTTGGTGGGAAACCCAACCCTTTTAGTAAAAGGGATGTTTCTCGTGGGGTCAATGGGCACCCGCCCATTTGTCTTTTCTCGGACCCATCTATTTCCTTTTCTTTCCAATGACTCACTTCATACCTCATCCTTCTTAGTTCATCATCTTCTCCTGAGGTCAAATTGTGGCTACACCCTGTAAATGCAAGCATGTCTTTTTCATACCTGCAATCAACAATATACAGTAAAAAGAACATTCTATTACTAATTAATCTAAGATGTCGGTGGTGGGGCTTTTTTGATTTTTTTATTTATTTATTTTTTTATTTTATTATTATATATTATATATATAGGTGGGGATTTTTTATTTTTATTTTCTTATATTATATATTATATATAACAAAATTGAAACATGGAATGACATCTATCTTGCTGGCTTGTGAGCTTTTTCACCATACATAAGACCCGGGTTCGAGTTTAACATTCACTATACTTTGCATGCTTTCTTAATTAACTCATATTTTAGTTTCTCGTATAAATAATAGTAGTTCAAATTATATCTATCTTAAAAAACTTTATTATATAATACTACGTACGTGTTTATTTTTATGTGTAAATTTTATTTGCAATAAGTTGGGTCAAATATTATAATTTTATTTCGTTGGTATAAATTCGAGTTACTCTATGTTTTGAGTAAATTTTGTTAGGAAATGTGTTACAGCGAATGTAATCTATGCTTTATCATGTCGTCTATGGCTTTCCCGCATTTGATTATTTTGATGTACGTTTTGAGTTGTTCTACGTTTTAACGTAAATTGTGTTTGAAATATAGTCGATTTAAATAAAATATGTTTTATTTGATGGTACAAATTCGTGTTACTCCATGTTTTACGTAAATTTAGTTTGAAAACAAGCAGAGTCGATTATATTTTATACTTGATCATGACACTTATGCTCGCCGCCGCAGCAACGCGCGGCGAGTTAGTTCACTAGTTATTATCTATGCTAATAAAGCAAAATAACTATCAGCCACATGGGTATTTTCTAGCACATCCACATCATCTCCACCTAGGCTCCACCTTCCACGTGTCCTCACCACAATAAGTAACTAATTTTGGTAAAATCTTGACTTCAAAAAAGTTTTCTTAATAAATGTTTATTTAATACTATATTAATTATAATTTCTTTCTAAGAATAAATAAGGTTTCATAAAAAGTACGTAATGAAACTTAACTTTTGTTAAAATACAAATTAATTTGTAGCTTATCATTCTTAAAACTATAATAGGTTCATGGATATTTATGACTAACCAAATCTTTTTTTATGCTATTATTTATAACTTAAATATGTTTGTTATCTATACTAATAATATAGATAACAAGTGTTATTGTAGAAGCATCACGACTTAGAAGGATACCAGAGAGGTATATCAAAATAATACAGGATATGTATGACGGGGCAAAAACGACGCAACAAAACAAGTGTTATTGTAGAAGCATCACAGTCGATGAAGTTATGAGAGCTTTGAAGAAAATGGGAAGGGCTAAGGCGGTAGGGCCAGACAACATTCCCATTGAAGTGTGGAAGTGCCTTGGAGATGAGGGCCTACAATGGCTAACGGACTTATTCAACACTATCTTTAAGACAGGAAAGATGCCAGACCAGTGGAGAAGCAGTGTCATAGTCCCCATATATAAGAAAAAAGGAGATGTCCAATGTTGCGCAAATTACAGGGGAATAAAGCTATTGAGTCACACGATGAAACTATGGGAAAGAATTGTTGACACGAGAATTCGAAGAGAAACTCAGATAGCGGTAAACCAATTTGGATTTATGCCAGGACGCTCTACAACAGAAGCTATACACGTCATAAGGAGGATAATGGAGAAATATAGAGAAAAGAAAAGAGACCTACATATGATATTCATTAACCTAGAAAAAGCCTATGACAGTGTGCCGCGGAAACTAATCTGGGAAAGTCTACGACTTAGAAGGATACCAGAGAGGTATATCAAAATAATACAGGATATGTATGACGGGGCAAAAACGTGTGTACGAGCACCCGTCGGAGACACAGACTTCTTCCCGGTGGAAGTGGGACTCCACCAAGGATCGACATTGAGCCCATTCCTCTTCGCAGTAGTGCTGGACGAGATGACCAAGTCTATACAAGAACCAGCCCCATGGTGTATGCTGTTTGCGGATGATATTGTCTTAATATCAGAAGCTAAGACGGGACTTAACGAGAGATTAGAAAAGTGGAGAGCAGCACTAGAACGCAGGGGCTTAAGGATAAGTCGCTCTAAGACAGAATACATGCATTGTAACTTTAGTGGTGAGGCCGAAGAGGACACCCAAATAAGTATACAGGGCATGGCGGTCCCCCAGACATCTAGGTTCAAATACCTTGGCTCGTATATACAGGAAGACGGAGAGATACACAGCGATGTAGCACACCGTGTGCAATCGGGATGGTGCAAGTGGAGAGCAGCATCAGGGATTCTGTGTGATAAGAGGTTCCCACAAAAACTAAAGGGAAAACTATACAAAATGGCAGTAAGGCCAGCTATGCTATACGGCACAGACTGTTGGGCTATAAAGAAATCGCAAGAGAGACAAATAGAGGTCGCAGAAATGCGAATGCTGAGGTGGATGTGTGGACACACAAGATTCGATAGGATCAGAAACGACGTCTTTCGACAGAGACTAGAGGTGGCATGTATCACAGATAAAATACGAGAGGGAAGACTAAGAAGGTTTGGGCACGTGAAGAGGAGAACGATGGCAGCACCTGTTAGAGTAGTAGAGAACATAAGCGTAGAGGGTAGGAGGAGTAGGGGTAGACCTAGGTTGACTTGGGATGAGATTATTAGGCGAGATATGATAGACTTGCACCTCTCTGAGCACATGATCGAGGATAGGAGTGAGTGGAGGCGTAGAATAAAAACTAAGGACTTCTAGTGGGTTTTGTGGGTGGGACGGTTTACGGTTACATGTGGCAGTGTAGTTTTTCGTCATCTAACCTTTTTGGGTGTTACATGTCGCTTTTTATGATGTGCGCACTATCTAATTATGCATGTCGTATTTACCTATGTGTTGGATGATATGTGATAGGTGATATGTGATATGGGATATGGGATATGGGATATGGGATATGGGATATGGGATATGGGATATGTGATATGTGATATGTGATATGTGATATGTGATATGTGATATGTGATATGCGATATGTGATATGTATGATATGTAATATGTGAGTTGTAGGTGATATGTAATATGTGATATGTATTATGATTGTTATGGTTACTGCCTTTAACGAGTCGGGGGTCTCTTCGGAAGCGGTCTCTCTATCTCTCAGGATAGAGGAAAGACTTGCCACCACATACCCCTCCCAAACCCTGCTCCTCAGCGGGATACACTGGGTATGTTTGTTTGTTTGTTTGTTTACTAATAATATATAAAATTTCATGGATATGCGTTATATTAGATTGTATATATATATAATCTATTATATAATTGTTCTATTTCAATCCGTGTAACACACGAGTATCTAACCTAGTATACTTTATATATCCAAACAAAAGGCGTCAAAACAATTAAATAGTCTTAACCAGTCGATAATCATCCGCATTAATAGTTTGTTATTTGGAGATGATTATGAGCATTATAGTTTGTTATATTGTGATAAGGATTGTTAGTTAGATAGTTCCTATTTTATAGTATTCGATATACTTGTATTTGTATATATATACCCATTCGATTAATGAACAAAACAACTTTTCTAAACACCTTTTTATGGTATCAGAGCCACGGCTCTATACCCGTAACCGCTTCTCTGCCATCAAGCCACGGCTTCACATCCTGCCCAGCCCTCCGACTCTGTTCCAGCGACACCATGGCCGACAAAGTCGACACCCCACAACCCAAGAACACCGACCCCGAGCCCTCCCAATCATCAACCCACAAAGCTATTCATCCCGTCTATACTGTGACCAACATTCAAAATAAAGTCAGACTGTTAGACGGTGTGAAATTTACTTACTCCTCGTGGGTCAAGCTGTTCCAGCTTCATGCCAAAGGCTACAAGGTCACCGCTCACATTGATGGCAGCCCACTGCATGCCGTAACCGATCCTGCCTATCCAGAATGGGCTGAAATAGATGCCATTGTTCTTCAGTGGATCTATGGCACCCTCTCTGATGAACTTTTGGTTCGGGTCCTTCAGTCTGACTCTACGGCTCATCAAGCTTGGAACCGCATCAAGACCATCTTCCTCAACAACAAGGGTGCCCGAGCTGCGGCACTCGAACATGAATTTACCAACCTTGCCCACAAATCCATGTCGTCGCTCGACAACTATTGCCAGAAGCTGAAAGAACTCTCGGAGCAACTTAATGATGTCGACAGCCCCGTGAACGAACAACGCCTTGTACTGCAGCTCGTTCGGGGCTGCCTCCTGAATACGACACGGTTGCCTCATACATCAACGAAACCCTCCCTTCTTGGGAGGCGGCTTGTAGTATGCTGCAACTCAAGCATCATCATCAATCGGCTCGGGACAATTTGTCCGCACCATCTGCCATGGTAGTAACCGCCAGCACCCCAAATAGTTCCCGTTGGCCTGCTGGTCGCTGTTCTAACAGACAGCCCAATCGCAGGCCCAACTCGGCAGCTCAAGCATTTCTCGCGGCCCACCTGGCGCTCGCGGCCCACACTCTGGCTCTGGGCCTAACACTAACCGTAGCCCCTCCCAGCAACCGGTCCACTGGCCCACTTACCACAGCCCGTCACCTTACTGGCCACCCTCCTGGGGCCCCTCCTCCCTGTCCCTACCCGACTCAACCTGGGTGGGTACCCGGCTAGCCCGGGCAGCCCACCTCGTGGCCCTTTTCACCACCACTGGGCCCAATCGGAAGCCGCCTCCCGTTCCTCCCCAACTCAGGCCAACCTCATGTTTTGTGACCCGCTTAAGCCCACTTAACTTGGCGAGGCACTTCAAACTGTGAACTTAGAACCCACCACCGATGACTGGTTCTTGGACTCGGGTGCTACTGATCATATCACCGGAGACCAAGGTAAGATCATTAACCCCGGTTTGACTATCCCTATTGGCTCGATTTTTGTAGGTAACGGAGCTCGCGTGCCAATCTTGGATTCGGACACTCCACCTTACCTACCAAATACCGAGACCTCCACCTCAACAATACCTTTATACCCCTAACATTATTAAACACCTTATCTCGGTTCATAAATTTTCTATTGATAATAATGTTTCTGTTGAATATGACCCCCTTGGTTTTTCTGTGCAGGATTACAAGAGTGGGATGATTCTCTCCCGTCACAATAGCTCGAGTCAGCTGTACCCGCTCTCCTATCCCGTCTCCACCCCCACCATCTTGCATTCTACTTTTCAAGACCATTGGCATGATCGTTTGGGGCACCCGGGCCTCCTTATTTTTGATTTTCTAGTTTCCAACAAAGTTATTTCATGTAATAAGCGTGCTAGAAATTTAGATTGCAACTCTTGTCAGATTTCTAAGCACAAACGTTTACCTTTTAATAATTCTAGTTCCTCAACTTTATTGCCTTTTGACATTGTTCATTGTGATCTTTGGATATCACCTATTCAAAGCAAAAACGGGTATAAATATTATTTAGTTCTTGTTGATGATTTTTCACATTATAAATGGGTTTTCCCACTCAAATTTAAATCAGAAACATTTACTAAATTCTTGAACTTTCATGCTTATATTAAAACCCAGTTTCATATTTCCATCAAGTCATTCCAATGTGACTTAGGGGGTGAATTTGACAATACCAATTTTAAAAACTTTGCCTCCTCAAAAGGCCTTCAATTTCGATTTTCCTGTCCCCAAACGTCTCAACAAAGCGGCACTTCCGATTGGATGATCCGCCGGCTTAATGATGTTATGCTTACTCTCCTCCATCATGCATCTCTCCCACCAAATTTATGGGTCGAGGCTCTCCACACCGCCTGCTACCTCCATAACATCTTGCCCACCAAACTCTTACACTTCCACACCCCGACTTCCATCTTATACCGCAAACACCCGACCTATGACCACCTCCACGTCTTCGGATGCACGTGTTATCCCAACACCTCCTCCACTCGCCCTCACAAACTCTCCCCTCGCTCCATACGTTGTGTCTTTCTCGGCCACCCCGCAGATTTCCGCGGTTATAGGTGCCTCGATTTGTCCTCCGGTCAAATCATTCTCTCCCGTCATGTCACGTTCGATGAAACCACTTTTCCTTTTGCCTCCCCGAACAACGGTCATGACTACTGCTTCCTCGACAACGACCCTTCACCCATCTTCTTCCAACAACCCGCCTACATTTCCGCCCCAACCCCCTCCCCCCCCCCACCGGCCAAACCCATCATCACCTATCAACGCCGCGCCAAACCCACCCCCCACCCGTCTCCCTCTCCTAACCAGCCTCCTCCCACGAACCCCCCTTAACTCCCCAACCCCACCACCGCAACCCCAGACCAAACCACCTCCCTGCCACCCTATGTTCACCCGCTCCAAAACGGGTTCCCTCCCACCGAAACAGCCTTTTTCCTTCTCCGCCACTTCCACCCCATCCATCTCCCCGATTCCCACATCTCACCTCAAAGCCCTATCCGATCCAAACTGGCACGCAGCAATGTCCAACGAGTACAAAGCCTTAATGGATAATCAAACTTGGGTTCTTGTCCCTCAGCCTCCGGACACTAATATTATCCGGTGCACCCACATCTCACCTCAAAGCCCTATCCGATCCAAATTGGCACGCAGCAATGTCCGACGAGTACAAAGCCTTAATGGATAATCAAACTTGGGTTCTTGTCCCTCAGCCTCCGGACACTAATATTATCCGGTGCATGTGGTTATTTCGCCACAAATTTAATGCACACGATGATTTACAAAGGTACTAGGCTCGTTTGGTTGTGAATGGTAAAAGTCAACAGGTAGGGGTTGATTGCGACGAGACATTTAGTCCGGTTGTTAAACCGACCACAATTCATACAGTTCTAAGTTTGGTTGTTTCTCGAAGCTGGCCAATTAATCAACTCGATGTGAAAAACGCCTTTTTACACGGTGACTTAAAATGAGACAGTGTATATGTTTCAACCTCCCGGCTTCGTCAATTCCACGTATCCTAAACATGTTTGCCTTCTTAAGAAGTCACTCTATGGGTTGAAACATGCACCAAGAGAGTGGTATGATCATTTTGCTAACTATATTCTCAAATGTGGTTTTCGCAGATCTGTTAGTGACGCCTCATTATTTGTCTACAAGACGGGTGCAACCATGGCCTACTTATTGCTCTACGTGGACGATATTATCCTCACAGCATCCAATCCCACATTATTGAACCGGATCATTAGCTCTCTCTCATCCGAATTCGCAATGACAGATCTCGGTCCTCTCCACCATTTTCTTGGTATTAATGTTGACACTGTCAAGCATGGTGGTTTATTCTTATCGCAGGAGAAATACGCAGTTGATATTCTTGCCCGGGCCAACATGACGGATTGTAAACCTTGTGCAACTCCTGTCGATACAACCTTAAAACTTAGTGCTACAAGTGGTACTCCTTTACCCGATGGTTCTCTTTATCGCAGCCTCGCAGGTGCCCTACAATATCTCACTATTACTCGCCCTGATCTAACCTATGCTGTCCAACAATTATGCCATTTCATGCACGCGCCTCGTGATCCACATTTCCAGTTTACGAAACAAGTCCTCCGTTATCTCAAGGGTACACTTTCTTTTGGACTCGATATTACCCCTTCTAAGTCACACAATCTGGTCGCTTATTCTGACGCCGATTCCGGGGGGGGGGGGGGTGCCCTGACTCACGAAGATCCACGTCCGGTTATTGTGTGTTTCTTGGGACAATCTAGTCTCGTGGTCTTCAAAACGACAGCCTACTATCTCCCGTTCAAGTGCCGAAGCAGAATATCGGGGCGTTGCAAATGCAGTAGCCGAAACCAGTTAGTTAAGAAATTTACTTTTAGAGCTTCATATCCCTACACGTAAGGCTACTCTTGCTTATTGCGACAACATTTCAGCTGTGTATTTGTCCGAAAATCCAGTTCAAGTGTTCAACATCAACAGACCAAGCATGTGGAGCTTGACATTCACTTTGTGCGTGAAAAGGTTCAACTCGGATCAGTTCGTGTGCTCCACGTACCTTCCGATTATCAATATGCTGACATTTTTACAAAAGGTCTTTCGCGCCTACTGTTTACTCGATTCAGATCCAGTCTGCGCCTTTGCTCCTCTACGGCTCACACTGAGGGGGTGTCTTAACCAGCCATAATCATCAGCATTTTCATTTTATCAATTAACATTAATAAATCCGATTTTTGAGAATAGTTTGTTATTTAGAGATAATTATCAGCATTATAGTTTGTTATATTGTGATAAGGATTGTTAGTTAGATAGCTCCTATTTTGTAGTATTCGATATACTTGTAGTAGTATATATGTACCCATTCGATTAATGAACAAACAACTTTTCTAAACACCTTTTCAAATAGAACACTATATTTTAAACGTATAAAACCTCTTAAATAATTTATATTCAGTGATTTAGATTATTACTGCAATAACATTGTTTCATACTAATCACAATTAACACAATAACAATTTTGAAAAGTGGGACAAAAGGTGTTTGCAAGTCAACACAACATACTAAGAAGGTGCTGTTTCAAACAGCCAACCAGCCCAATGAATCCACCCATCTTTCCACCTGTAGTTAAAATATTCAGATTTGGAGATTCCCTAGACCTAAGAAAACTGATTATCGCGATACACATAAAATTACCTAAAGTATCTCCAACTCTACAAACCTGATTTTTAATTCTAATGCTTCAAGCCAAGATAATAACTTTTCATGCGCACATCTAAACCTCCCTAAACAGGTTAGGCATTTCTAGCACGCAGTGGTGGTCAAAATAATATTGGTCACGGTGGTGGGGAAGCATGAGATTAGCAGCTTTTGCAACTCAAATGAAAGAAATAATAAGTTAATGAAAACACCTCAAGTGCAAAGCAAGATACGGGCCTCCATTTTGTCGCATTCTTGCAACCAAAGTCTTCCCTAATTCCTCGATTGGTGCAGAGTACTTTAATGCTTTGTAATTAACACGACACCTTAACTTCTGAATAGAATTTGGGATGCCATTGTTGGCAATTCTGGAATCAGTATGAGTGAAATACACAACTTTGTGATGTTTCAGAAGTGGCACAATCTCCATTTTGTAATAACTAACCTGATAACAGAGGGAAAGCTGATTCCAAAGGAAACACAACTTTATTAAAAGTCCAATATAAATACAGAAATTAAATGTTCAAACCTTTGACCATGAAATCGGAGTCTTGGCAAAAGGTTCAAGTCCAGCATATGCAGGTGGCAATTCCTCGACTATGTGGACATCCTCTTTTAAGGTTTCAATGAAGTGTTGCCAGTCAAACAGATCTTTGAAGCCACTGAAAATACATATGATATTTGATAATATAAATCAAAAAAGAGAAGAGAATCATGTAAAACGTACCAGGGACAGGAAATCTATGAAGGGAGGTCAAATTTATAAATTTATTATAAATTTTATTTTGGGTTTGAAAACTCTTTGATTTATGTTAATCAATGTATACATTTCAAAACACAAAAACAAAAACAAGAACAAATCAATTAGACATATTCCAGAATACATACCTATCATCAGCCCAGTAGGAAGTATGATCAAGAGAAGGAAGGACTAGCGTTGCCTTCATAATCTTAGCAACAGCAACCATGTCACATATCTGCACTACCAATCCATTATTAGATTAATAAACAAATTGAGTAAACATAGGAATGAAAATAAAAAACGAATTTTATTTTATTAGAAATATATCAGACCCCAAATCTCATCTGATTCAAGCCTCCGTTTGCATTGATAAGAAGGTAACCGTTTGTCTTGTCGTCCAACTCTGCAGGATGAGAAATATGGTCAACGAGTAGGCCCACAAAGACCAATGGCGAAAGTCAACTTAATGTTATAACTTACTCTTATGACTTTTGGGGCGGTCGACGCACTGAGTGTAATTACCACTGCTTGGTTTAGTCCATATACCTGTAAACTAAAATCATATGATTTCATAAACAATCTATTCCACTAATGATCAAGGAGAACAAACAAGTTTGGGAAAAATTCATTGAATTTGAGAACGCGTACTCACATCATCCTTATGATCTTGACCCCCAACGACACCGGAAGCCACCATCACTAGAGTTCGTTTCACATCATTTTCTTCGTTATCTTGATATCTATTGATGTGAGAAATATGATCCTTTGGGTTCTTAAGAGAGACTGATGAGTCCCAATAATCCTAATTCGGAAATGAAGGATAGTTATGCAAAGGAACATAAAATTACGACACAAGAAAAAATAATCAGTCATGATATACAAATTTTCCCATATTATTACCACAAAAGGTAAGTTTTTATGTCAAATCAATATGAACTTAATTTGCTTATAACATATACATGAAGATATTAAGACATCCAAAATTTTGAACCAAATCTTATCAAAATCGTATTTTAATGATGATGCATCTGATTTAAAAGGTCAAAGTCTTCATGATGGTGAATTATTCTGGATTCAAGTTGAAAGCATAAATATTTAATCATTTTTTAGTAATTAAAAAATTAACATTGATTAAAACAAAATACATGACAGCAGAAATGAAAAACACAAGTTTGCTGTAACACAATGCGTCTATCAGTGTCTCTATAAAGCAAAAAGGATTATGATATGGCATTTATTCAATTCGTCCAGAATTGGAAACATAGCAAATTAATGATATGGTTGTAAAATCCTCAATTTGGAAAGTTGTTCAACTACTGCAGATACATCTTTTAGTACTAGTTTTATGATATCAGCATGTCATCAGCTTGGTAGCAGTCAGATTTTGGTATCTCCTAGGTTACTAAATTACTCACAAAAAGATATATAGCTTTACAGCAATTAACCAAAAAACAAATAGTTTTACTTTATGGTTTGGTGTCAAAATCAATGTTATATTGCTGTAAATAAAAGAAAGACCATCAGCCTAGGCAGAATCTTCTTTAAATATACGGATGAATGTCATGTTCACTTTATTGAATAGAGACTAATTAACCAAGAAAGCATATGATATAATAGTTACAATGTTAAAGTTAAACAACAAGAGTCTTGATTAGATTGACTATAATATAAATAAATGTATCGAGAAATGGATGTAACCTGATCAAAGCCAATTCTTTCGATGGCGGATCCAAACCATCCATTGACAGAAACCTTAAGGATCCCCAAAAACAAACAGAAGCCACAGAAGAGAAAGAACATCCACTGCCTTAGCAGTTTTTTCTTCTCTAGTCCGGCAAACGCCCCAACAAAATCAAGGTTGGCGGATCCGGCGGTTCTCTTGGTCTGAATCCGTTGGGTCAAACGGGTTTGCTTCTTTTCGGGGATGGAGTCAAAGGGGGGTTCAGCGAGTTCAGATCTAGGGGAGTTGAGGGGAACATCAATCTCATGATGGGAGTTGGAGTTATTGTTGTTGTTGCGTTTGAATGATTGGGCACGGCGAGTCATCGGACCAGAGAATCTGGGGCTGTTAACTCGTTGTGAGAGTCCATCGGCGGCGGTGGAATTTTGGTAGTGATTGTTGTTGGCCATGTTTAAGCTAAACTAGTGTAGTGGGAGATTGATTGATGATGTATTTATGAAGCTGGGGACCCAAATTGTAAATGGGTTGGATGCAGTTAGTTGGTTAGTTATTCAGAGGTGTATCGTTTGATTTGAGGATAGATAGATAGATCGATAGATCGCCATTAATGGACTGAAAAAAAGGATGGATTGTACTGTACTGTAGATACATACATACATACATACATACAGGCTGTAATGTAAGACTCACTGATGACGCGCTCTCTCTCTCTCTCTCTCTCTCTCTCTCTGATTGAGGAAATTCTCCATTCGGTATAAATATAAATCTACATTATAAGCAAATTGAAATTACTTTACCCATGAAGATGTATTCACCTATGATATTATGTCCTCGCTTTACCTCTATGTATAAACAAACCTACTTGTGTTCCCAAGGATTCACATATTTGGTATTGGAGTTTGGCTTAGTGTTAATACATACGATATATAGAGAATCATTATGTCTTTATGAATAATAATTAAAGATAACAAATGTGAGGTAGTTGTTGAATATCAAATATCTTCTCCGGTACAGTAGATAAGCATTCATATAATGAAATTCTGTTTAAACATTTCCATCATTAATATTATATGACATCTATCATTTGTTGTTCAGGTGAAGGAAATGTTATTTGACGTGACTAGAGTTCAGTATGTTACCTAATGGGTTCTAGAATTGACCATGTCCACTAGTGTTGTTTACCAATGAGGATGTATTGCTATCGTCAAATCATTTACTATCAGGCACCAAATATTATTGAGTCCAACAATGTAGTGCTTTTGAAGATATTAATCTGGTCAGAGACTGTTAGTATAGTTGTCCATTTATATTGAAATATATCTTGAACACAAAAAAAAATATATGAAATAGTTATTATACAATGTATATGGATATAGCGGAGGAACCCCTCGAACACTATGGTTATAATAAAAAAGTGTGAAAATCATGGGTTGCGTATATGTAACTACAACTTTATAAATGTACAAGAAGAGGTAACATATATGTAACTTATTTTGACGTAATATTCATTCTTTAAGGTTTAAATTGAAAATATATAATTAAACCTAAAAATAAGATTTAAATTTACTAAAATATACTATAAACAAGTGAAATAATTTATAAATTATATGATTTGCTAGAGGTGATTTTTATGTTTTTTTTTAAATTGTGATTCTCATTGATCCTCTACCTATGCATATATGTACTTAATTTTTGAACATGATATTTGATTACACTATCATTGTTTCTAACAGCAGATATCTCAGCGCCACGCCTATGGGCTCGATTCAGATAAAAAAAACATATACTCGTCACTCTTCAATCTTGATTCTTGATATTATCATGAATCACTCGATATAAAATTCCGTGCTTCAAATTTAAGTATATACATGACATAATTTCAATAATTTTTTTTTAAATAAACGGAATGATGTCCGGATAAAATTTTACTTATTATAATAAAAGATTATAGCTAAAAACATTAAATTAATAAGGACGTACACCAAAGAAACACATCAAGCGTAAAACATAATCAAACTCAAATAAAATCTAATCTTGAACCACAACGGGTCCAAGCAATACAAATTTGAAATCTATACTAAGCATTACCAATCCAACCTAAACAACAATCAACCAAAAAAGTAAAACATCAAGCTAACATCAGAAGGACAAACCAGTGTTAGCAAACAGCCAACGGAAGCCAAACTTGACATCAAAAAACTAATGAAAGTATTGTCACAGATGATGTGGCATACACCAATAGTCGTGGTTAAATATGAAGTTTGACCGTATAAAATATCCGTGTTAGGACTTTGAACTTTATCGTCTACATGAAATGGAAGTCTCTAGATACTAAAAGTTATGTCATCCTAACCAATTAATCTGAATAATGTAATAGCTTCAGTTCTGGACCAATAAGCTCTACTTGTAGATTCAAAAATTAAGTTTTGAAAGCAAACATAACCCTTCACAAAAGCCAATTTACGCTCCTAAGCTCTCCTAATATGGATAGGTTGGTTTATTTTATACTTACCACACTACTACATAGCTTACAAGCTAAAAGCTACACTCCTTACAAATCAATAAACTACCTTTCATTACAGTGTGCATGATGGATGTGAAATGATCATAGCCACTGCGGATGATGAGCTTCTTAGCAGATTAAACAGCAACTTGCTCCGTACAAGTTGTTTATATCAGCAGACACATATAGATAAACTACCTTAATACGTCTGCCTATTATTTGCTTAGTGCATTGGCTCTGAAACAGGGATCTGCAGATATATGGTGCTTTGGGTCGGGTGACAATAAACGAATATTAAAAAGAAGGAACATCTTCTTCATTATATATGACAAGCATATGGGTACAGCGAAGAACTACAAGTAAGCACCGAAACATCCACGGAATTCCAGAAATGCCCACAAGGAAGTAAGTACAATGAGCAGAATCAGGAAACAGGAAAAAAGAAACCATCTACCGGCCTATATCAAGATCGCCAACACATAAACGCGAGCTACATCTAATCATCTTCATCTCTTCCATTGCTTGTAAAGCTTGAAGATGCACCACCACCACCAGCAGCATGTTGCAAATCTGAGAGAGAAAATGACCGCCATGGAGAGCAATGATTTCTAAGGGGTGGATTGAATGATTCGTTAATAGGTGATATTCTATGGCGGGCAGGTAAAGGTGGCAGAGAACCACCAGGGGGTGAGCTCTCACCTCCTGCATTGTTATGATGTTTGTTGTTTAACCCATCGACCAAAGGACCCTTGTTAGCATTCACAACCTTTTTCGATATCCCACTCTCAGAAGTAAAATTGCGATTTTTGTTCAGTATGACACTATGGGCGAGCATGTTTTTGCGTTTCCTGTTGTATGCGTCTTCTGGCTTAACAATGTCTTGAATGGATGGAACAGAGACAGCATCAGCAAGGCTTGTATAGGACTTTGATTTCCCAGAATAGAATGTTGATATACCTTTCCTAATAAACAAATTCAAGATATAAGGATAAGCATATGAGACAGGTAGCTGAAATCATACATTTCAAGCCAAAAGTGACGTTCACCTGCTAAATTTTTTTTCTTATTGCCTATTAAGACTGAAGGGTATAAAACAGACAACTTTGAACTGATTGATAAAATAAGCTATTTCACTTGCATACGATCACATAATCGGTTTGCAAAAGCAATCAATAACACCCTTGTCGTATAAGAAACAATAAATACATTAGCAGCTTTAATAAGCAAACCCAAACATCCCCCTGAGCATTACTAACACTAGAGTTCAACTCTCTTGTAATTAATTATACACATCACTATATGTCAATTCTCAACTCATATTGATAATTGCTGTGTGCACTGCCAAGTTTGAAGACGAAATCAAACTGAACAGTATATAACAACAGCAATACTGTAACATGTTTATGGCAACTTGTTAAGGGTTAAAATTGGGGGAAATACTAGGTCTTACAAAAATTCTATTAGATTCAAATCGCACATGCATGTCTAGTTTAACAGCAAGTTATTAAATTAAAAATAGATCGAAAGAGAATATCCTATCCTATCCTATCCTATCATGATAAGTGTTGATAAGAAAGAAATCATACTTGAGCGCCAAAGCGTCTTCCAAATCAGATAAATCGTTGAAGGAGGCTTTGAATGAACTCTGAACCTCGGCGGCGGCGGCGGCGGCGTCGTCGTCGGAGGCATCGCTGTTATTGCCGATGGAGGAGGAAGAAGTGGTGGAATCCTGATGATCGTCGTCTTTGGCGAAGGGGAAATTGCCGTTTCGATGATCATCGGAGGAATTGTAAGTCCACATCCCCTAAGAAAACTCAGGCCGTCGGATCCGATTAGTCTCAGAGAGTTGAAGCATCATCCGACGATGAATTAAAGATCATACAGACACAAAAACGGAAGATGAAGATGAACAAGAAGAAGAAGCGGATAGGGTTTTCAGTTCTAGAGAGAGAGAGAGAGAGAGAGATGGAGAAAGAATAATAATAATAATGATATTGAAACTAATTAACTTTAATTATCGGATTAAGTTAATGTCTGTCAGTACTCAGGATGGTTGTGTGTAAAATTCTTTGACATTTGGACTCGTATCAGGTCACTCTTTCTATATTAATTATTCACGCGACGGAATATACCCTCACGTATACGTCTCCATCATCTTTTATCTTATTTTAACTTCTTTCCTAGCGTTCTAATAATCCTTAATAGATTGTTCTTTAATGCTTCGTAACTTTTTAATCGTTAAAAATAATTTTAATACTCGATGATTAAAAGGTAATATTAAATTTATCTCTCGCTCTAAATAATAGCTTAACCCCTTAATTTAATAATAATAAATATAAAATCTTTATTTATGTGTAGAGATATTTCTTGATCTTCATATACGCATTATCTGGCCCAAGCTTAACGTCCCTTAACACCCATAGGGGACATCGTCATTGTCATTAAACCATGGCACATCAACCCTAAGGCCCATGCCGTGAGGATACACTAATTAACCTCACATGATTGTTTTACGATTACATAAATAGATTAATAGAATAAAATGATAATTAAAATTTCAAATGTATTAATATAATTTAGACGCTTTAACATAAGTTTTTACATCATTAAACCTATAAAATATACATGTTTAAGTCATGTAAACATAAACTCTAAATATTAATTTGGATACATTTGAAGAACATCCATTTATTAATTTACAAACATATTGTATAACTTGTGTATTTCGTCACGTGATGTAATAGAACTCATATATTACATGATAAAAAGGTTTCATATTTGTTGTAAAAAAAGTTTGGTTACGAATGTATTAATACTATTATAAAATTATAAGATATTACTTCAAGTTGTTTGAATATTTTAGACAGTAAAATATTACTCTGAGATGTTTGCATATATTAGAGGTATGCAAGAGATAACTATGAGTTTATCCAAAGTAACATTATAATATACTCCGGGTTTAAGTTGATGATGGAAGTCATGGAACAAATGATAATTATAAGTCATGAAAATTAAATTGATTACTGAACTTGAGCAAGGAATTTAAATGAAAACGAAGAAAGAACAAAAATAAGAGTCCTCAAGCTAATAATCGTTGGGGCTAGAAGAATAATCGGTGAATAGTGTAGTTAAATATTTTATGTAATTAAATGGTTTAGCTCTCACATTTATGATAGGCATAGTATATTAACCGGCTAACACTAAAGTGGGCTAAAGGTTAAATATTAGTAGAATCAAGATATCAAACAAAAGGAGTTATTGGGCTGCAACACTCATCATCCATGTGGCCAAGTGATTGTCACGGCCCTTTATTAAACATTTGACAAGACTATGCGTGAAAATGAGTTGAGTACTTGAAATCTAATCGATAAAAATCTCGAAACGAGCCGAGTTTTATTGTACTCAAGCCGAGCTCGAGCTTGAAAAAAAGTTCATTTAATTTTCAAGCCCAAGCTCAATCCAGCTTGCGAGCCTAAACGAGCTTTTTATTTATATATTCTTATTTAATTTATTAAATATATTACATAAAAAAATATTTATTATATATAAAGTTATGTTAAAAACAATTAAATAATATGTATAATGATATATATAAAATATATAATCATATATATATATATATATAATATATATATATCAAAATTAAATATAATATTTAAATAAATAAACGAGCAGAACCCAAGCCAAGCTCGAGCTTGAAAAACTATTTGTCGAGCCAAGCTTGGCTTTAAAAATAAATCTCGAAACGAACCGAACTCAAGCTCTCGCTCTCCTAAGTCATCACGAGCTGAGCTTGAGCCTATACGAGCTCAGGCTCGTCTCGACTCGTTTGTTTCCCTAGTTAAGACCATGAAAACTAGCAGGGGCAGCTTTCGAGCTCTGTTATATGGGTTTGTGTGAGGCAAAGAAAGTGTTGGGCTAATTGCCTTTTGTGTTTTAAACTAATATTAAGATCCTAACATTGCAACAAAAAACCTTAAAAAGCTATAGTTGAAATGTTAACGCGAAACTTCGCGTTGAAGGTAAGAAAAATAAAACTTCAACATCGTTGATTACATTCAAATCTTTATAAAAAGAAACAAAATCGTCACAAATATGTTCATTATTTTAAGACCATTGATAATATTCGAACTTTATAAAAAATGAATAAAAGAAAATTAACATGGAAATGTTGTTAAAAGTGGCATGTTGCAACGGGAAGATAAAAACAAACAACTTAAAATATTAACGTTGATAATTAAGCACAAAATTTGGATTTTTCTTTAAAAAATCTTATTTTAAAGCTGGGGAAAAGAAAAAGAAATATGAATTGGAAAAAAGTCGAAACCACTTGTATGTTTATGCATCATTTTTTGTACATTATGACGTACAATTCTGTTTTCAATGAAATTAACTGGAACATGATAAAAATAAACGTCATAAATGTATATTCATAATTTTATTAAAATTTAACGTTTAAAATTTATATGGGGAAAAGAAAAATTAATAAAAAAACATAAGTATGCCAACATTTTTTTGATAAGCATACAAAAGTGTAGATATAGCTAAACTTGGGGGGTCAAAATGTAACTTTTAATAGGATTTAATGTAAATTAATAAATTTGTAAATAACATACTTGTACACTAAGCTTATATGAAGCGTAATATAGCTTTTAAGGTACATACAATTTGTTTATTAAGGAACTATTTTAAAAACTAACGTATAACACATTAAATAAAAAAATACATAATTAAGAGTAGGTAGGTGTAGTGTTGTAACATGATATGTTAATAGTTATACATGTTAATAATACATAGTTCCAATATTTTGAGTGATTTTTGGTTAAAAACTCATTTAATAAGACACTTATTTGTGTTTTAATTGAATATTGTAGTGTCCGATGGGAACATAATAATTTTTGTGAAAGAGCTTAAGATTTGAAGAAGCTTATGAAGGAAAAGTTTCTAACACAAATGTGTTCAATTTAAACACAATTGTGTTCAATTTAAACACAATTGTGTCCGGTATGAACATAACTGTGTTAATAATAAATACAACTGTGTTAGTCAAATGGATCCGTATGATATCTGACAGCCAACACAACTGTGTTCTGAAGAACACAATTATGTTCGGCGAAGTTACAGATTTTATGCCCATTTACCCCCATTTATAAGATATCCATTTTTTCATATAAAACCCTAGTTCTCTCAAGTCTCTTAGGTGATTTTGGGCAGATCTTTAAACATTCAAGGCCAAGATTGAAGATCGAGCACTTTCAAGAAAGATTCAACATCATACAACCCACCTCTACTCATTTTGGTTTAAAAACCTCTAGATCCAGCATGTTTTCTTTCATTTCTATGAGCTTGGTTGTGGTTTTTGTAAGTCCTACGTGCTAAACACTCTTAATCACTTAGATTAGATGAAACTAGTATATTTTGACATGTTGTATGGAACTGTTGGTGATGTTTATGTCAATATACATTAGAAAGCTATCAATGCCCTTCAATGATAGTATGTGCTTAATTAACTTGATGAGATGTTGAATCTTATGAGTGTTACAACCACATTATGTTAGAAAACCATGTGTGTTGGAACGTTTATTCATGAATTGCATAATCTAGTATGTAGTTTATAGTATTTGACTAGAAAAATGAATAAGGGTTGAATATTTAGTAAATTTGAACAAGTGTGTATCCTTATACACATGTTTGTGAAAACCATTGTGTTTGTTATGAATACCTCCTAACTTTATTTATGTGTAACTATATGTAATGAGCAAATTTATGGTTCGTGTATTCGTGTTAGAACATTTATAAGTTGAAGGATTTACATAGCTATTGTTACATTACGTGAACTGAGGTAGTTACCATGTGTCTATCGTGCTAACTTTCCAAAGATTTTCGGGTTTAGTATCCTTGACGGGAGTCCAAACCATCTTTAACGTTGGCTTAATTATATCATGGGTTATTCGTCGCATAACTTTAGGTGGTTATTATGTGTTTATCGTTTTAGTTTTTCAAAGAGTTATATAATTAGATAACATTGACAGGAGTCTAGTTCACATCCATGTTTCATGTGTAGAAAATGATCTCACCATAAGTTCATGTATGTTGTCATTGTTTTGCTAAGCAAATTTGAAGTCTAAGTGATATCTTCCTCTGATTGATTATCTTCATCTTTGTTTATTTTCTTCAATTAGATTAATTGTTAATTAATTTAGTAAATCATAATATTCACAAATCATCTTTCATCGGTTAGATAATGATAAAGATTTAGTATCAGGAGCTCTCGTGTCCACGGATCGATACTTGATTTTTACCAAAAGCTATACTACTATCCGATAGGTACACTGAGCTATTGTATGTGTATAGTTAGTCATAAGGTAAAAATTATTTTATAATTTCATAGCTTAATTGTGTAAATCCATTGTTAGAATCTATATATCAAATCACACATCATAACACCTTAAAAAACTTTAAAACTTTAAGTTAACATGATTTGTCAGTTATTGAAGTCTAATGCTTTGAGTAAAAAATAAATATTTCCTCAAGTATTAAAAAAAGGAATTACATCAAAGAAAGAAAATTTGTCAACTAAATTTAAATAAATCGAATAATATTAAAATTGAACTAAAATTTATAAATAATGGTGGAGTTAGCGTGAGTTAATTAATTAAAGTACACTAATCGAACGTGAAGAAGAATCAAAAGCGAGAAAATATAATCTTGGGCTTATAGAATTGTCATAAATGATAGAAGAATATGCTTATTTATTATGTATAGTTTTAACTAACTAAAATTAATATAACAACATTAAATTTATAATTCATCAAAACCATTTTGTAACCTGTGGAATTTGTGCTTATATATGTAAACATCAAGCTTGATTTTTGTTACAACTTCGATACAATATAGGTTCCACTACACTTACGCAACAACAGGGTAAGATGCACATGCTGCAATACCTGCATATGAGTCGGAATAAATGACCATCGGTTTTAACTAACATATCATCCATGAGAGAAATTAATAAAGTTATATCATTAGAAAAAAATTTCTCTATACGTATGTACATATATATGTATGTAGGTATGCACGTATGTACGCAGGTACGCAGGTACGTATGTACGTAGGTACGTATGCACGTATGTACGGATGTACGTATGTACGGATGTACGTACGTATGTACGGATGTAATTATGTATGCATGTATGTATGTATGCATGTATGCATGTATGCATGTCTGCATGCATGCATGTATGTATGCATGCATGTATGCATGCATGCGTGCAGGTATGGATGCGTGCACGCGTGCATGCGTGCAGGTATGGATGCGTGCACGCGTGCGTGCGTGCACGCGTGCCCGCACGCGGGCACGCGTGCATGCATGCACGCATGCATGTAGGTACGCGTGCATGTATGTACGCGTGCATGTATGTACGCGTGCATGTATGTACGCATGCATGTATGTACGCATGCATGTAAGTACGCATGCATGTATGTACGCATGCATGTATGTACGTATGCATGTATGTACGCATGCATGTAAGTACGCATGCATGTATGTACGCATGCATGTATGTACGTATGCATGTATGTATGTATGCATTGTATGTATGGATGGATGTATGGATGCATGGATGCATGTATGGATGGATGTATGGATGTATGTATGTATGTATGTATGCATGTATGTATGTATGCATGTATGTATGTATGCATGTATGTATGTATGTATGCATGTATGTATGTATGGATGCATGTATGTATGGATGCATGGATGCATGTATGTATGGATGCATGGATGCATGTATGGATGGATGCATGTATAAATGGATGTATGGATGCATGTTGGATGCATGTACGGATGCATGTACGGATGCATGTATGGATGCATGGATGGATGCATGCATGCATGCATGTATGTATGTATGCATGCATGCATGTATGTATGCATGCATGCATGCATGCATGCATGCATGTATGTATGTATGTAGGTATGTATGTATGTATGTAGGTATGTATGTACGTATTTAGGTACGTATGTGTGTACGTATGTATGTACGTATTTACGTACGTATACGTACGTACGTACGTACGTACGTATGTATGTATGTATGTACAGTGGCGGAGCTTGAAAACTCTCGTAGGGGGTGCCGGGGCGATATTAATTTTTATTAGGGGGGAGAACTCGAGTTTTATATAAAGATTTACACTACGCGGCCAAAAATTTACACTACCAGACTAAAGTTTAATACTACCGACGAAAAAAAGAGGGGGGGCGGCGGCCCCCCGGTCCCAACTATGCTCCGCCATTGTGTATGTATGTATGTATGCATGTATGTATGCATGCATGCATGCATGCATGTATGTATGTATGTATGATGTGTATATGTATGAAAGTTCAATACATACCGCACATGTTTTTTCCCATCTCCATCTTGAAGTAGCCATTCAAACCCCATTTTGGTCCCCATGAGTTCTTAATCAACCAATATGGGACACCATTTTCGACTCCATATCCAACTGCAACAACCGCATGGTTCACATTCTGCCCGACATACAAACACATATATATACACATTTAACTTTAAAACCAATTATTGGTTAACATTAAAGACCGTGCGTACGTCCAACTCACTTACCATTGGACCACTACCACAAATATCACTAGTAAAAACTCCTCCCTTGTAAAGTGAGAAGGGTGGAACCACCTGAAATGCTACGCTCACCGGACGAACAACACCTACTGCATGCTTTAATTCATCTTCTGCCCCCTATATATTTAATTTAATTGAACAAATGAAACAAATTATATATAACTTATCAACCACCATAACATACATACTATGTGATCATCCTCACCTCAGTGATGTTGACGACATCAACAACTTGGACCACAACCTTGTCTACCGAGTATTTGCAAACTCCATCTTTGCCGGTGTAAGGATATGCTTCCTCGGAGTCCAATCCGCCATTGTACATGATGTACTCATAAGCATGAGAAGGTAACCCACCTTCACAACCAGAGTTATCAAAATCACCTGCACAGTCTACAAGTTGTTGCTCCGATAGATAAACTGATTTCCCATGAGCTTGGGCGTACGCAGCCTCTAAAGCTCCAGTCGTGCTGTATAATTAACAATATATATTATTCAATGTTTTTAACTTAATTATGAGATAATTATAAATGTGCATATATGATTAATTACCTACCTAAATGTCCAACAAGATCCACATGATCCTTGACTTTTAACGGGGCTCATAATTCCTGCTTTCCTCCAGTCTTGCTACATGCAATTGGATGTTGCAAAAGAGATTCAAAGATGTTGGTTCAAGCCCAAATACACACTCAACACTCACATAACTCTGTCAAACCTTAACCAACTTCTTTTATTATGCAATTCAACACCCCCTACTTTTCGGGTCAACCAAGACCAAGTAAGATGATCCATGCACATCACCGATGACCCGTATGCTAGATCCGTGACCGCAAACAATGACCCGTGAACTAAACCCGATTAACCTAACATTCACCCCCTTAATCGGTTTGTTCACACTGTTCACCCACTGCAGCATTCCTGTCACCTTCATCTCCAACTATTTCGACCTTTTTAAGAACATCCGAACTTCACCTAGTTCACGTCCAAAGTCTTCTATAACCGCAACATCTAACATGGCATCTCGCTGGAACCCCGTTCATTAACATCTTGACTCTTCACGGATCAACAACCTATTCCCCGGTCACATCCAAAGCCAACCCGACTTGAACTCCAACGCCATAATGTTGTCACAACCATCTTGTTTTAACAACTTGTACCTTTTCCCGATCAATTATGTTCCAAGAGACTTCTACCACCGACTACGAAAACAAAGCCGCCGCCTTTAACGTTTTCTTTCTTCCGCCAAACGAAACCGAATCCAAAGCCACCTGCTTTGACGGATACGTAACGCCCGTTTTTCACGCACTTCCGCGGTAAAACTCTTATCACGAAACAACTTGATCAAAGTTCGTTGATCACCTGCGTACTACAACATCCTACAGCAGCACCCCCTGCTGTGATCACTTCTAACAACCACAGAACGCTGATGTTCATCGCCGGACACCACCGTCGTCTCTACCGGTACTTCCCCGCGACAACGTCTGACCCGAACACCATTCCGCCAACTCCGTCTCCTACTGTAGAACAGTCCCAAAACAGCCACCTGCTGTCCCGACACACGCCGGTTCCCTGCTGCGTTTGCCCCGCAACGAAGGGCTACCCTTCGACGATCGACTCTCAAGCCGGCCTTCTCCGCCTCTCGAGCCCTAGGCTCTGATACCAAATGTTGGTTCAAGCCTAAATACACACTCAACACTCACATAACTCGGTCAAACCTTAACCAACTTCTTTTATTATGCAGTTCAACACCCCCTACTTTTCTGGTCAACCAAGACCAAGTAAGATAATCCATGCACATCACCGATGACCCGTATGCTAGATCCGTGACCGCAAACAATGACTCGTGAACTAAACCCGATTAACCTAACAAAAGATGTGATTTTGGGTCATAATGGGTGTTTTAAAAATAAAGATGGGTTAGAATAAATTAAATAAAAAACACAAGTGGGTCAAGATGGGTTAAAAGTCTTTTTGGAAAAAAAGAAACATAGGTCAAGATGAGTTTTCAAAATTAGATCTACAAGTCTAAGTCAATGTTTCTTTCACTCAAATTGATCGCCTCTGTCGCACAAGGCACCACCGCACCACCACCACCACACCACCGTATCACCATCGGTCCACCACACCACCACCGCATCACCACCGGTCCACCACACCACCAACACACATACAACCTCCCACCTCTGTCGAGTTTCATCGCGCATCACCACCGGTCCGCCGCGTCCCCACGGGTCCGCCACGTCGCCACGGGTCCGTCGCGTCGCCACGGGTCCGCCGCGTCGCCACGGGTCCGCCGCGTCGCCACGGGTCCGACGCGTCGCCACGGGTCCGACGCGTCACCACCGATCCGTCGCGTCGCCACGGGTCCGCCGCGTCGCCACGGTTCCGCCGCATCGTCACAGGTCCGTATATGCATCTATCTATATGTGTTGTTGGATTGTAGAATACTAGTAAAATAGTGTTGACTTTTTTAAAAATGATCCATCCTGATCCGAACCCATCCTGATCCAAACCCATATTGACCCAAACCCATATTGACCCAAACCCATCCTGACCTTTTTTTCTAAATGACCCATCCTAACCCAAACCCATCCTGACCCAAATCCATCCTAACCTAACAACCAACCCAATCCAACCCACCCATTTTGCCACCCTACATGCAATATCATATATATAACAACAAGGAAATGTTATAGTTAGTATTATGATATGACTGTTGGCCCTTTAGGATCGATTACGCTTTTGATTATGTTCTTGAATATGAAGATGAATATGGAACTTGAGAGAAACTTTATGAACAATACGTATGGTTGAATTGATATGAATGAATGATTATGATTGTTTACAGACACTTTGATACATATATATTCCCCTATGGTAGTTAATATGTTTAGGTTTTGACATACTAAACCCCTACGTACATAAAACAAACAAACTAACATACCCAGTGTATCCCGCTGAGGAGCAGGGTCTGGGAGGGGTAGATGGTGGCAAGTCTTTCCTCTATCTTGAAAGATAGAGAGACCGCTTCCGAAGAGACCCCCGACTCGTTAACAAAGGTAATAACAATAACAATCATAGTACAAAACATACAACACAAAGGTAGATATCACATGAAGAATTAGATAATGCGCACATAAAAAAAACGGCATGTAACACCCAAAAAGGGTAGATGATGAAAACTACACCTAACGTGTGGGGTCCGGTCATATGTCACCGTATACCCTTCCCTCCCACAAAAGCCACTAAAAGTCCTTAATTTTAATTCTACGCCTCCACTCATTCCTATCCTTGATCATGTGCTCAGAAAGATGCAAGTCTATCATATCCCTCCTAATAACCTCGTCCCAAGTCAACCTAGGTCTACCTCTACTCCTCCTACCCTCTAAGCTGATGTTCTCTACTGACTAATTACATAAACGACCCACTAATATAACTATACTTAGACACTCCTATGTATGGATTAAGATATTATATTTTCAACAATGACTACACTCTTAACATGATTCATAATATGAGTCATCAATTTACCATACCGTTAGTGGAAGAACATCATCAGTGAGTCTGTAATTGCCTTTTTTAGTAGCAGAACAATTTTGAGCAGCTCCTAGTTTTGTTTTACTGAATTCTTTCCATGTCATATCAGCAAACTCTGTTTCAAGTAACGCATACAACTTAAAAATGAAATGAACAACAGATCGATTAATTCTAACAAAACATGCAATATACACACACACATATGCATATATATATATGTATATATATGTATATATATGTATATATATATGTATATATATATACATATATATATAGCTAGTATGTAAAGCCTCCATTTGGATTCAAAAAGCTCACCGTTGACTCCAAGAGTGTAGGATAGCCCCTTTTTGTTATGTGATCTAATAGTCTTAAGACTTTCAACAAAAATCAAATACCTTTGTTTCATTTCATCAGCAGTTTCGTATTTCTTCCCATACCTATCCCATAATTAAGTTGAGTTCATTACAATTATAAGTATGAACACACATATATATAATGATGATAAACCTTTCTAGATTAATTAGGAAAAACAAAAATTAAAAACGAATCAAATAAATTTTAACCTGTGAGCAAATCGAGCAAAGGTGAGTGCATGAGGAGTTTGACCAACAACTTTAAGAACCGAAGCCTCAAGTTCTTGTAGACCATTGGACACAACTTGCCTAATTATAAGGTTGTCATTGTAAAAGGAGGATCCTATACCGGCTGTCCATACTACTTGAGCACATATCGTGATCACAACTATGATGGTTGACATCATCCAGAAGGCCGCCATAAGTAGGGTTTGTTTTTTTTTCAACGTAACATAGATGAAATATGATTTGTCAAATTTAAAATATAGATTACTTCCAACAAGGTTGTGCATCCGTAACAACATTGAATATAAGCATGTATGTTCCATGATTGTAAAGTTTCCTTTTTTTCTTGATTGTCCATTCTGCATGACCAAGATTAGCTCAAACAATATATATAGTTTACTTTAAGCCTATAGATAGTTTTGGGTTAGGCTAAAAGGAGAAAACCTTAGAAAATACAAGAAGAAATCTCAACCACAAGATCACGGTGTTTTGTGGTTGAGATTCACTCGATGACATTTTAATAAATATTTACAAATTATAAATCACTTAAATGGTTATAATAGAAAAATACAACTATAAACATGCACATGCTAGTCATACGTATTTCTCTATTTTTTTTTGAAATATTTCTCAACTTTTGTATATGTTATCACTATTTTTTAAAAATTACATAATAATAACGAGTATTTTCATATCTTTAATAGAAGTATGATATTGTTACATAAAAGTTAAGAACTACTTTTTATGTTTTTGTACACCATTAAATAACCCAGAATCATCCAAGTCGTAAACAACATAAATCGCTGGCGATATAAACACTATAAATCACTCATGTCAAAAACATCAAAAAATTGCATACCTCAAAAAAACCAAAAAGTCGGTCAAATTTAAAAGGCTATTACATTGATATAGTTCAAAAACATCATAAAACATCTCATTCAAAAGCATCATACAATTACACTATTCAAAAACACTAGGTGATTTTATAATTATTTGAACTACATGATTCATAGTGATTTATGGTGTTTAAACTCTAGACAATTTTATGTTTTTAAACTTTAGATAAGATGGTGTTTAGACGTTCATAACTTTGTTTGCGTTGTTTTTTTTAATAAAAATTATACCATGATAACAAGTGTTTTTTCTTTAATACGAGTATGATATTCTTATATAAAAACTTAAAAGAAAAACTTTTTTGTACATCATAAGTCGTCGATGTCAAAACACCGTAAAATTTTCTACATCATAAAGCCGCAAAGTTCAAAAACATCATGAAGTTGCTTAGATTAAACAAAGCATCATAAAACATCAAATTCAAAACATCATAAAATTACCTAGTTAAAAATGCTAGGTGATTTTTTAGTAGTTGAACTACGTGATTTATAGTGTTTGCTAACCGGACCCTTTTATGGTTTTCAAATTGTCTTACATTTTTTACCTTAAATGTAACATCGATTATTAGAGCCGTCCAAATAGGTCGTTGCTCGAAGTTCGCTCGAAAAGGTTTGGTTTTAAACGGAACCAGACCGAGCCGAGCCAGCTCGGCATGAAAAAGAGTTGATTTTGGCTCGGTTCGTGATGACCTGAGTCGGCTCGGTTTAGCTCATTTGTTAGCTCCGCTCCTATGGCTCGGATAATTTTACTTGTAATATATATTAGTTATATACATATATATGTATGTATGTATGTATGTATGTATGTATGTATGTATGTATGTATGTATGTATGTATGTATGTATGTATGTATGTACGTATGTACGTATGTACGTATGTATGTATGTATGTATGTATATATAATATATATATATGTATGTATGTATATATATATATCGCCGTATTTTCTCATTTGTTAAGAGTATAATATATTTTTGCACTACTTATGTCAAATATTAAAGTATAATGTTTGTATTGGATCGTTTCATATGATGCTTCTTTATATTTGTATACTAGAATGAATTATTCAAACATCCTTTTGATATATTTACTAAAAAGTAGACTAATGGATGTTATGTAGTGTTGCGGGTTTGGTTCGTTCGATTTAGATAATGATGAAGGTATTTATATTTTGTTGAAGTTGAGCTTACTTTCTTTAAATTAGTTTATATGTTGTGAAACTTGATATAAACCGATTATAAATTATATGGTATGTTGAATTTATTTTATATTTGATTTTTTTAATTGTGTTTATGAAATTAAAACCGAGTCAAGCTCGATCCCAGATTTCCAGCTCGGTTTAAAAACAGAACTGATGCTAGGGTTTGGAATGAGGTTTATCATGATTAAGTGGTTAAATTTAATGCATTTAGTATGGTCAAGTGTAAGATATTGTGTTGAACAAGTTAACTATGAGGATTTGATGTTTTGTAGGTTAAACGCAATCATTTGAGGAGTTTTGAAGAATGCACATGGATGATAATCAAAGATCATGATAGATGAGATGAAATAGAATTCAATTACGAGAATGTGGCCGCAAACGGGGAGGAAAACGGAGTCCGAACGAAGAAGTTATGAAGAAAACAAGATTTGGACAAAGTTGGTCGGCCATGACTTACGGTGGGCTGGATGCCTTACGGCCGAAACATGCTGAAAAACAGAAGCTGCCCACCGTAACTTACGGTGGGGAGACGTCTTACGGTGGCCACGAGTGCTGAACTCGTTTAAAAGCCGAAAAAATTAGGTTTTGAAGATATCTTTCATTCTAAACGTCCATAGTCGCCCCCATTCGTCCCCAAGGCTTCCAAGAGGCTTCCGAGAGGCGATTTCAAGGCTTTTCAAGTGTTTTAATCATTCGGTTTGATTCTTTAACGTTAGATAAGATGTTTAATTTTGATTTTGATTTGGTGTTCTTCATTACCATGTCTAGCTAATCTCCTAGTAATCTTCTTTGGGTAGTAAGGTTTACTACTATGATTTGTTCTTGATGATTTGTGGTTGAATTAATGTTTGAACACGGTAGTTTAAGCCGAGTACATTATTTGTTGGTTGAAAACTCTAAAATATGTGTGTTGCTTTCAATTCACTTGTTCCACTTTGATTGTTTTAGATTTCTTTGCATCTGGAAACGTTGATGTTGGATGGGATTGAGTATCACAAACATAGGATATGATTCGAGTAGTTCGTTAACAACAGTCTCATTCAATCTATTGTTTTTACCCAAATTGACCCGTTAAGCTTATATGACTTTTATGAACACTCAAAGCAAATCTAAGTAGTAAACCTGAATCCGGAGAAGATTACCTTTTACATTATTGTTTACAACTCAATTAATCATAAATTTCGTCACTTTTCTCGATTAGTCATTTTTACTAAGTTTTTATAATCAAGCTACAAACTTTTAGATTTAAACTACAAAACTTTCCACATATTCCCTGTGGACCGACCCGACTTACCCTAGCTATCTTAGGTGAGTTTGGAACCTTATAAATTGTTTTTGACTAGGCTTGACAAACCGACATCAAAATGGCGCCGTTGCCGGGGAATTAGTGCGCAAAGTGTCAAGTTTAAGTTTTTACTTGTTTAGCTTGTTTTATTTACTTTCTCTTCTTTGTTACGCTAGGTGTGCTTGTGTGTGCAGGTGACAGCTCCGTGCATGCATACCCGGTACGCAAGGAACAAGTCCCCGTTAATTTTTGATCCTGAAGTTGAAAAGACCGCTCGAAGAAATCGAGCACAATCCCGTGCAAAAACTCAATCATCAAGAGCAGTCAAAGAGTGCAAGATGGAACACAACCCACCACCACCACCACTTAACCAAAATCCACCCAATGACCAACCACCAAATCCACCAATTGATCAACCTCCACCAAACCAACCAAATAACCCATTACCCTACCCAAATTTGCAGCCACAAGCACAAAACCCAATTGCCCACAACCTACCACCTCAAAGACAAAATCCTTATCCTCAACCAAGGCAAAACCCCTATCAACATGGACTCCCAAGACAGAATATGAGACATCAAAGGGGGGTTAATAGGATCGAGGCCGAAGAGGATAGATTTGACAGATTAAGCATCCATACTTGGGATGATGACATAGATGGACGAAGTGATGGAAATGAAGATGAGTATGTTGAGGAGGATGTGCAATACAATGGACCTAATAACAACCAAGGCCGATACAGACATAATGAACAACCAAGGCAATATAGGCAAAATCAGGGCCAAGTTCAAGGTAGAAGGCAAGGATTTCCTTGGGCAAATCGGAACCCCGGGCTTCAACCCTACCAAGCCAATGTACAAGGGGTTGATAGCCATTTTCGCCCTACCATAGCTGGAGCTTCATCACCCATAGTCAGGCCACAATTTAGAGGGAAGTCATTTGAGATTAGGTCCAATAGTCTGGCCATTCTTCCTGAGTTTCATGGACTGTCCAAGGAAGAACCCTATTTGCATCTGAACGAGTTTAGTGCCATTTGTGAGACTATTGGGGCACAAGGTTTTACACCTGAAGAAGTGATGCTAGTGCTATTTCAGTTCACATTGAAAGGAAATGCGAAGAAGTGGTTTCATTCTCTACCTGCTGCCAGCATTTACACATGGGAGCAAATGCAGCAGGCATTCCTAGAGGAATACTATACACCACAGAAGACAAGTGAAGCTAGAACTGCCATTCGTATATTCAGCCAGAAACAAGATGAACCATTCCATGAAGCTTGGACCAGATTCAAGGAGTTGTTGAGAACTTGTCCACATCATGACATTCCTCAATGGGAGTTGATTTCTTCATTTTATGATGGGTTATCTGCTGAAGATGTGAGAGATGTGAATTCAACAAGTGCAGGAACCTTCATGACTAATACTGAGGATGATGACTGGGAGCTACTGGAACGGATGAGTATACACTCAAAAAGACAAGCTCAGTCTCGTAGGAGATCAAGGAATGTGGTTGATGATGTGGATAGAAGGGCTTCTAGGTCTGGTCAGTCAGCAGGTAAGGCTACAGTAAAGACTATAAATTCATTTACTATATGCCAGGGATGTGGTGATGCTAGGCATACGGCGAGAGATTGTCCAGAATTTGACGAGGTGATGGAAGAGGTGAATTATGTACAGGGTGATAGGCGACCATACAACAACACCACTAATAACAACACCTATCACCCCGGTTTGAGAAATCACCCAAACCTTAGATATGGTAACCCAGACAACCAGTTGAACCCAAACTTTCAAGGCAATTCACATCAGCAATATCAGAACAGGTCAACAGGACAGGGTGGTCATTTCAATCAGGGAAGCTATAACATGGGTGGTCAGAGGAACTACCAGAATAACCAAGACTATGGTGGATCAAGAGGAAATACAGAGCCAACAAACAAGGAACTTCTGGAGTTTATGAAAGAGATGAAGAAATCAAATGAGGTGAGAGACAAGAGCTATGAGGCCTTGAGTAAGCAAGTTGGTCAACTAGCAGAAGAAGTGGCAGCTCTTAGGAAAGATCCGGGGAAGCTACCAAGTGATACGATCATGAATCCACAACATCAAGGGACAAACATAAAGAACATGAAAAATGTCCACATTAATTCGGTTAGTATCCTCCCCAATTCTAAAGTTTTCACTGACGACTTTACCTTTTTATCAAAACAAGTTGCAGGTAAGGAAAATGAAGTCGATGGAGTAGAAGAGAGTGACCCAGGAGAACCCATCATTCCAATAAAAGTAGGAAAGTTTAAGATAAAAATGGCACTCTTGGATTATGGGGCAGGTGTTAATATCTTGCCTGGTGCGTTATATGATCAATATGAGTTCGGCCCTTTACAGGAGGTTGACAGTACCGTGGTGTTAGCTGACTTGACCTGCAAACGTCCTAGGGGGATGGTAAAAGATGTGATAATAAAGTTGGGAGATTTCTACTACCCGGTAGACTTTATGGTGCTTGACTATGCATCAGTGAGAACAAACGAGCAACAAAAGGTTATTTTAGGACGATCATTTTTGGCAACTGCCAATGCTCAAATCAACTGTCGGGATGGAACAATTGATATGACATGTGAAACTCGTAAGTTACGTTTTGATGTATTTTCCAAGTCAATCACCTATTTTGTTAATGATAATTTTTTTGATGCAAATGTGACTAATATGTGTGTTCCTCCCTACATCTCACATGTAAGCGAGCACATAACTTTTGATAATGGTTGCAAGTATGATAGGGATAAGCAGGTAGACTTGAAAGAGTTTATAGATTCAAAAGAAAACGAAGAGCCAGTGGTAGAGATGGAAATAAAGCGTAAGAAGCCAAAATGGAAGAAAAAAGTTGGTGATCCACCTGATCATAAAAATGCTCGAGTTAAGAAAACAACATTCGGTCCGTGTTTGGACGACGTCGGGAACCCACTAGATCAACAAAAGCAAACAGTTATAGAACTCTCAGAAGGCAAGCACTACTTTCGACCACCATGAGTGGTGACAGGTATGGTCTGGCTGAAGACCTAAAACTTAGCACTACTTGGGAGGCAGCCTGAGATGTTTGTAATTTTTAGTTATTTTTATGATATTTTTTTTTTTGAAACTTTGTGGGTGTGTTCACTAGAAACCCTCACGAGACTTCACTCGTCCACTCGGGCCTATCGAGAGGTTTAAAAGGCTTGTTGCATATGCTAAATGCAACCGTGATTCCTACGAAAGTGAGTGTTATTAATTTTTTTTTGTTTTAGTTTTGTCTTTTTAGTTTCAAGCCGATGAAAACATGAAAGTGTGGGGAAGCATGTGGAATTTTAGAAGCATATTTGATAATGTGCTTAGCAGGTTTACCCATAGTCTTCATATAATAATATGGAAGCACTATCAGATCATCTACCATCAGGTCCATGTGAACTTTCTTTGAATTTATTTACTATTTTTGTTTTGCACTTGGGGAGTGTTTAGGGTTGGTAAAGATCATAAGAAATCATGTTGAATTAGAAATAACCATACATTGGGGACAATGTATCCCAAGTGTGGGGATGGGGGATTCATAGGTAGACACATATTTTGGAGAAATGGAAATTTGGACAAAATTTGAAAATTTGAAAATTTTTAACGTTTTTCTCTAAAAATACTAATCATTGGTTAAGGTTCTCGGTCATAGTTAATTCCCTAAAGGTTTCAACCCGGTCGGTTAATGGAAGTTGGAAAGGGAATGCCTAGCTAGGGGTGGCAAACCCTGGGTGTAGTAAACTTGCACATGTCATGTCGGTAGCCCAATCCCACTGTTTCCATATGTGAGAAGCCTATTATTTGATATTATTAGATATATTTGCTTGTTTGAGTGTGCAATGATGCAGTCTAATGGTAGAACTTGTGGAGCGCGTGCAAATTGAAGCTTGAAACCGGGATTCCCACTAAAATGATTGAGGCATTAGGATTAACCATAGGATAGCCCCATAGGACCCATCTATTTAATGTTTGTCCGTAGTAGCCAATTTTGAGCCTTCTACCATTCATTTGTTTCCCTAAACTTCTTAACCCACTAGCCTTTTGTATAGCCTATTCGCTTGTTTACCCATGTGATGGAACTTGAGTTAATTAGTGGTAGTAGTGTTAAGTTTAATTTGATATAATGTTTCGAAGATGTAGTTAGGGATTGTTAAGCATAATAAATCCCGTTATGTTTTGTTAAGTTTTATTCTAAAAAAAAAAAAAAAAACGAAATGGAGGGAAAAGAAAACTATGTCGAAATAGTGAGTTGAAAGACGGAAGTATTAGGAAAAAAAATTGTGCTTTGAAGTAAAGAGTAGTTAAAGGGTTTGAAGTCGTTGAATAAAGTAGTTAACTCAAGTTTTTTAACACTTTAGTCACTTATACCCTAAATGATCCCTACCCGAATCTAAGCCTAACATTACAACCTTTGAAAAGCCCTCATGATTGGTGTGCAATCTCGTGTTAGTGAGTGGAGATTTGATTGTTTTACAAGCCTATGCTCACTAGTTTCATCATTGCTTGAGTGCTTCATAAATACCGGCACATCTTTGGTTGGGCCAGAAATTACACCGAGTGGAGAGTTTTATTGTGAGGGGTATGATATGTGCAAGGGAACCACCTAAAGTTTGAGAATCTTAGTTAGGCAGTCCAGCGGGTTAGAGGTTTGTGGTTGTTAACGGGTCATAGTTGCTAACTTGGGAATTAGGTATGCCCATGAATCTTAATCGAGTTTGGTATGTGTGTGTCTATGTTCTCACCTAATTTTTGTTTGACTTGAATTCTTGATTCTTAAAAGCAACCTCGCTTGAGGGCAAGCGAGAAACAAGTGTGGGGATGTGATGCTAGGGGTTTGGAATGAGGTTTATCATGATTAAGTGGTTAAATTTAATGCATTTAGTATGGTCAAGTGTAAGATATTGTGTTGAACAAGTTAACTATGAGGATTTGATGTTTTGTAGGTTAAACGCAATCATTTGAGGAGTTTTGAAGAATGCACATGGATGATAATCAAAGATCATGATAGATGAGATGAAAGAGAATTCAATTACGAGAATGTGGCCGCAAACGGGGAGGAAAACGGAGTCCGAACGAAGAAGTTATGAAGAAAACAAGATTTGGACAAAGTTGGTCGGCCATGACTTACGGTGGGCTGGATGCCTTACGGCCGAAACATGCTGAAAAACAGAAGCTGCCCACCGTAACTTACGGTGGGGAGACGTCTTACGGTGGCCACGAGTGCTGAACTCGTTTAAAAGCCGAAAAAATTAGGTTTTGAAGATATCTTTCATTCTAAACGTCCATAGTCGCCCCCATTCGTCCCCAAGGCTTCCAAGAGGCTTCCGAGAGGCGATTTCAAGGCTTTTCAAGTGTTTTAATCATTCGGTTTGATTCTTTAACGTTAGATAAGATGTTTAATTTTGATTTTGATTTGGTGTTCTTCATTACCATGTCTAGCTAATCTCCTAGTAATCTTCTTTGGGTAGTAAGGTTTACTACTATGATTTGTTCTTGATGATTTGTGGTTGAATTAATGTTTGAACACGGTAGTTTAAGCCGAGTACATTATTTGTTGGTTGAAAACTCTAAAATATGTGTGTTGCTTTCAATTCACTTGTTCCACTTTGATTGTTTTAGATTTCTTTGCATCTGGAAACGTTGATGTTGGATGGGATTGAGTATCACAAACATAGGATATGATTCGAGTAGTTCGTTAACAACAGTCTCATTCAATCTATTGTTTTTACCCAAATTGACCCGTTAAACTTATATGACTTTTATGAACACTCAAAGCAAATCTAAGTAGTAAACCTGAATCCGGAGAAGATTACCTTTTACATTATTGTTTACAACTCAATTAATCATAAATTTCGTCACTTTTCTCGATTAGTCATTTTTACTAAGTTTTTATAATCAAGCTACAAACTTTTAGATTTAAACTACAAAACTTTCCACATATTCCCTGTGGACCGACCCGACTTACCCTAGCTATCTTAGGTGAGTTTGGAACCTTATAAATTGTTTTTGACTAGGCTTGACAAACCGACATCAAGAACCGAGCCAAGTTGACTTGGAATTCGAGCCGAGTTTGAGCTCAGCTCGGCTCGGCTTGATTAGGCTCATAAACAGTCCTATCAATTATAAAAATCAACATAACATTTAAACTTTTTCTATTTTTCATTTCTTCTTTATGATTATGGCTTTTTAATTTATCATTGTGTATGATCACTACATTATATATATATATAATAGCCCTTGGTCGGTGTGAATAGTGTCTTTTTTTTTTTTTTTTGGGTTTTGTTTTGTTTTTAGGTGTTTTCAAGGTTTTCGAAAACGAACCGGACCGGCGGGTCCGACCGGTTCGACCGGGAACCGGTGAGGATGCGGTTCGGTTCGGTGGTTTTGGGCCGTTTTCGGTTGAACCGGCCGGTTCGTGCGGTCGACCGGCCCGACCGGAACCGGCGAACGGGTTGAACCTGTTTTTTGGACGGCCGGACCGGACCGGCGGGTCCGACCGGTTCGACCGGGAACCGGTGAGGATGCCGGTTCGGTTCGGTGGTTTTGGGCTGTTTTCGGTTGAGCCGGCCGGTTCGTGCAGTCGACCGGCCCAACCGGAGGTTCGGTGGTTTTGGGTCGTTTTCGGTTGAACCGGCCGGTTCGTGCGGTCGACCGGCCCGACCGGAACCGGCGAACCGGGTTGTAACATCTCGTAAATTATTTATTTATTTATTTATTTATGTATTTATAAGCTAATTTTAAAATAATTCCAATAATAATAATAATAATAATAATAATAATAATAATAATAATAATAATAATAATAATAATAATAAAATAATAATAGTAATAATAATAATGATAATAATAACAATAATAATAATAATAACACACAATAATAATAATAATAATAATAATACTAATAATAATAACAAAATAAATAATAATAATAAAGTCCGGGGGGGTATTATGTCATTATTGAAACTTTAAATTAAGTTTAAAAACTCGAAATGACAAATCAATAAACCACAGGGACCATTTGTGTAATTTTCCAAAACCCAACCCCCCGGCCGTCCCCTTCGAAATTCCGGCTACATCTCCGGCGAGCCTCCGGCGAGCCACATGCGCCCAATTTAACCTGATTTTAACCGAATCAAACCGTCCCGACATCTTCACGTGTAGGATTCGAACCAAAACCCCACGATGATTAAACAAAATTGAAGTACGATCGATCTAACACCCTCGTGTACTTGTCGGCAACTTTTACAGGCTTGAATCGCATTTAACACACTACTATAATCGAATTAAACACACACAAACAATGCTATAAATGTAACTAATCAGTCTACAACTTCAATTGCACCAGAAAACACACAGAAACCTCAATTCGAACTCTTCCTTCTTCGCGACCTGCAACTGAATCAAACATCTATAATCGAGCTTCGAAACTAGAAATTGATAAAGGGCTTTTGATCATAAGCACCATTCGAAGTTAACTGTGTAATTAATTCAAGTTTCATCAACGATTGATCATCATTTGATTCAAGTAAAGCCGCGACCTGTTCTTGATTATCTATACCATCAATTTGATTCCAAAACAGGTAATTAAACACATGCCTATACTCGTTTATACATGGGGATCAAAATCCCCATGATCATGAACATTTACAGATTCGAATTGAAGCTCAATTGGATCGAATTCATTCTAGGGTTCATGTGGGTTTGGGGGAAACGGCTTAAACCTATTTAACAATAAAGGGAACCGAGATAAACCGCGGTTGAGTCCTTGGCTCAGCGGTTCAGTATGTGTGTGTGTAAGGGTAAGGTCCCGGGTTCGACCCCCCGGGGACCTCAATTATTTTTTTAAAGACTTTTTAACCACTTTTAAATATACAAAAATTTTTAAAAATTATAAAAATAAATTCTAAATATTCTCCTTATTTTATATAATACCAAATAATTTTTTGTAAATTTATTTTATTTAAAAACTATAATAGATTTTATAAAATATTATTTAAAAATATTAAAAATATTATTTTTATAAAATAAATTCTAAATCAAGATTAACTATGAAATAATCACGAAAATCATGAAAATTATATAAATATTATTTATAAATATTATAGATAATTATTTCTATAAAAATGGACACTTATTATCTTTAAATACAAATTAATATATTTTATAAATTCACAAATTATTTATAAAATTGTGGGTTATTTCTTGTAAAATATATTTAAACCAAAGGTATAAATTAATACCTTATTATTAATCAAAATACTATAAATATGATTATCCTTATTTATAAATATTATTGGATAATTATAAATTATATAGTTAAACCACGTCATTATTATAATTAATTCTAAAAATATTTAAATACAAATATGAAAACCCTTTTAATGGAATCAAAATATAAATAATTATTTAATAAGTTTAATACTTATTGATAATTATTTATTAATACAAATAGAAATCTATAAAAACATTGTAACATATTGCGTGTGTGACACGTGTTAAAACAAATCAACTCAAACCTTACCAAATATATTCATTCGTATTAAAGACTAAATTACAATCAATAATAGGTATTGAACGTGTTTGATCGTGCTTTGCCTAATTCTTTGAAGTTCTTATTCATATACATTACATCAATCCAAGGTGAGTTTCCGTGGCCCCTTTTATGCTTTTATAATTGTTTCAATGTTTTTCAAACTTGGGGGAAAAGTATGCTCACCCGTTTTCGATGCTGTACAATCTTACATAAAATTTTCATACTTGGAATCGATGTGATACTATTCTCATATTCTAATACATACATGGTGTTATTCTATTCTTACAACCATTAATTCCGGGTTAGAAACCAACGGATAGGTATTGGTAGTACTACTGGGTTGACCCCCCACACCCGACAGATCGGTTTAACTTGTGAGTTACCGACTACAGCTGCCAGCAATCAGGCCATGGGTGAATATATTCCGTCGAACTTATATGCATAAACGTCATAGGGTTTGGTTGTAAAACACATGTTATGTGGTTTTTGCTTACAGTATGATTCCATATCAAATTCTATACAGCATCAACTACATGTTTTTAATTTAAACCTGCGGAACTCACCAACATTACGTGTTGACATTTTTGAGCATATCTTTTCAGGTGAACATAATCAAAGAGGATAGCTAGAGTTGATGCCTTAGCCGAGACCCTCAGGATTTCAATAAGTTTTGCATATGTAATATTTGACATTTGTTTCATATTTGAACATTGTGTGATTTGGATTGGAATCAATAAGACTATGATAGTCGTGGAACTGACTAACCACGACACAAGTCACCATTGTGTCGGGGGACGTCATGACACGAGATGTTTGCATGTATTATATCTCTGTATTTATGCCAAGTGTTATGACGATCCCGTCCGTCGCATCCTCGTGTTTCCGCTATAAGCGGGGGTGTGACACGGGTTGAACCGGTTTTTTGAATTTTCTTTTATTTTAATAGATTTGAAACCGGACCGGACCGGCGGATCCGACCGGTTCGACCGGGAACCGGTGAGGATGCCGGTTCGGTTCGGTGGTTTTGGGCCGTTTCTTTTTGTTTGCTTTTTTTGGGGCTTTGATTTTCATTAGTTTTTCTATATAGGACTGTGTCGCGCTTTGATTTTCGTCTATTTTGTTTATGGTGTTGGACTTTGATTTAGTTTTGGCTTCTGAATGTTCTTGTGTGTTACGAATTTGGGGTTTTGGTGTGTTTTACCTTGTGTATTTTGTTGATTTTATGGTTTCAAACCTTCATTTTGATTTTGATTTAAGGTTACGTTAAAACTCACATAGCCGCGGCAACGCGCGGGTCTCAAACCTAGTTAAATATAATATCCATATACAAAAATCAACAAGAGGTTTAATTTTTTTGGATATGGTGTTTTTTCATGTACACGTTATTGAATTTTTATACTTATACCTGATCATTAAATCATTGATTCCTATCGTATATTTTAAGGATCAAGTAGTATTGTATTTTAATAATCTTTCATCTATTGTAACTCAGTTTGAAAACATTATTCATCAAGTTTAAAAACACTATAAAACAATGCTGCTTATATACCATAAAATCACGCAATTCTAGAAAACCATAAAAATAACCCGGTTCTAAAATACAATAAAACACCCTATCCGATTTAGGCCATTTTTTCTAATAAGTAAACTAATATTAGATTCGTTGCAAAGACAACAAAAGCGATTGATTTTATGGTGCATTTTTTTATAAAAAAATTGACTTATAAGAAAGTTAAGGACGTTTAAATAAATTTTTTTTTTGGGGGGGGGGGGGCATATGTATGAATGTTTTGTAAATAAATACATTTATCATTTCCTTTCTTTTTTTATTGGACGCGTAATACTTTCTTATGGTTTCTTACATTTTCTAAGGTTTAAACCTTTTTAGAATAACTCTCCCTGTAAATAAGGACACATAAGTAGTGCTTTGATTATTTCATTCAAGTTTTAAAAGTGTCTCAATTTAATCACTTAGATTTAATGTTTTATTTAAATATCACATTTTAACATGTTTTAGCATATTTTTCTTTTTGTTTTGATTACGATTTTTTTCTTTTGTTTTGATTATGATTTTTTTTCTTTTTTATACTTATATGGAGTGGTGACATGGACTTAGGTATTTTTATTATTTTATAATAATTAACATATTAAGTTTTTTTAAATATAATCACATATTAGAAAGCCTGACCCCGCATCTTCTTCTCCGTTTCTTTCTTGAACTCCCACTTTATAAATAATCACATATGTTGAATATCCGAGCCTAAATATATACATATCTTTAACATTATTTAATTTACAAGGTTATATGATATTATTATTTTATAATGTTATATTCTCAAGATCATAAACTGATAATATTACCAGTTGTTTCAAGACATACCATCTCTCTATATACACACATATTATATCATTTTTCCACCATGCTACCTTATCCATGTTAATCATCAATCTTTAAGAACAGCCACATGATTTGGATGGTGAATTGAATGTAATAATGTCGCACCCTAGCTGTGCAAAATGAAGGTTACATTTACAGTCAAACTTTTAGTGGAAGACTATTTACAACATATAGAAAGAAAAAGAACTAAATCTTTACTTTAAAATAGTTTGCTCCTATCACTCCTCTTTTTAAGTAGACTTATTTCTACTTCTTAAAATACATTTTACAACAACAATCAGGTTAGGCTCGTTACGCGTGTTAATTATAAAAACGTTTTTGTGAACGTAAGGCCTACATTTTTGTCATTAAGATTATCATTTAACAATCTCAATACTCGTACTTATGAGGTTCCGTTGTGTTCTTCTCTTGTCAACCAGGCCTACATTTTTTGTCATATTTAAGATTGGACTTTAACCATACACCTGAAGTGGACTTCAACCTTGCCAATTTGTGACTTCCTCAAATTACAATGTAATTATAAAAGTCCTTAAAATCTTAAGTGGACGATTGATCAAATTAAATCAATAACTAAGATGAACGGGTGACATTTTCATAATTAAGTTATTTATCTTCATGAGAGTTAAAAGGATTAAACCCAGTTCAAAGACATAAGAACAAAGTCGACAAGTGGAAGCGAGTCAAAGCTTGGTATGATTGTGCTCGGAGTGAGATAGCTACGCAACATCACAAACAATGGCGGATGATAGTGACGGCCCGGGGGGGGCTCTATTTTTTTTGTCGGTAGTGTTAAATTTTAGTCCGTTAGTGTAAATTTTTTGCCCGGTAGTGTAAATTTTTACATAAATATCGAGTTCGCCCCCCCCCCCCAAAAAAAAAAAATTTAGTTTCGCCCCCGCCCTCCCCACGGGAATGTTCAAGTTCCGCCACTGATTACAAAAACACCACCCCTGTGCTATAAACAAACGGAATGTTTAGCGAACTGGTCGTGATCTGTTCGGCGAGAAGTTTGTTTTTTTTCGTTTGTAATAAATGAATGATCACGAAAAAGAATATTTCGTTCGTTAAGCTAAACGAACGAACATGAACCAAGGTTGCATTCGTTTGTTTATGTGCATAAATGTTCAATAATGTGTTCGTTTATGTTACTTTGTTTTTGTTTTTAAAGATTTTATATATTATATTTTTTATTTTACTAGTTTTAAGCTTTTAAAAATATGAAACTCGGGTTATACTATATGTCTTAGTCAACATTCCCCATTTGACTAATTTAAACTTTAGTTTATGTTAAATTTTAACAAATTTTATTAATTTTTATGTTAGTTATATTTGTGTCAAGTATGCTCGGATAATTATATTATGTTTAAGTCAACATTTTTTGTCTTTGTTTTTGTTCAATTATGTTTAGTAAGTCTCATGAACTGTTTATAAATAATCTATTTTTTTAATGAAACGAACACGAACAAAGAATTTAGTTTGGTAAGTGTTCGTGAACGATTCACGAACAACCTCGTATTTCCGTACTAAATGAATACGAATAAGACATTTTTCGTATCTTTTAAGTTCGTTACAGCCATAGATGCACACACTCCTTCTACCCTAAGGAATATCGTAGCAATAGAAAAACAATGATGATAATGTCAATTAAACTCTTAAAATACAAAGGAAATTGGAGTGACTTGTTGAAGGAAACAACTAATCAAGATTATTCAAAATCTTATAGGAAGATATTTTGAGCAGTCAAATGAATTAAAAGTGAAGACGAAAATGAAACCTAGGAAAAGAGGCAAAATCTAATACAATGATGGCAAACTACTTTTGCTTTTAGAATTAGACTTTTTGTTTTTGATTTTTGAATGTGTTTTTGGGTTTGGTAAATACCCACTCGGAGTCGGTGGTTGGGGTTTCATCCCATCTTCTTGACCGTTGATTTTTATTTTCTAGTTTCCTTTATACACAATTATTATCTTCTTTATCTAATTTATATGTAGCTTTACGTCATCCTTACCGGATCAAGATGACATTCTATATCGGTTTTATAACTTCAACTTTATAGGTGATAACGTGTAGAGTTAATTATGCAAATGGTGTCTGTGATATATTTAATCAAAATAATATGCACTACTAAAAAAACTGTAATAGATGACGTGTAATGCGTGTTATCTTTAAGGTCAGATGACGCGTAAATGAACGTTAAGGAAGGGTATTCATAAATGAACGATCACACGCATCCGCCCGTCATCTTCTTATGACGCGCGAAAGAGGACGCGCATTTTATGACGGTCAATAGATGACGCACAATGCGCGTCAAGAAAGAGATAGTCATAAATGACTAGATGACGCACATGCGCGTTTCATGTAATTTTTATGACGTGTTAAAGATGATCGATACGCAATGCACGTCATAAATTTAGCTGCTTTTTTAAATATTTTTTTATTTTAATGAATTACCTACTGTTTTATAAAACAAATGGTCGAATAACACTAAAAGCGAAATCTATTTAAATACCAACAAAATTTACAAAAGTTGTTAAATAATATCAACTACAAAGCAAATACAAGTTCAAATTCATTGCAATACAAATACAAATACAAGTCCAAATTCATTGCAATACAATGAACACAAGGACATGGAATAACATCTGAATTTGGATTATTACTTTGCACAAACTCTAAAAAGTCATCCATACCTTTGTCATATGTATTTGATAATCCATCAGTCGAAATCTATGATTTATCCATGACCCTTGTTTCTAGTTTGTCACCATCATAGAAACTAGAATCAAGTTTAATGACGAGAGTTAGGTCTCAAAATATGCATCACAATTCTAATCCAACAAAATAACTAGATATCATTTAGTTTTCTACACAACCTAAATAAGACACATAAAGTTCTACAATAACTTAAACAAGACACACAAAGTTCTACAATAACCTAAACAAGCTTTCATTTGTTTCTACACAACCTAAACAAGGCATACAAAGTTCTACAGAACCTAAACAAGATGTCATTAGTTCTACACAACCTAAACAAGACACACAAAGTTGTACACAACCTAAATAAGATGATCAATAAACCTTCAAAAACCTAAAAAACAAACACAAAACAAAATCCTCAAAAATTACTACACTAAAACATATATATACAAAACAACAATGTAGTAGCACTAAGAAATTCTACTTATAACCCTAATTTACAACAAATCCACAATCAACCAAAATTCTACTTATAACCCTAATTTACAACACATCCACAATCAACCAAAAATTAGCAAACAAAACAAATAAAACAACAATGTGGTTGACTGGGCGGTGGTGGTCGACTGGGCGGTGGTGGTTGGCCTGTAATGTGGTCAACTGGGTGGTGGTGGTGGCCTGCAATATGGTTGATTAGGCAGTGGTGGTGGCCTGCAATGTGGTGCGACTAGGCGGTGGTGGTGGGGGTGGTCGACTGCGCGGAGGTGGTGGTTGTGGTCGATTGAACGGTGGTGGTGGGTGGCCTGTAATGTGGTGTGACTGGGCGGTGGTCGACTGCGCGGAGGTGGTGGTGGGCGGTCGATCGATTGGGGGTCGGATTGTGGGCGGTCGATCGATTTTGGGATTTAGGGGATGTTATAAGGTTAGAGTATATGAGGGCGGTCGAATTAAGAGAAAATGGGGGAGTTAGGTTATAAAAGTTTTTAACAAATAACAAACGAAAATGACACGCAGAATGTGTGTCATCCTTTCTAAAAATATTTTAAAATCCGACATATATTTTATTATACGCGTAAATACGCGTCATCTTTTTTCGCATGTCATCTTTTGCGCGTCATCTATTAACAGTTTTCTAGTAGTGATGTTTGGGTGCTAAGAGTTTCAAGTAACAAGTATGGGTATCATGCTTTCAATTTTATCACTAGTTTGAGTATTAACGTTAGCATTCGTTTGATTTTCTGTTATATTTGGATAAAATGACTAAAATACCACTTGAATGACTAATTTTGTAATTACATCTATCTTTTTATTTCAAGGATCATTTGTAACTCAACCCCACACCCACCCACCCACATCTACCTCAAGTCTTACCACACCACAACCATTACGTCTGCCACCCCTTCCTCCCTCCCTACCTCCACCATCATCAGCAACCACCTTGTTTAGACGAAGCCACAACCAAAATAAACCCGGGTTCACCTTGGTGACACCACCTCTAATCGAAGTTGTGGCTCCTTAGTACCAAGTAGACTGCCAGTTCCTCACCTCCGATGACACCACCTCTAATCACTCAAATGAGTACTAAACAGATATGAGCCAACCAACATAAATCGATGTCACAATCTTATTCTCAAAATCCTTAGCACCTAAAGCTTTTTCTCAAAACCCTAAAACCCAAATCAAAAATTACCTAATTGGGGATTCTTAATGTTAGGGCTTGTAGGCAGAGCTTTAAACATGGTGACTATTTTAAACGTGGTGACTAAACCGGCGGGTTTAGTGTTCGATGTTAATGATTGTGCGATGATGGTGGTGCTGCCATTATGGTGACCTGGTGATGATGCGATGATGATAATGATGAGATGGTGATAGTGGCGGCAGTTGGTGGTGGTGAGTGGTCGATGGCAAGTGGTTAGTGGCTGGTGGTCAAACGATGATGATGGTGTTGGGTTGTTTCATTTAAATCTATAAAACATAGTTTAGTTTCATATATATATATATATATATATATATATATATATATATATATATATATATATATACATACACACATACATATATATACATATATATACACACAAGTAGTCCCTTTTATATATGAATTACACAAACAGTCCCTTTAGTTGCAGTAATAGTTCTTGTAAAGTGAAAAGACCAAAATGCCCTTAGGTTTAACAAAAAAAGTTACCGTCTGTTAGTGTTAATACCTTAACTCGTTACAAATTGAAAATACATACCCTAATCCTGTTACTTGAAACTCTTAGTACCCAAATCTGTTACTTTAAATAACTCACACTACTAGAAAATTACTTTTAGTGACGCGTGAATTATGACACACACTGATTTTATGATGTGCGAAAGTGTGTGTGATAAAAAATATGTCATCTTTTTTAAAATAGGAAACGATGACACGCATTTGTGCGCATCATAATTTTGGTGTCATAAAAGAGAAAAAAAACACTGGATACACATTAGGATAATTGTGTCATCTTTATGTGTCATGTTATATATTTTAAAACCCGCGTAGAACTTGAACATGTTAATTTGGATAAAAGCCCTAAATCCTCCAAAGACTTCATTACCATCAAAATTCACAAAACCCTAACCTAACCTCCACCACCATTGACATCTACAAAACCTAAAATTGATCGAACAAAAGCTCAAAAACTCCACCATTGATATTTGGTAGAGTTGTTGGGCATCACCACTATCGAGTATTAAATCTGCCTTTGGTAGAGTCGCCGAACACCACCATCATCGAGCGTTTACATTCGTATTTGGACACCACCACCATCGACATTTTACTAATCATTTCCATTGAGCGTTTACATTTGCATTTGGGTTTCTAGAATCCTCTACTAGGTTCCACCTTCTATCTTGATTTGATTTATAATGTCTTGTGATCTTGATTTAAGTCTCACGAATGAACATTTTAGGGATCTCATATGTTTTTGAACATGCTATCGAAATCGATTGTAGGGATAGAACATTTCAAAGGATTAATTGTTATAAAAACTTATGTGTTGTCCAGTATGTTTAGTTGATTATATCTCCACAAACTTCTTTATAAGAGATTTTTTGTTACACCTTTATGGACTATGTTTACTTGCAGGCCTTTCCAAAATTTATACATTGCATGCTTAGCAGAAGTTATTATAACTACACAAAAAGAATAAGCTAGATGGTGTTGTTTAAAGAATGCAATTGACTGGTAATGTGTTTTATAGCAAATCCGATTGATCCCTTTGCTGAAGATGCTAGAAGGAATTTTTGGAAACTGACCATAATAAATAAGCAGAACCCAACAATTGTTTAGATTAGCATTAGCTTAACATAAGAAGCTTATTGTATTATATATATGTTATATCATGTGTTTTATATCATCTGCCCTTCCAACATATGATCCAACATTGATAAATATTCACATATGGTGGTCGTCTTTGTATTTTCTTAACTTGGTATAGGAGTGATGAAAATTTTAATGCTTATTTTCTTTTTTAACTATAAGTTTTATTTATGCTATCAGAATCCTCGATTCATGTTTATTTGCCATGCTAATTGAATTTATTAAAACTATAATTTTATGCTTACTAGTGCTACATGACATAGAAATCATGTTTAATTGAATTTGCTAAACTCTAATTTTATATGGTTCTATTTTTTATTAATTTTAGGATGGAAGAAAGAAAGATGAGTCACAGATGCCGATATTGATTAAATCCGCGAATAATGATCAATTTTTGTTGCAAACTTTATTTGTCGTTGTCATTTTGTATCTAACTTGAAATAGAATGTTTTTAACTTTGAAATGTTACTTATGTATTATGAAACAATTGTAAGGAATAGTATTGTCTTGCCATATATATAGTTTATTTTATATTATATTATGAAACAGCTATGACAAGCATGCAAACAGGTAATTGCAGGTTTACAATGGTCGCACGTAATATTTTTAAAACAATGACACACATTTAAGACACACAAATGCATGTCAGTTTTATTTATGACAAAAAATTCTTGACACGTATTGTGTGTCATAAACGTGTGTCATAAACAGATGACACACGAATGCATTTCATCTTCATTTATGACAGGGGCTTCCGTGACACGCTTTTGCGTGTCATCTATACCCTTTTATGACCCTTTTATGACACGCATTGCGTGTCATTAAAGTATATATATTCTAGTAGTGTCACAAGGACCATTTGCATAATTAACTCTAACATATATGCTTATTTTTGTAACGTTTCTATCGTGAAAACTAAATCTGATTTATTAGGTAATAAAAAATAGGGCATTTACATATTTTCACCTCCTAAGCTCAATAATTACATAACTACTCAAGCTAAAAAATTAATTATATATTTCACCTTTCTAATATATATATATATATATATATATATATATATATATATATTATATATATATATATATATATTACATGTTTACCTGTTTTATTAAAATAAGTTATTGAATGATTATTGTGTTAATATTTTTACTAAGCTATATTTACACATTTCTCTTCCTAAGAACATCAAATCACATATTTTCTTAAGTTGAGTGTTTTATATAAATAAAAATAATAAAATTACAACTTCAAAGACAAAACTTTAAAACTTCATTTTAAAACAGTAATCACCGATACTCAAAGTTATATCTCCAAATACAAAACACAATTGTTAAAGTTTTAAACAATTATAATAACAAACAATCAATACATAAAAATCCATTAGTATAAACAATATAAAATAGACATTTTATAAGTTAATTTTAAAAAATATATATACATATGTAATTATATATATATATACATATATATAGGGTCAGGATCTTTTCAGGACTCCTAAATATTTTAAGAACTGCAAGAACTCATTTACACCATTAGATCATTTGATCAATGGTTTAAATAAATAATGACATTATTGTAATTATCAAAATATAGAGAGACATTTTAACAACTTCAAAAGGGTGTTTTTGGAAGATCAAAAATCATTTCCCGATTTAAAAATACGTTTCCAAAATTTTCTCATATCTTTCTCTTTCTACAAATCTTTAACATCATTAGTATTTTCATACATTTATCTCTTTCTCCCTAACCTATTAATATTTTTCTTAGTTTTTTAAAACAAATCAAGCTACACAGAAGAATAAATTATTGATTGGAAAATTTTTCATGCTTTACATAATGGTTGCAGATCAAGAGAAAAACAAATAATGATGGTATTATTAGACGACGCCGTTGTTCAAAGACATATAATATTACTATGCAATTGAAATCATAGATTACTATGACGTCGAAGGTAAAGTCCGTTCGTGTTCTTGTAATTATTGTTTTTCAAAATCAAAAATTTGGTCAAAGATATTAAGCTTTGATCTATTTATAAATATGTATTTAAAATTCAAAATGCTTTTTGTTTCTCCGCAATATTTTTTATTATTAATTTCCATTGGTTTTATACTAGATCTTTTATTTATAAATTGTAAAATGGCTTCAGTCGATCTATGTATGAGATACATTTGAAAAGAAATAACACATATTTAAAACATTTTTATAGATCTTGTGATTTTACATCATAAATTTAATTTTCGATCTTTCGTACTTTTCTTGACTAAGTTCTTAATATATGAGATGTTAAAGCGACTTTGCCTAATGTTTCTACATTGCTTGTACATGTTATTTAAATATATATAAATTTAATTTTTTTATTATGATTCTTGTTGTCACCATTGATAATTCCTAACAATATTTGATTCAAATCATTGTTGTTACCATGGATGAAGTTCTCATGTTGGTGTGAAAGTTTTCAAGAACTTACAATGATTGTGGAATTAAGTGGAAGATAACAATATTGATTGACGAAAAAACGTGTAATTATGCAGATATAAGTTGTCAAATGTAACTGTTTTAAATTACACTTGTAAACAGTATTTTAACTTTATTTTACATATATGTAAATGAACTATTTACGTGTATGTAAATGTACAATTTACATATATGTAAATAATATTAAAACTATTTTTTACACGCGTGGATATTTACATATATGTAAATACATAATTAACCAACAAAATGGATGATCGTCAAGAAGATTCATATATATGTAAATAAACGATCAATTGAAAATTTGCAATAGAATATTAGTTTAAAAATGAATGATTGACTTGAAAATATGCACAATATAACTAGATGATTACCGAAAAAATAATCAATTTAAAATTTACAAATACGTAAATAATATATTTACACACATGTAAAACAGTAAATACGTGTAAACATAATTAATATGTTATTCTAATTGTTATGAAAAAAACAGATAACTAAATTCGAGACTAGCTTGATTTTCGTAATGAATATATAAATTCCTATAATAATTAGAGAGATGAGAGATGAGAGAGAATTAAATACATAATTAATCCATTGATTGTAAAGAGAGAATATATTTGTTTACTATTTTACCCTTTTTTATTATATTTTTTATTTTTAATAATAAAAACAGTGATTGGTCAAGATTAGTTCTTTAAGTTCTCATAAAAAGTAGAGTCCTGCAAAGAACCTAACCCTATATATATATATATAGGAAGGGAATATATGTAATTGATTTTATACATTGGAGAAATATGTAATCTATGATGTTAAGAAGGGGAAATAAGTAAAAATATCTAAAAATGTGACAGAAGAGACGTACTATAACATGAGAAGACTAATAAAATCTCTTTTAATGTATTTGTTTGGTTGAGTAATACAAAACTTGTTATATTAGTTGGTACAAGTTTATTGGTTTGGGTGTATATAAGATTAATTTTACTTCTATGATAGCGAAAATATGCTCCTATCCTACTCTTTTTTTATTCTACTAATAACCTTTTTATCTTTTTATGTTTGAGATTTTACAAGGTACTTTTGTTTTTTTGTTAGATTGGTCGGATTTGTAAAATGTATCCTAGGCAGTCATGCATGATGATGTGTTTTATGATTACTCAAATAATATGTACTAATACTTATTTGTTTTATGATTACTCACAAAGTGTTGAATTTATAAAATTAATGACTGGTTTCGTTAAGCAAATATAATTACATATTCAAGTTTGACCAAATGATTTAGCATCTTGTGTGATAATAGGTTAAACCGGTTCTTATTAAAATGACTTTCAACATTTTACATTACTTGAACAATTTAAATTTCAATAAAATATTTATCTTTACCTGGATATATAATATCATTTAATTCGGTCTATTAATTGTATATTGACGGATCCAAAACCTGTTCGATACTAAAATAATATAACTTAGTTTGAGTTTTGATGTTATATGGCGTGACTAACATTAATTAAATAACTCAAGGATCAAAAGTTAAATTCTCACAGATTGAAAGTCAATATAAAACGGTAAAAAGGTTGGTCTTGTTTTTACAACGCGATTAGCTGGATTATTTGACTGCTTTTAGTTTAAACGGTTACCGCATTTTTATGTGCTTTAGTAAAAAACTTGTAGATCAAAAGCTTGTATTTAATAATCATACAAATCAACCAACTTATTTGGATTTAATCAATGTAGTAATATATTTGAATATTTGTTTTTTAGAAGAGATGGACACAAATTTGAAAGATTAAATTTTTATATTAACTGTTATTAATAAACATTTTTGGTAATATTGTATGTAATTAATTAAAGAACTAGAAAAGGGCAAACATTGTTTGCCGGAGTACGTTGACATTATCTTTTTTTTTTGAAAGATTAATTTTTTAATTGTGAAATCCTTTACCAAGTTAGTGGTTAGTGGGGTTCGAACCCCCAACCTCCAAGTTAACAGTTGAAATCCTTTGCCACCACACCAAAGGGTGGGGCATACGTTGACATTATCTAATAAGTTTGTTTCCCAGCAAGTAGCCAACTTGCTTCATACTAATACTAGACTATCACTAACAATTAGCACAATTAGCCTCCAATTTAGAAAAACCCAAACTGTGTTTCTTTCCCTTAGATATATTTTATTCAACATTCATTATTGCATTTTCTTTATCTTGGTAATTGATTTGACAAAATAACATGTGGAATTTTTTAGATTACAAAAAGAATCAACCATCATTGTCAAGAAAAAACCGTATGTGGTAAAATTGATGAATTGTTAATTGGCCTATAAGAGCATACCTAACGAGTTTTTATTCATATCCTTATAAATTATAACTTAATTAAAAATCATAATCTCTTCTATTTGTATATCATTTTTCAAAAAACTTCTCACTTTTCATTAGTCACTCATTATCTTTATTTCTATGTTCATTTTTATTATTTGTTTCTTTAACTTTCGTTTACAATCATAACCACCAACTATTTTGTCTTATTATGTTTTTATTCTAAAAATATTTTTCAATAAATTTTTAGATAATAAATTCAGGTCAAAGTGGATCCGTTTAAAATCAGCCTTGTTGGCTTGAGCTAGAATGAGTCGACTTAAAAAACAACAAATAACAAAACTTTCAAATTCAAAATAGATTAAACATGTTCACATACAAATGATAAACACTTTATATATGCTTAACTGTGAATTAAGACTTGTTTGCATTTACAACCAATTACAAGACCGAAAATTACCCTTTGAACCACTAAAATCAAAAGTAGTCGGTATATTTTAAGGTAACCTACAAAAAACATATAAGCATCAAGTAAACTAAATATTCAAAAACCTTTGGTCTTCAAAATATAATATTTAGAAGACCAAAATTCATAATATAACAATTCAAAAGCCTCTCTAGTTTCAAAAATAATTGTCTCTCATATGATTTCTCTCTAAAGTTTTTTTCAAATATAGTCGTTGCATTTTCGTAGGACACTTACATTCATGGTCATAGTTTGTTGTTCCGATTTCTTTCTTACAAAATTTAATTTCTCACTCTGAGGTCGCAATCTTTCTTTCTCTTAATGAATTTTACTTTACTTTTGTAAGGCCCTGCTCCCGGGCACCTCACGGTTGGTCATTAATCGCACATAAAACATACTTTTGGTATACATTCATAAGCATCTTAGATAAACAACATATATTAAGTAAAATAACGCAGCGGAATTAATAAGAAATACATTCTCATTTCATCATAAAAGCTTTTACAATGCATTACATCGTTGACCTGATTACAAAATACAAGCTTTCTTTACATTGCCTATCTTTACTATGATTGCTGCTGAAGCATATGAAACCGAGGATTTCATAAGTAATCCCCGTTATGTGAATCCTCAACAATCATAGAGTCATAAACAGTGACCTCTAGTATAAAAATATAAAATATAAAAATTTCTTTTTTCTTCACAAAGAAGATTCCTTAAGTAATCCCGTTTATGGGAATCCTTAAGAAATCTTGCACTTGCATGCAACATAATGTGTTGCGTGCATTACGAGCCCACAACACATGACGTTGCAGCATTATCAAAAGGAGAATGTCATCCCAAAAGAGCTGAGTAGCCGCCTCGTGCCATCCCCAGCAACACTACCTGCCAACTGGAAACACATAAAAAGTCAGTGTTGCTGAGTGAGTTCTAGTTTTATAATAAACATAGTAAATTTTCATTAGAAACCGTTAATTCACATGACCATACATCATACGTACACAGAGACAATATTCGTTATTAGCTTCATCATTCGTTATACATTATCCTTAGCTTCTCATATGGATCCTGTCAGGCTTTACCCACTTCATAGCATTCGGCTATGATTACTGTGGTCAAATGACAAGGATCCCGTTCATCCTTACTTGCACATTGAATTCTTTCGTACCAATACCATATGCTATACCCCGAACAGTCTTAGCTACTGGGCCGAAGTCAACAAATGAACAACAAAATGTATGCCACAGTACTAGTAGGTAAGCGGTAGAGGTACCATGACCATGGTCAATCACAAAGAAAGACCAATCGACTCATTCCATGCTTGCAAGACTTAATTCGTTCATTCATTAGTGCATGTATTCATCATCATCTTTCTTCTCATTTATTCGTTAATACATGCATTCATCATCATGTTCCTCTTTCATTATCTTTCACTTTTCGTTACATAATACTTCATTCGTTCATTTCCATAATTCGTAAAGTTTTGGAAAGATAAACATACATGATCATAAGGAACATACACATAACATTCATTCATCATCATACAAGACATCATACATATATGGTATACAGCAGGTATACCCATGCAACATCATCATCATCATCATCATGCCTATGTTACTCGTTTACCCAAATAGATCAGATCTTACTAAGCTTAATCCGCATTCATAATCTGGTTCATCCGCATTTGACTGGTCATCCACATTAGTCAATGCGGATGAGTAATACCTTATCCGCATTAGTTTGCCCCATCCGCATTAGTCAATACGGATGAGGAATGACCTACCCGCATTCCTGAGTTAGTCTGCATTGAACAATGCGGCTGAATTGCCTTAATCATTTTCTTATTACGACAATGCGGATGAGGCATTGCCTGGCCCGTATTTCCCTTAGTCTCCCGCATTGGTTAATGCGGCTTACTGCCTTAACCGCATACCGAGTATACCCGCATTGGGTTAATGCGGATGAAGAAAGAGCCTTGACCGCATTTGCTTGGTCATCCGCATGGGCTAATGCGGTTGATCAACTTGGCCATATTTGCATCAGTAGTCCGCATTGGTCAATGCGGTGGAGCGTGACACCTGCAACTTAGTCTATGCTGTGCTCGTATCTCATTCATCAGCTAAACACTTCTATAGCACAGAATCATCACATAGTTCTTTCAAAACTCCTTAAATATCATGTATACTAAGCTAGAACTTACATTAACAGTATACTTATGTACATACATACGTGAAACACATATATCTGTCTTGGAACGTTCGCACCAGCTTCCCTAACAGATTATATATTCATAGACATACACATACAGGTACGGGGTAACACCCGTAACTCGAAAACTGTTTTAAAATGTGTTCCAGCCCCAAAATCATTTGAAAATGTATAAAAGAAGGGGTCTTAGAACTCACATTGTGTTGCTGGGTATGACTTCTTCGAAATCCGTAGCCGTGAGGTCTTGTATCGCGTATCAGTCTTCTTCTTCTTCTTATTCTTTCTCCGAAATCTCGTGGTCTGCTCTTTCTCTCTCTAGAAAGCTTCAAAGATTTGGGGGTTGTGAGGGAAAGAGTGGGCAGCCATCCCTATGTATATCAGATATTTCTATCTTCTTTGTACTTTTACACAAAACCCCCTTCTACTTTCTCTTTCCTTTCCTTTTCCTCCAAAATTCTTTCTTTTCTTTTCTTCTTATTATTTCTCTTCGTCCAATCAAAATTTCGGGTGTTACAAGTCCACCCCTGTAAATCCTTGAAATTCTCCCAGAAATCAAACACACACGATCTCAATCTTGTGAACGCGGAATATAAACAAGATTGGAGTAGAAGAAGAATGAATTGAATCACAATAGAAGATCTTTGATTGATAAACGAAAACCTACAAGAGGTCTTGTGCGATTTCGCACAGATACAGTAATAATGAATGAAAAGCTTAATTACAAAACGAAAACTAGCTATTTATACTAAAACATAGAGTTCTCGCGCGAGATCACTTTCGCGTGGATCCAGATTTCGCGCGGCAGCAGTCTTTCGCATGGAGCCTTTCTCGCGTGGTCTGCGACTCGCGTATGACTTGCTTCTCGCGTGGATGCTTCTTTTCGCACAGATCTGTTTTGCCGAGCCTTGTTTATCTCCTACAATCTCCCCCTAGGCTCGGTGAAACATGATCAATCAAAGTCAACATTGGTCTTCTTGTAAGATCCAGCATAAGCATACCATTTATTCCTCAGGATCCGGTCAATCATCCAAACATACTGGCAAGATAGAAAGTAAACAGACTCATCAGCTGAGATAGGGCAGTGTAGCAGCTTTGATAAGTCGTCTTTGCCAAACTTCATTAAGTCTGCTGGATCAATAATTCGATAAGACTTGTCTATGCATTTGATCACAGCGTGACCGGAATCCTTTTCACATCTCCAGGATAGTAGTTGCTTCAAAGAGTTTGGAGGAACTGGAGCATGCACAGGGACTTTTCTGATAAATCTAGGATGTTGATAGACACGTATTTTCATTGGAGCTTTTGTATTTTCATCAATTCGTGTTGTGTCATCTATCAACTTCGATTTTACAGTCCTAAAGTCTTTGAAATTTGTGCGCATCTCCCTTCTAATCAAAGATCTTATGAGCTCAGCTTCACTGTGATTACTCTCGTTGAAGAATGGAGCTTTGCCCATAGAGTATAAATCAGTAGCACGTAATGTATGAAAGTCTTGTGTGCTCTTTAAATAATCAATCTCTCCGTTTCTTCTCTTTATCACATACATTCTTTTCTCACCATCATAAGCCCAGCTGATAACGTGAGACATTTCACCATACTTTTGTTTTGGCTTAGATATAAACAGAAAGTGAGCTTCAGTAGGTGGTGGTGGTGCTTTGAATTGCAAACCTCCTCTAGTGTATAATGCAATCTGACCAGTATGATCTGTCTTTGTAGTATCAGTAGGAGTTTCACCACTCACAGTCTCTGTAGGAATTTCTCCTTCTTCAAGATTAATGTCCTTGAATAATTCTTGAAGATTGTTGCCAAAAATATCTGTGTACTCGGTCTGTTCCTCCAGATCTTCAAAAGTATCAAGTTCTTCTTCAATAGTTTCAGATGAAGTTTGTTGAAAGGAATATAATTCCTTTTCATACATACTTTCTGTGGAAGGGTCTATTGGATCATATCCTTCTGGATTACTAACACTTGGTCTATCGACATTGTCATCAATCTCAGAAAACCTTCCAATCTTGGCAAAACTTTCACCAGAGCATTGTTGCCTCTGGTTCCAGTTAGATGAGAGAAAATCTCCTTCTTCACAGTCTGTACAACGTACTTAGGAGATCTCTGAGTAGCCAACTCAGGATAAGCATCATTGATCACCAATTGGATAAATCTCGGGTACATAATAAACTTCCTACCAGGATTAGCAGTAGCATTCTTTACCATCTCCTGAAATATAACCCCAGAAATGCTGAAGGGAATGTCATCAACCAAGGAAACTAGTAGAGATCCAAATACAGCACTCAGGCTATCCATGCCAGCTTTCAAATTACTCAAACAGTGAATTACCACATGAAATAAATATTTCCAATATGGTGGTAACCACTTCTTCTCCAAACTTGGATATCTATACTCATAACCCATCCGAGATAGACAATCCATAACCACATCATCATCTAGTCTTGTAGGTGCTCCCTCTTGGTCATTAAACAGAAGAACTCTGTTTAGTATGGCTTGAGAAACAATCACCCTTTTCTCCTTCACAGTTGCTGTAATAATCTGGTTTCCAGATTCGTCCTTTTCTAGAGCAGCAGTGCTCCAGAAAGAGTCTATTAGTTCGGCATAGATGGCTGGATCAGCAGAAATAGAATAAACAATCCTCGAGTTCTTCAGCCCCTCAATCATAGAATGAAATAGTTCTTTTCCTTCGGTACTTCATCAAGATAAGCAACACAATTATGATTTTTGTTAAAGATCATTTGTGCCATCTGCATTGTCAAATAAGATCAAATTAGAACACTCTAGAAAATAACTTAATTATATCAAATAGTTTCAACACTTATAACATGTGAACTACAAACCTTTACTTACAAAAGTTTATCACTTGAAAACATTTAATCATTTCAAAATCTTATTACATTTAAGGTTGATCATCAAAGGTTATAGTATACATGTACAATTGAGACATAAGTGCTTCATCACTTTAGAAATATTCAACTTTCTGTATGCGAAATTGACAAGTTAAGACTGCGCGAAATTGAACTGATTGTGACAACAAAGTCTCATGCGAAATTGACAGTTTTGCGAAAAAGTATTTCACGCGAAAATCCTTTATCACGCGAAACTAGGTTTCACGCGATAAACCTTTTCACACGAAATATCAGTTTATGCAAAAGGACTTTGTGAAAATTAGTTCAAGCGAAAACGTGGTTATCATGCGAAAACAGGACTCATGCGAGAACCCAATTCACGCGACAAAATCGTTTTCGCGACTGTTCATCTTCTCTTGCGATTCGCATAACCCCAACTTCAAATTAACCTTTCAAAAATCGATTTTAGTCCATGAAATGCATATCATTGCTGTCGCCTAGATCTTTTAGGTTAATTTCATTCATTAATTTCATCATTTAAGTTCATTTATTCAGATTTTAAAACAAGTTGTTAAGTTCCCCCTTAACCTTTCAGATCTACAGTAACCAAATCAAGTTATTTATACCTTGAAAATCACACTAAACACTGATTGAGTATGATGAGAATCAAAATAACAGAAGATGAGTGAGATAATGTAATGTTTGGGTATGCGAGAGGAGATTTCGGGTAAGTGAACGAAAAGTGTTTTCGGGTAGGTTTTTGAGCAAAAAGTGAACAAGACTTGAACAGTGTGCTTTTTATACCCCTGAGTTGTCACGCGAAAATCCAGTTTCGCGAAATATCCATTTTTCGCATGACTTTTCCCTGTCACGCGAATCCGTTAGATTTCAAATTTTTCAAAAAATTTCAAACTTTTCAATCCTTTTATTTTCAATGAAGTTTGTCAACATAAAATGTTATTTACCAAGTGACCAATTATTTAATGAATCTTCAATTTTCAAACATTTTCTTGTTATGTAATTGTCCTAAAACTAAAACACTATAAAAGTGAAATAAAAAACAAACACTTACAAACAAACAAAATAACAAAAGAATAAAAACAATTAAAGAATCAAGATCGGATTTGCTTGTTTTGTATAAATTTTCATAATGAGATCATATAGCTCTTCTGTCAAGTTAAGACTCTGTCCGGCTTTATTTAAAATAACTGGTTAAGTTGATTGTCAATATATTTTGTCCTTTTAAACTTATACTTCAGGTTTTACTCAGACACATAATGAGTGATATATATATCATGTTTTGTGTTGATTTAATATAAGTCAGTGGATCCCACAATCAGAACTTCTGTAGAATTATTATTATCCTTCAAGACACTATTGAGATTTTTCAAGTCACCCCAATTTGACTTAAACCATGCATTGATGATCAGTGATACCATGTATTGTAATCCTAAATATAACTATTTGAGCATAACTAGCCTGAGAAATATTTCTTAACCCGGAATATTAACAAGTTTAAGGACTTATTGACAGCCATTCGGACTTACGTCTGCCCTCTCAAGATATTTAGGACTTACAAGCCATTCGGACTTACATGCCCCATCTTTCGATTTTGCCTTCCAAAGTTAAAAATATTCTCAAAATAGAAAATAGATACCATATAGTATGTATGTCTTTTAGACATATCTTTTGATTTGTTTGTGCTTCTTGGCATCTTATATCCTATATGGCCTTTGTTGTTGGCATCTTTTTGCTCAATTATGTCTTTTGTATTTTTTCCTTTTGTTTCTTTTTATATTTTTATCTTTTGTATATACATATATAGATATGATAATCACTGAATCCATCATATACAGGCTTGAGTATGACAAGATTATATCTCTCAGTCTGTGTTAGAACATTTTGACACATAATCCTGATATGTTCCCCACTGAATCATATTTCTTTAATTCAAGTGTAATCACTCAATTATGATCTTTTCATTCTGAAAGCAAAGCCTATCAACATATCAGACATAATCCAAGTGTATTCGTATTTAAGCCTTTGAAAGTACTTATACTCGTTTTGAACTTTGTAATATCATTTCTCATTTAAGTATGAAAATTTCTTCTTTGATTTTGGCAATCCTTGATCTTAACTCCCCCTAAGACCAAAAATATTTTTCAGAACTTGTTTTTCTAATTTTCTCCCCCTAAAATTGTGATTGTTCTTTTAAGAAAAAGAAACAATTGCAATTTTATTCATTATTAAAAACTGAAAAATCTTTTTGTGAAGATTCATTAAACCAATTTATCCAAAGTTAATCATTCCCAATGATTGCACTAGGAAATCAAATCGAGAATGATCAAACACCTTGGTAAATAAATCAGCTATATTTTCAGTTGACGGCACTTGTTTAAGTGAATAAGTTTACGATCAAAACAATTGCGGATAAAATGTATGCGGATGTCTATGTGTTTAGTTTTTGAGTGTTGGATGGGATTTTTCACGATGTTTAAAACTGCCGTGTTATCACACCAAATTGGCGTGTCATAAATGTTGAGACCATAATCGAGAAGTTGTTGCTGAATCCAGACAAGCTGGGAACAACAACTCGAAGCAGCCACATATTCAGCTTTGGCAGTGGATGTGGAGACAGTGTTCTGCTTTTTACACTGCCAAGAAATGAGTCGGTTGCCCAAGAATTGACATCCTCCTGTGGTCGATTTCCTGTCTAAATTACAACCACCATAATCACTGTCAGTATAAGCAAATAAATTGAAATCGGAATTTCGAGGATACCAAAGACCAAGTTTGGGTTGACCCTTGAGATACTTGAAAATCCTCTTGACAGCTTTCATGTGTGATTCCTTTGGATCACTTTGATAGCGGGCACACTGACAAACAGGGAACATAACATCCGGCCTGCTTGCAGTGAGATACATAAGGGAACCAATCATTGATCTGTAAAGATGCTGATCAACTGATTCTCCTAATGGATCTGGAGTAAGAGTAGGACGAGAAGCCATTGGAGTTGGAGCTACTTTGGAGTCTTGAAACTTGTATTTCTCAAGAATTGTCTGAACATACTTTTCTTGATGAATGAGAATACCAGTCTCAGATTGAGTAACTTGAATACCCAAGAAAAATGAAATTTCTCCAAGTGAACTCATCTCAAACTTCTTCTTCATCACTTCTTCGAACTCCGTGCACATACTATCATTTGTGGAACCAAAAATAATATCATCGACATAGATTTGAACCAAAATGATATCATCGCCTGATTTTCGTATGAATAAGGTTTGATCAATTGCACCTCTAGAATAACCATTTGCAAGCAAATGTTCAGTCAGAGTTGCATACCAAGCACGAGGTGCTTGATGTAAACCATATAAAGCCTTATCCAACTTGTAAACATAATCAGGATGATCTGGGTCTTCAAATCCAGGAGGCTGACAAACATAAGTTTCTTCCTTCATTTCTCCGTATAAAAACGCAGTCTTAACATCCATCTGATACACCTTGATGTTCATGAATAAAGCAAAGGCTAAGAAAATGCGTATTGCTTCTAGTCTTGCAACTGGAGCATATACTTCTTCATAATCTAAACCTTCAACTTGATAAAATCCCTGCACCACAAGGCGTGCTTTATTTCTAACTATAACACCCTTTTCATCCGTCTTATTCCTGAAAATCCACTTTGTTCCAATCGGAAGCTTATCTTTTGGTAGTTCAACAAGATGCCAAACATTGAGCTTCTTGAATTGCATCAACTCATCCTGCATTGCTTCTATCCAGCTGTTTTCTTTAAGTGCCATTTCCACATTCTTGGGCACTGTTTGGGATATAAAGCAAGCATACAGACATGTGTTGATTGCTCCTGATCGACTTCTGGTGACTACACCTTCATGCAACGGGCCAATGATTGCTTCAGTTGGATGAGTTTTATGTATTCTCAATTGAGGAATCTCATCTGCAACCATTCCATCTTCCAAATTTGTAATATGTTCAACATTATCAAGAACTTCTTCAGTATGTTGAGATAGAGGCACATAAGTTTCATCAATTGTGTCATCTGAAATAGGAGTTTCAGAAGCAGTTGACACATTTGGAGACTCATCAAATGGAACCTGAATGATCTCTATCGGAGTGTGTATAGTGTCTGAAGAAGATGAAGATAACGGAGAACTCAACGATTCTTCCAGCTCCTGAGTAGGAATTTGTTCTGAAGAAATATTTAAAGACTCAGAACAGGCAGATACAGGTACAAAAGCTGTTGGAATATCTTTGGATGATGAAGCAGTAGCAGAATCATCAGATATCAAAGAAGGAAGTTCCTCAATTATTTGGTTATCCAAGGTGATTGATTGAGAATTAGAGTCTGCAGATGAAGATTTAGAGATATTAAAATTTATGAACAAAGATTCATAATCATAAACCCATGAAGGAGCTGAACCTGCATCAGTTATGTTAAGTTCGTGCCAATCAATGTTAAATGACTCGATTATTTGTCTAGTTCTTTTATTATAAACACGATATGCAACCTTATTAGCAGCATATCCCACAAAGCAACATTCATCAGCCTTTTCAGCAAATTTTGAAGATGATTCAGTTGTATGCAACAAAGTGCAACAACAACCAAAGGCTTTAAAATATTTAACTTTGGGTTTGTGATTATAAAAGATTTCGTAAGGAGTCTTATTTAATCTTTTGTTGATTAACACACGATTCTGAACATAACATGCAGTATTTACTGCTTCTGCCCAAAAGAATAAGGTAATTTGGCGGCAGAGATCATTGTTCTAGCAGCTTCAATTAATGTCCTATTTCTTCTTTCTGCAACTCCATTCTGTTGTGGAGTGCCAGCAGCACTGAATTGTCTGGCAATTCCCTTGGATTCACAGAACTCATTCAGAGTTTGATTGCAAAACTCTGTCCCGTTGTCACTTCTGATGCATTTTACCCTTTTCTCAGTCTGATTCTCCACCAAAGTAATGAATTTGATCAAAAGTTGTGGAGTCTCATCCTTAGATGCTAAGAAAAACACCCAAGTAAATCTAGAAAAGTCATCAGTAACAACCAAACAATAAGATCTTCGACCCAAACTTAGAACACTTACTGGACCAAAAGATCCATGTGTAAGAGTTGTAAGATTGATTCGACTGAGTTGTGTGCAACTGGTTTGTGAGGAAGTTTATGTTGTTTACCTTTTGAACATGACAAACAATGTTCAGTTAAATGATATTCTTTTTCAGGTAAACCAATTACATGATTTCCACGTACAAGTTTATTCATGTTTTTAAGATTGACATGTCCTAATCGACGATGCCATAACATGGAATCATTCTCCGAGGCTTTGGATAATAAGCAAGAGGCGGTTACCAAAGAATTAGAACATGCATATCAAGAAGATATGTGTCATTGTCTCTCGGAGTCCTCATCAAAACCCATTCTTCTGGAACAACAAAACCTGGTTTTAATATTAAGCATTCATTATTAGTAAAGTGTGTTGAATATTGTTTGTCACAGATTTGAGACACACTTAGCAGGTTATGTTTAGTTCCTCAACAAAATTAACATTTTCAAAACTCAGGACGCCATTTGTAACTGTACCCCGTTTAGTAATTCGTTCTCCTATATCTCCTGCAAATATCACTCTTCCTCCGTTGTATGATTGTACATCTTGTAGTAGTGATAAATTACCAGTCATATGTCTTGAACAACCGCTATCAACATGCCATAGACTGTCAGTAGCCTTTGCGGTTGTCCCTGCATTAGTAACAAAATACTTAGATTTTGGTACCCAAGTCAAACATGACTTGAGCACTTTCTGAGTTGCAGTAAGACAAAATGATTTGAGATTATTATATTTTGTTTGCACATCATTCTTATCATTTATGCTTTTAGGCTTGACATTTTCTTTTATGTCTTTGGTCAAATTCTTATCCCGTTTGACATTAAACTCATTAGCAACCTTTGATTTCATATTATTTGAAAATTTTCCACGAGTGAAAAATAATTTTCTATTATGAGAAATAGAATTATGAAATCTTTGTTTACTTAATGATTTGTGTCTAAAAGGACAATTATTTGCTAGGTGATTAGTGTTTCCACACTGAAAGCATCTCTTCAGTTGTGTGTGGAAAACAAACTGTGGATGACAATTATGAAAATGTCATAAAAACCAAAGTCAGATTGACTAGGTTTAATTTTTTCCACAGTCTCTCGAATCTTTGTCTCGTTTGACAATTGCAAATTCATCTTTTGCAGATTCGAGGAAATTGAATTATTATGACCACTTTGATTCGGAGATTTGGTAATTTTGACTTGTGAAATTGTCGGTGTTGGAATATGAACGATCTTTGTCTTTGCTGGAGTAGGACCAGACTTTGAATGTGCTGGAGAAGGACCAGGCTTAGAAATACGGATTGGTGCTGGAGAAGGACCAGGCTTTTGAATTGTGATATTGCATGCAGATGAATTATTCACTTGCAAATCTGGGCTACAAACATCTTGATTCACAAGGTTAGCATTATAATGAAGTTTATTTTTAAAGAATCGAGAATTCGTTTCTTTAAAAATATGTTCTTCATTTTCAATAACACCCTTAGAAATGAATCGACTCTTAAAATCATTTTCAATTCTTTCCTTTTGATTAGCCCTTTGATTTGCATTCAAATGATTTTTACTATTAGATTGCAACTTATTCAAATCAACCTTCTTTTCATTTCCAGATAAATTTTGAGTACAAGCAGATTGTGAAACTTTTACATTCTTATTATTTAAACACTCATTCTCATTTTCATCCTCACTCTCACTTTCCCAATCTTCAACCAACCCATCCACCTTCATTTTATCTGCAAAAAGATTTTCAGGTGATTGTTTAGTTTTGGGTGCTATGATAGGATCAACTGATAAGTTTATTTTAACAGAAGGTTTTATGTTTGAGATGGAGAAAATCCAATCCCATATACCATATCAGAATCACAAATATTCTCAGAAGAGGGTAAACATGAATAGTCATGATTAATTGGAGGTGCAATGTTAGAAAACCCAACACCACATTTCCTCCTTTGATTTTCTGAGTCATTTGTGACTTGATGATGCCTTCAACCATCGTTGATGAAAGTTCAAATTTCTCAACAGTCAATTTAACAGTGGCTAATTCACTGTTGAGTCTGTTAATTTCTAGAGCGAGTTCATTATTTCTATTTGTCAAGTCATTATTAGTACATTCTTTATCATGAAGATTTAATTTCAAATTATAATTGTTTTGTTTAAACCTTCAAGTTTTTCTTTAAAAATCCTTTCATTTGACTTGTATTTACTCGCTTGATACTGAAGTTTTTCAACTTCCATTATCAGGTTTCATTGTGAACTCTGTATCTTTGAACTTTCTCAACACATGCATTTTTACATAAGTCATCATATACCTTGGGTTCTGAAGTTTCTCCTTCTGTTTCCTCTGCCTTCTTGACCATGAAAGCTTTCATGTTATCAGTTGGTTCTTCCACTGGAGCACTAACAACAGTCTTTAGATCATTACATGTGCTTTTGACTGTGAGCTCAACAGTGTATCTTCAAACACAATCTTTTCTTCATCAACCTTCTCAGCCTGTTCTTTCTTCTCAGTCTTCTCTTCTCCTCTTCAACTTCTCAATCATTTGATCAACTTTCACTTTCTCCGCTTCAATTCTTCCTTCTCTTCTTCTTCTGTAGCAAACAAGCCTTCCAACAAATCATCCGATACGAATTCAGCAAACAAGTTTTCTTCCTCTTCTGGTTCTGGCACAATCTTTGCAATGAGAGCATGAGACAAAGTCAGATCAAGAGCCTCCATTTGATCAGACCAATCGTATTCAGCATTAGTTTGAGAAACTAATGCTTTATTGCCACTAGAAGTACCAGCTTTGTCTTTCTTCTGCTCTATCTCCACAGTCACCATCTTCTTTGGGGCTTCAGTTTGAGCTGTTTTTGGTTCAGTACACTCTCTGGCGAAATGACCTGGTTTGTTACAGTTGTAACATCTCAGGTTGGATTTGTCGAAACCAATTTTGCTAGAATTATTAACACCAAACATTTTCCTTCCAGTTCTTCTAGCAAAATTCTTCGCCCTGTAGACAACCATGGCCATCTGATATTTGATGTCGTTCTCTTCAACATCATCTGGATTAACTTGTTGAAGATCATCAACAAGAATATTTGGAGCAGAAAGTCTTCCGGCCATAAAAGCTTCATAACTTGACATAAACGTAGTGAAAAGAGCAAGATGCTCCTCAGCGATCTGGACAGTCTGCTTGGATGGATTAGTAGTAGCAACATAAGCATGTTGACCACTATGAGAATCTTGAGGTTGAGAGACTTGTTGGTGAATGATGGGGAATAATGTTGAGCTGCTGGAACATGAACTTGATGAGTTACTGCTGGTTGCATATATGAAGAAGCTGCACTTCCCGATTGTTGTTGCTGACACATTTGTGTATAACTGACATAGTAATTTGGATTACTAGCCATCTTTGCGTAGAGAGCAGTTCCTTCAGCACCTAGAGAACTGAGATGATTAGCAGCTCGCTGCTTATCATCCATAGCATAAGACTTGATAGTTGAGATGAGATCGGTCAACTGAAGAGTATACAAGTCTTTTGTTCTCTTTATCAAAGTACAGTTGTTATTCCAACTGTAAGGAAGTGAGTTGAGTAACTTCTTGTTCACAGTAATAGGTTCCATAGTAATACCAGCACTCTTCATTTTAGTGACCAGTCTAACAAACCTGGCCATTTGAGCTTCCAATTCCTCACCAACAATGTGATTGAACATGTTGAATTCCTGATTCAACATATCCTTCTTGCTCTCTCTCATGTCTTTGTTTCCCATTATCTGAGATTCCAGAGCATCCCATAGCACTTTTGCACCCCTGAACTCTTGAAACTTTTGTGAGATCTCAGTAGTAAGAGCCATAGTAATTGCAGCATACGCCTTATCATCCAGTTCCAGTCTCTTAATGTCGTCTTCATCCCACAATGTTCAGGTTTCTGAACCATTTCTCCTTTGTCATTTTTGTACAACGGAATGTAAGGACCATATTGTATAGACCTCCACATTTTAGGTTCCGTGTAAATGACATATCTTTCAAATCGAAACGCCCAATCGGTATAATCATCTTCACATAAAAGCCTCGGTGGCTTGTTACCAGTTCCAATCTCAGTGTCTAGATGAAGTGAAGCAGTAAGATGCTTCAAATTCGGTGTAGTTGAAGCCATGATGAGCAGAAAGTCTAAATTCAGAATTCGCGTGCGAAAAGCAAACTTGTGCGAAATAAGGTTTCGCGTGGAAAGAGTTTCGCGTGCGAAGTTGTGCTTCGTGCGAAATTCCAAAGATACCTTTTATGCGAATCGCACAAAAAGGTGGAATACCTAACTGAGCGAAAACACCCTGTTTTCGCGTGCGAGAACGTGCAGAGCAAGCGAAACTTCGAGTTTGTGCTGAAACAGATTACCAACTGTTTGTTCTTGCGAATTTCACCTCCAATTCACTGATTAAGTTTGATTGAACCCATTTTAATCCATTTTTAATGAATTTTAAGTCAATTTTAATCAAAATTAAGCTTAAAGTCCACTAATTAAGTTCAATTAGGTTCTAATCAGTCCAAATTCTCCACAATCAAGCATAACGTTGCCATTTCAGAATCTAAGGTAATCGATGATTAATTCTTCAAAAATCAGGTAGAACTCAATCCAATTCTTCTCCAAATCGTGGTTCAAGAGCCTAATGCTCTGATACCAATTGTAAATCCTTGAAATTCTCCCAGATCAACACACACGATCTCAATCTTGTGAACGCGGAATATAAACAAGATTGGAGTAGAAGAAGAATGAATTGAATCACAACAGAAGATCTTTGATTGATAAACGAAAACCTACAAGAGGTCTTGTGCGATTTCGCACAGATACAGTAATAATGAATGAAAAGCTTAATTACAAAACGAAAACTAGCTATTTATACTAAAACATAGAGTTCTCGCGCGAGATCACTTTTGCGTGGATCCAGATTTCGCGCGGCAGCAGTCTTTCGCATGGAGCCTTTCTCGCGTGGTCTGCGACTCGCGTATGACTTGCTTCTCGCGTGGATGCTTCTTTTCGCACAGATCTGTTTTGCCGAGCCTTGTTATCTCCTACAACCCCCCTTATAAAGGTTTCGTCCCCGAAACCTGTTATTCCTCGAATAGACGTGGGTAATGTTGTTTCATCTCTTCTTCAGTCTCCCACGTAGAATCAGATCCTTTCTGTGCTTCCACTGTACACGCACAAGGGGAACCACTTTATTTCACAGCCGCTTTTCTTTTCTGTCAAGGATTGCCACTGGTTGCTCTACATAGTTGAGCCGTTCATCTACTTTGATATCTTCCAGTGGAACAATCATATCCTGATCGGCCAAACATTTTCTCAGATGAGATACGTGAAAGGTCGGGTGAATTCCACTCAACTCATCTGGCAATTCCAACCTATAGGCCACCTCTCCTACTCAAGCAATGATTCGGAAAGGCCTATATACCGCGGACTCAACTTACCCCGCTTCCGAAACCGAATGATTCCTATCTAAGGCGAGACCTTCAACATAACCCGATCCCCCACCTGGAACTCAATCGGCCTGCGTCGTTTGTCAGCATACGACTCCTGTCAGTCTTTGGCCGCCTTCATATAGGCTTTGATCTTTTCAAGCTTTTCAGTCGTAGCATCGATCACTTTGACGCTTCCCAATTCTTTTTGACCAATATCACCCCAACAGACGGGTGTCCTGCATCTCCTACCGTATAGCATCTCATAGGGTGGCATGCCAATACTGGCATGATAGCTGTTATTGTACGAGAATTCAGCTAACGGTAGGTGGTCATCCCAACTTCCCCCGAAGTCGATAACACATGCCCGAAGCATGTCCTCCAAAGTCTGAATGGTCCTTTCCGACTGACCATCAGTTTGAGGATGATAAGCCGTGCTAATATGCAACCTCGTCCCCATGGCATCATGGAATTTCTTCCAGAATTTAGATGTAAACCGGGTGTCGCGATCGGATACAATCGACACCGGTACACCATGACCAGTCACAATCTCTTTGATGAAAAGATCGGCCAACCTCTCAGATGAATATGTCTCGCGTATCGGGAGGAAGTGAGCACTCTTCGTCAGACGATCCACAATCACCCATATAGTATCATACCCTTTCGGGGTACGTGGCAGCTTTGTGATAAAATCCATGGTGATGTGCTCCCACTTCCATTCCGGTATATCCAAAGGTTGAATCTTTCCATACGGCTTCTGGTGTTCGGCCTTCACTTGCAAACAAGTGAGACATTTACTCACATACTCCACCACATCACGTTTCATACCCGACCACCAATAATCTTTCTTCATGTCTTAGTACATCTTGGTAGCACCGGGATGAATGGAGTACCGAGTCTTGCGAGCTTCATCCATGATCTTCATACGTAGATCCCCAAATTGTGGAATCCACATTCGCCCAAATCGAGTCTTGACACCAAACGTGTTTTCACCCAATTCCGCGACCAGACCTCTCATTCGTTCTGAGTTAAGATGATCTTCTTTCAGTGCTTCATCTTGAAACTCCTTGACTTGCTTCATTACGTCCGAGGTCATGATCAGCTGGTATGCCTTCACCCGTATCGGTTCGGGCCTCTCCTTTCGGCTAAGGGCATTAGCCACCACGTTGGCTTTGCCCGATGGTAGTGGATTTCACAGTCGTAATCCTTTATAAGTTCCAACCATCGCCTTTGCCTCATATTCAGATCTTTCTGCTCGAAGAAGTACTTCAAGCTCTTGTGGTCTGTGAAAATGGTGCACTTCGTTCCGTAGAGGTAGTGCCTCCAAATCTTTAACGCGAAGACCACAGCTGCTAGCTCCAAGTCATGGGTGGGGTAATTAACCTCGTGAACTTTCAGCTGTCGGGATGCATAGGCTATCACCTTTCCCCTTTGCATTAGTACGCACCCCAACCCGGGTAGGAAGCATCAGAATAAACCACCAAGTCTTTGCTTCCATCGGGTAATGCCAATACTGGAGCTTGGGTCAATCTTGTCTTCAATTCTTCGAACGCTTTCTCTTAAGCTTGACCCCATACAAACTTTAAATATTTCCGGGTCAACTTGGTCAGTGGAGAAGCAATCTTGGAAAAGTCTTGAATAAATCTTCGGTAATACCTGCCAAACCCAAGAAACTTCGGATCTCAGACGGCGTCTTTGGAGACTTCCATTGCATCACCGCTTCCACCTTCGCCGGATCAACCATAATCCCATTCGGATTTACCACGTGACCCAAGAACTGAACTTCACGCAACCAAAATGCGCACTTGGAGAACTTGGCGTACAATTTCTCCCTCCTCAACGTCTCTAGTACTTCACGAATGTGACCGGCATGTTCTATCTCACTTTTTGAATAAATCAGGATGTCATCGATAAACACGATCACTGACTTATCCAACATCGGCCGACACACTCGGTTCATTAAATCCATAAAAGCAGCCGGCGCATTGGTCAAACCAAAAGACATGACAAGAAACTCGTAGTGACCATAGCGCGTACGAAAGGCTGTTTTAGGAATGTCTTGCTCCTTCACTTTCAGTTGATGGTAGCCCGATCGAAGATCTATTCGTGAAAACCAACTGGCGCCTTGAAGTTGATCAAAAAAATCATCGATTCTTGGCAAGGGGTATCTATTCTTCACCGTCAACTTGTTCAACTCACGGTAGTCGATGCACATCCTCATATACCGTCCTTCTTCTTCACAAACAGGACCGGAGCACCCCAAGGTGAGATACTCGGTCTAATAAACCCCTTATCCAATAGCTCTTGCAACTGCTCCATCAATTCTTTCATTTCCGTCAGGGCCAATCGATACGATGCCTTGGCGACAGGTTGAGCACCCGGTATCAGGTCAATCTGGAACTCGATCTCTCTGTCAGGTGGCAATCCCGATAAGTCTTCCGGGAATACGTCTGGAAAATCACGCACAACCGGAACATCAGATAGTCGTGGTGTTGGCGTTTCCACATCTTTTACGTAACATAAGTAGGCGCTGCACCCATGCCTCATACATTTTCCCGCCACGGCCATTGAGATCACCTTCGGAGTCGTAGTAACCCGATCACCATAAACCGTCACTGAACTACCGCCGGGCGCTGTCAATTGAATCATCTTCTAGCGACACACGATGTTCGCCTCAAAGTTCGCCAACCAATCCATACCAAGCACCAAATCAAAACCACCCAAAGTCATTGCAAACGGCCTAACCGGAAATTTATGGCCCTCCAATTCAACATCACAACCCTCTATCACCTCGGAGATCCTAGTAGAGTTACCTATGGCAGTTTCTACATCGAAGGGCACATCAATACGTCTACTACTAACAGGCAGCTTAGTACGGAAGGCGTTAGAAATAACACTCCTACTGGCACCCGAATCAAATAATACAGAGGCCAAAGTTTGGTTCACCAAAAACGTACCGGGCACAACATCAGGGTCCGTCCTAGCCTCTTCTTGCGTCATCGTGAATGCTCTGGCCTTTGCCCTCGGTTCTTCTCCTCCCGTCTTCTTCGCCCCTGAGCCCTCAGCCCTCGACTTTTTACAGTCTCTGCTCATATGACCACTTTCTCCACAGTTAAAACATTTGCCTGTCCGGCAATCCTTGGCCATATGTCCTGTCTTTTCACATTTAAAGCAGATATTTGATCCCCATTTGCACTCCCCCGAGTGCTCTCTTCCACATTGGCCACACTTCCTCATCCCAGCTCCAGACATGACCACACGGCGGTCATCCATCCTTGCCTTCTTGTTACTTGTCGAAGTATCACCTCGACCAAACCTCTTCCCCTGCCAATTTCTCTCACCGCCTCCCTTCTTACTACCCTCAGCCTTCGCCACCACAGCCCGCTCATCATATAGCCTTCCCACCAAATCCACTGCCGACCTAAAAGTGCTTGGTCGGGCCGTAATCAAATGCCTGCGGATGTCAGCTGGCAGCCCCTGAATATACCGGTTGATCTTTCGAGACACCGGCGTCACCTGATCCGGCACCATTCTCGCCATCTCATTGAATTTGGTGGTGTACTGTTGGTGGGTTATCGTCCCCGCCTCCAACTACAGGAACTCTCTCTCAACCTTGTCCATTTCCCGACGAGGACTGAACTCCTCGATCACCATCCTTTTTAGCTCAGACCACTTCATTCTTCCGATGGTCCTGCTACCCTCGGCCTGGACTATGTTGTCCCACCAGCATAAGGCCGAACCCGTAAAAGAGTGGGTTGCAAACTTCACCTTCTTGTCCTCCTGGCAATCACTAATATCGAGGACAACCTCCATTTCTCTCACCCATTGGTGAGCATCAGCAGCAGTGCCAGAACCGTCAAAAGTAGGGGGCTTGCACCTCATGAATGCCCCGTAATTACAACCCCGTGTTGTCTCCCGTACCGACTCCTCCTCCTCCTCCTCTTCATTATCAGATAGAACCATTTCCGGCTCTTGTCGATGCGGTCTCCCAGAGGAGCGGTTCCTCTCTTGCCTTTCATTTTCCCTGACAGCCTTAATTACTTCGGTCACCACAGACGGTAAGATCGTCTGCATGACCTGATGCACCTCTTCAACCACTGCCTCTTTTACTGAGGCCCTCAAGTTAGCGCTCTCGTCTACTCCCTCTTGATGAGGGGTCTCGTTTTCCTCATGAACCACTTTCTCTACCCTAGGTCTTCCTCTTATGGCTCGCGGTTCAGCATCACGTCCGCCACCACCTCCACCCCGTGAGGCCTTAGAAGATCTACCACCCGCCATTCTCTATCACACTGAAAGGTTCAAATACTAACACGGTCATTCAAGGAAATAGCTCAGTTTATGTCAAGTATAGTAAGTCCCTAATTACAGTGGCCAGTTGTGATTAGCCACCTACTTTACTCTTGCACCCCGAGCATTATCCGTCCTGACTACATTAGTATCTAAGTCTAACAGTACACATAAACACATAACATGCGCACATAGTCCTGGTTAACTTTAAGAAAATACCTGATGGCACGCAATTACTCAGATGGCATTCTCTTCATTTCTGTCCCATTCTCAGTTTAAGTTTTAGGTTTATTTTGAAAATTTACCCGTTTTACTTAAACGTTTGCTCTGATACCAACTTGTAAGGCCCCGCTCCCGGGCACCTCACGGTTGGTCATTCATCGCACATAAACATACTTTTAGTATACATTCATAAGCATCTTAGATAAACAACATATATTAAGTAAAATAACGCAGCGGAATTAATAAGAAATACATTCTCATTTCATCATAAAAGCTTTTACAATGCATTACATCGTTGACCTGATTACAAAATACAAGCTTTCTTTACATTGCCTATCTTTACTATTATTGCTGCTGAAGAATATGAAACCGAGGATTTCATAAGTAATCCCCGTTATGTGAATCCTCAACAATCATAGGGTCATAAACAGTGACCTCTAGTATAAAAATATAAAATATAAAATTTCTTTTTTCTTCACAAAGAGATTCCTTAAGTAATCCCGTTTATGGGAATCCTTAAGAAATCTTGCACTTGCATGCAACATAATGTGTTGCGTGCATTACGAGCCCACAACACATGAAGTTGCAGCATTATCAAAAGGAGAATGTCATCCCAAAAGAGCTGAGTAGCCGCCTCGTGCCATCCCCAGCAACACTACCTGCCAACTGGAAACACATAAAAAGTCAGCGTTGCTGAGTGAGTTCTAGTTTTATAATAAACATAGTAAATTTTCATTAGAAACCGTTAATTCACATGACCATACATCATACGTACACAGAGATAATATTCGTTATTAGCTTCATCATTCGTTATACATTATCCTTAGCTTCTCATATGGATCCTGTCAGGCTTTACCCACTTCATAGCATTCGGCTATGATTACTGTGGTCGAATGACAAGGATCCCGTTCATCCTTACTTGCACATTGAATTCTTTCGTACCAATACCATATGCTATACCCCGAACAGTCTTAGCTACTGGGCCGAAGTCAACAAATGAACAACAAAACGTATGCCACAGTACTAGTAGGTAAGCGGTAGAGGTACCATGACCATGGTCAATCACAAAGAAAGACCAATCGACTCATTCCATGCTTGCAAGACTTAATTCGTTCATTCATTAGTGCATGTATTCATCATCATCTTTCTTCTCATTTATTCGTTAATACATGCATTCATCATCATGTTCCTCTTTCATTATCTTTCACTTTTCGTTACATAATACTTCATTCGTTCATTTCCATAATTCGTAAAGTTTTGGAAAGATAACATACATGATCATAAGGAACATACACATAACATCATTCATCATCATACAAGACATCATACATATATGGTATACAGCAGGTATACCCATGCAACATCATCATCATCATCATCATGCCTATGTTACTCGTTTACCCAAATAGATCAGATCTTACTAAGCTTAATCCGCATTCATAATCTGGTTCATCCGCATTTGACTGGTCATCCGCATTAGTCAATGCGGATGAGTAATACCTTATCCGCATTAGTTTGCCCCATCCGCATTAGTCAATGCGGATGAGGAATGACCTACCCGCATTCCTGAGTTAGTCTGCATTGAACAATGCGGCTGAATTGCCTTAATCATTTTCTTATTAGGACAATGCGGATAAGGCATTGCCCGGCCGCATTTCCCTTAGTCTCCCGCATTGGTTAATGCGGCTTACTGCCTTAACCGCATACCGAGTATACCCGCATTGGGTTAATGCGGATGAAGAAAAAGCCTTGACCGCATTTGCTTGGTCATCCGCATGGGCTAATACGGTTGATCAACTTGGCCATATTTGCATCAGTAGTCCGCATTGGTCAATGCGGTGGAGCGTGACAACCTGCAACTTAGTCTATGCTGTGCTCGTATCTCATTCATCAGCTAAACACTTCTATAGCACAGAATCATCACATAGTTCTTTCAAAACTCCTTAAATATCATGTATACTAAGCTAGAACTTACATTAACAGTATACTTATGTACATACATACGTGAAACACATATATCTGTCTTGGAACGTTCGCACCAGCTTCCCTAACAGATTATATATTCATAGACATACACATACAGGGACGGGGTAACACCCGTAACTCGAAATCTGTTTTAAAATGTGTTCCAGCCCCAAAATCGTTCGAAAATGTATAAAATAAGGGGTCTTAGAACTCACATTGTGTTGCTGGGTATGACTTCTTCGAAATCCGTAGCCGTGAGGTCTTGTATCGCGTATCAGTCTTCTTCTTCTTCTATTCTTTCTCCGAAATCTCGTGGTCTGCTCTTTCTCTCTCTAGAAAGCTTCAAAGATTTGGGGGTTGTGAGGGAAAGAGTGGGCAGCCATACTTATGTATCACAAAACCCCCTTCTACTTTCTCTTTCCTTTCCTTTTCCTCCAAAATTCTTTCTTTTCTTTTCTTCTTATTATTTCTCTTCGTCTAATCAAAATTTCGGGTGTTACAACTTTTTCACATTGTCCCACACTCCTACTCCATTTCGATCTTCCCCTTAAGTCGATGAAAACTTTCTCTTGAGCACATGACTCTTAAAAAATTAATTTTTTTAATCATACATGGTTTGCTAAAAGTAAATTCAGCGTGTTAAATATGTTTGGGAAAGGTATACTATATATTATTTAAAAAAATTAAGTTTCTTTAAACAAATAATTCATTTGAATTTTTTTAACGATTCTAGATTACGCACTTTACCATTCAAACTTGATCATTATTATTACATTCTTCTATATCCATGTAATAAAATCATAATCTATCATTAGATTTTGAGATGGAATTGTTACATGCACACACATGGTTCAAACATTTACTTAAAGACTTGATCTCTCTACATGTTAGCGAACCTTTTCAAAAATCTAAGAACTTAAGAATCTTGTTCTCTCGATTGATCTTTCACTCATATAGCCTATCCATCTGAAAGATCAAGATATCAATATCAATAGGTTGAAAAGAAAAGAACTGTTGGTCTTATAATTATAAGTATTATCAAACACTTTTGTCACTACATCAATTTGATCATATAGAGATAAGACCTATAGCAACAACAAAATTTAGTCCCTATATGATACCTATAGCAACGACATGTCGTTACTATAGGGTTAGCCTCAAAATTTTTAAACTTTCGTTAAGGAGTGGACATATCGTCGCTATAGGATAGTCTTTCAGCGACTGACCTGTGTTGTCGCATTAGAACCTTTAAAGTAGTTGTAGTTAATTACTAAATAATTTTGCTTTTTTTGAACAAAATAAATTATTGTTGTTCACCTATGGCCGCAACATGTCATCACCAAAGTTTTTAAATTATTTGTCCCTACATATAAGATAAGTGGGAAAACTCCCGTCGTTTAGAAAAGTCAATAGGGACGAATTGTCCTTTCTATAGTATATTTATAATTATTTTATATTTTTTTGTTTGAAATTTATTATTATTATTATTATTATTATGTTATTATTATTATTATTATTATTATTATTATTATTTATTATTATTATTATTATTATTATTATTATTATTATTATTATTATTATTATTATTATTATTATTATTATTATTATTATTATTATTATTATTATTATTATTTGTATAATAACTTTAGAGAGTCATAATGGTTGTCAATTTTGTGGAAAAATGATCGATTAAGCTTCGATTATTATCAGTTGAGCCCAATATCTATACTACCTATATAATACAGAAAGGATGGGTACTATTGTAATTTTACCACTCTTCTAAGACGCACCATTTCCCTACCCCTCCCATCTGTTTCCAGTCGTCGGCCGCTCCCCTATTGGAAGTCCGTTTTACTTTCGGTTGTGAAGGCGTTTCCTGGCTTTTATGCACCCCATTCAAAGGCCCTGCCTGTTTACCTTTCCGGGCTACGTTTACATATACCGACCTTTCGCAATTGCCATGCCCCTTCGATGCAACTGCAGCCGTGACTCCAAACCGGGTAAGCATTTGATTTCCTCTGTGTATTAATCTTTCATGTTATGTTCTCCCCTTATATGCCCATTATTTGTTTTCAAACCAGGGAACCAGAACAATATCATCCACGTCGGTTGTGATCTGTGGTTTACAGGTACTCCGTTTTGTGACAACCCGTATATTTTAGGTTAACACCGTTTCGAATGTTTCATTATCATTACTATCTGTCGACGTCATTCGATATATTATCAGTTCAAAATCTTAATTATTATTAGTATATAATTATAATTAAGTGACCTAAATTAAACATTAGTATAACATATTAATAATAATATTAATAATATTAATATTAATAATAATAATAATAATAATAATAATAATAATAATAATAAAATTTATTATTAAAAACCTAACCTTAAAAGTTTTGGGTTAAAAATGTAATATTTGAAACTTGTTTTAAAACTTTAAACATGAAATAATAAACAAAATAAACTACAGGGGCCAAATGTGTAATTTGTTTTAACCCCCCCCCCCCCCCCCCCCCCCCCCCCCCGTCGACCCTCTCCCCTCTGGCCACCGTCTCCGGGCACCTCCGTCGAGCCACAAACACCCCAGCTAACTCGATTTCAACCCAATCAAACCTTCCCGACAACATCGCGTGGGGGAATCGAACCCGAGCCCCACTACAATTTTAAAATACAGTCGAATTAGTGCGATCTACACTTTCGGCCGAACAACCTGGCCACGATCGCCCACTAACACAATAATAACCTAATTAATTGAATATAAATGAACGTCTATCTGTTCCTAACCAACTACCATTTTCAATTCCATCTAAAACAAGCACAAACACCACTATCGATTACCCTCATTACCCGCGACCTGCAACATAGTCGATTTCCACCTTCTGAGTTTTATTTCACGAAATTAACAGAGGGCTTCTCATCTTTAGAGCCATTAGAAACTTCCTACAAAGTTAATTCGATTATCATCAACGTTTTCCACTCGAACTGACTCTAGCAAAGCCGCGACTGTTCTTCGTGGTGTTCATCATCAATTCGACCTCTTTCTGGTAAATTAAACCCATAAACAAACTCGAATCACATGGGAATTAAAAGCCCTATGTTTAATCTCGATATTAAGATCATCTTGGCGTTCAATTTGATCGAATACGAATCTACGGTTCTTAGGATTTGGGGGTTTCTTTTGTTTGTGTTAAAAATAAAAGGAACCGAGTTTTACCACGGCTGTATGCCATGGTTCACTGGTGCCCCACTCATTTGCCATCCAGGAGGTCCCGGGTTCGAACCCGGGCACCCCCAACTACTTTTTTAAAGGCTTTTGGCTTTAAAAAAATACAAAAAAAATTCTAAAAATTATAAAAATCAATTTTATAAACTTTGTTTATTTTAAAAATTATCTAAAGATTTTCTGAAAAATTATTTCTTTAAACACCTTAACAATTTTTATATAAAATATCATTAACAAATGTTATAATTAGTTTATTTTTATAAAAATATACTTTAAATAGTTGAAATCACTAAATTATTATTAATCATTACGTTATCTTTTAAATTACGTCAATTATAAAATTTTATTTACATTTTATAATTAATCATTATAAGAATTTAATTTCTTATAACCTCATAAATTATCATAAAAGGATTAATTAAGCTTTTCTTTCATTGTGTTACAATATATATGATTTTGATAACTAATCTTATTTATAAAAACCCCAAATTCGATTTGAAACACTAGTACTCATTAAATCGTTAAGCTTATTGTTAGACTTAAATCTTGTAAATATATACATGTTTAGGTACCTTGTGAAGGAGTTCATTGGAAACAACGATTATTATCCTATTTAATCATCGTATATACATACTTATACGCCAAGTGAGTTTACAGCCCCACTTTTACTTTATACTCTTTTGGGGGGGAGAGAAACATGTTGCTTTCATAAACGTTACATTACATTGGGTTTTTGTAATACTGCATATACATGATACTATGTGTTATACTTTGCCCTTCGGACCGTTAAATGCAAATAGCGAGGTGATTGTTAGTAGATCTACTGGGATTGACATACCCCGCCCGGGCTAGTCGCGCTAGCTGGTCAAACGGTGAACGGTTATCCTGTTTTACAGTGTTGTGGTGGGGAATCTGTAACGTCCCATTTTAGGTAATTTTATAATTTGTGTTTTTAAATAAAATGAGTGGTAAATTAGAACTAACTGAGTTAAGTTAGTATTGTTAGTGTAAATGAATAGAAGTAACTAGAGGGACTACTTTTGCCAATTGAGAAAATTAATCTACATATTAGTAAGGAGGTGTAGAACCTCCTGGACACTCACACACACACTCACGAAGAGAGGAGAACGGGAAGGAGGAAGGAGATCAAGAACCCTAGTCAAATTGAGTTGCGGTTGTGTTGAATTCAAAGTTCTAATTGTGGAATTGAGTTATAAATCACCTAGTTCCTGCATCTAACTCATAAGGTGAGTCTTAATTGGATGTTTTCTTGCTAAGTAGTTTACTTCATGATTGGGGTGTTGAGGAGAAATTCATCTATGATCAAATTAATATGTGTTGAACTTAGAATAGTATGTATTAGGTGTTCTATGTATCATGTATGCCAATTTTGAAACTTGATGGTTCATAGCAAATTAGTTGTATGAAATATGTTGAGTTATAAATCATGCCCATAAGGTGTTTGATGAAATGCCTCCAAGAAGTTCGAAATATGAAAGGAGGGGCAAAGTGGAAATAGAATGACCGGTGGGTCAATATAGAGTTAATTATGTTTAAACTAGTCATAAATGGGTCATATGGATTGGTTTTATACCATATGTATGTATGTGCTAAATTAATCCTAAACGTATGTTTAGGTGAAGGGAGTATTAGCAAAGCGGTGAGCAAAGACAAAGGTTGAGTTGAAGCTTGTTTAAGGTAAGAACATTAGCCTCATAATCATATATAGTCTTATCTTTATGATTTTATATGTTTACTCTTGAGTAAATGTGAGTTGTGAATAATGACCATAAGTAATGGTTATAGTAGTAGTAAGTATACATGCTTGAGTGCATGAATTGGGTTGAAGCTACATGCGCGTGTGCATGAAATCAATATACCGGTATAGTTCACAGGTGTGTGAATCAAACCTGGAGGGGTTATAATTATATTCAGTTACGGTGGTAACATTTAAATCACTAGTGAGTGATAAACTATATTTTTGGCTACTGTGTGTAAGCCTAATTCACCAGTGGGTGATAAACGTGTGGTTTGGCAACTGTGTGTATGTCAAACATAAAGATGTATAGCGAAGTGTATAGGTGTGTGATCCAAATCTAATATGTTAGTCCAAGTTAGCGAATGACTAGCTTAAAAGTAGAATTATGACCCATTTCTATTTAAATGTGAAAGTGTGATTATAGAATGGGTGATACTGTGATAGATGCAAAGAGTCGAAGCTAATAGAGTTAAAGCTTCTAAATTGAGCAAATGGAGATGTTAAAATGGACCCGGAATCGTTGAAAAGTCGAAACAAACGAAACGGGTCAAAACTTTGAGAACAAAAAAATAGATAACAACATCAGCAGCAGCAGGGACGTAAGTTACGTCCATAAGGACGTAAGTTACGTCCTTAACTCTTTGGTACGCCCTGAGCTACTGTCTTACGTCCTCAAAATCAGGGGAATTAGGTTGAGGACGTAAGCTACGTCCTTGAGGACGTAAGCTACGTCCCTTGCAAGATTTTGCTTTCGATTGGTATTTTAAGCCCCCAAATTCCCTTCTAATAACCTATAAAGTGAGTATAAGAGTTCTTACTTAGTTCCAATGGACTAATGTGGTAAAAGTGGTTGTTTTGTAGGAATTTTCCAAGAAGGCAAAGGTGATCGATGAAGATGCTTGTGGATCGAACAATGGGTTGTTAATTAGTTTCTTTTAAACAAACTTAACGTTATGTAAATTACCTAAATGTAATTTGAGGTGTGTAAACGTTAATAGTGTGTTGACATAGTCAAGGTTATGTGTAATAGAGTTTTAAAAGTAGAGATTTTAACTGGGACCTAAATTAAAAATCTTTTACACCTCAAACATGTTTTATAAATTATGGTAACAAGGTGGTTGTTACAAGTTGGTATCAGAGCCATGGTTTGAGGGATTCAAGTGAGTAGAGAAAGCTTGAACTCAAATCTTGTGCTCGTGATAATAGAAGAGAACCTGTTCGATTCCAAGATTCGATCACTGAGCCATCAATTAAGGTTAGTGTACCTGTGTTAATATGCGATATGTGTGAAAGTTTTTATAAATGTAAATATGTGATTTACATGATTATAAGCATAGTGATGCAGTAAATATATAATTGAGCCTGAGTTATATTTCAGTCAGCAAGAATGGCTGAGGAACATATTCGCGAGGAAGGTGAATCAAGTAATTCAGAGATGAAAAAAATTATTAATGAAGAAGTGGCTAAAGCCATAGGGGCCAATTTACCAATGTACATGGAAGATATGCAAAGAACGCTACAAGAGTTTATACAGCATGAACTTACAGTGTTGCAGGTTGGAGAGAAAACTGAGAAAGCACCTAAACGGGTAACGTATAAAGATTTTGTAGCATGTAAACCAGCTGAGTTTAATGGTGAGGTGGACCCATTACTAGCAATTCGGTGGATCTCGGATATAGAAGGGACGTTTGAAACTTCACATTGTGATCCTAATGATCGTGTGATATTTGCGGGTGGCCAGTTAAAACAGCGAGGTAAAGACTGGTGGGATTTAGTGCGAGAAGAAATTGGGTTGGAAGGTATACGAGTGATGACTTGGGAGGAGTTTAAAGAGAGATTTTTAAAGCGGTTTAGCTCGCAAGCGGCGATCAACCGAATTTATAAAGAATTCTTACAACTACGACAGAAGGATGAGGACATAGATACCATCACAGCGATTTTCTATGAAAAGGCTAAGTTCTGTCGCGACTTTTTAAGAACAGAAAGGATGTGGATTAATCAGTACTATGGGATGTTAAATGCTAAATACCGGGAGTTTCTTACCCCTTCTCGATGTGAGACCCTAGTGGAACTTATAGATTGTGCTAGGGAGAGAGAAGCTGAGTTGAAACGACAGATGGAGCGTGGTGAAAAAAGGCCCGTACATAAAGATGAAGGACCTTCCAAGAAGCCTAAATTTTCTACCCCATTTAAGAAGCCGAGTCAGGTTAAAGAAATTAAACTGTGTGTTAACTGTGGCAAGAGGCATCCGGGGGAATGCCGTTTACCACCAAGAACATGTTTTAGATGTGGGAGGCCCGGACACTTGTCTACCCAATGCACCAGTCAGTTGGAGCTGTGTTTCAATTGTTATAAACCTGGGCACAAGAGGAGTGAATGTCCAGATTTGAAAACTGGTGGAAGTTCGAGCGCTCAGAGCGGTGTAAAGAAACCTGAAATACCGAAAGCAAGGGGAAGGGCTTTTCAAATTACAGCTGAAGAAGCTAAAAAGACCGCCGATGTGGTGTCGGGTACTTTCCTGTTAAATTCTTTACCTGCGTATGTGTTATTTGATTCCGGTGCTAATAGATCGTTTGTGTCGATTAAATTTGCGTCTCATCCTTTGTTTGAAATAAGTACATTGCCTGCACCAGTAGAGGTCGAAGTGGCTAATTCTAAAACATTTTTAGTGTTTGAAGTTTACCGAGGGTGTAGGTTAACTATTAAGAAGGAAGAGTATCCTATTGATCTAATACCTATGACCTTAGGTGAGTTTGATGTGGTTGTGGGAATGGATTGGCTTTCTACGTACCAGGCTGATATTGTATGTCATCATAAAAAGATAAAGTTAAAATCTCCGAGGGGCCATAAGGTAGTTATTCATGGAGAAAAGTGTAAAGGAGTAGTGTTGTGTTCATTAATTAAGACCCTAAAGCATATGAGGCATGAAGGGCAATGTTTCCTGGCATATGTAATTGATACTAACCAGAGTGTACCGAAATTAGAAGATGTTCCAGTGGTTAGAGAATTTCCTGAGGTATTTCCAGATGACTTACCAGGCCTTCCACCTGTAAGAGATGTGGAGTTTCGAATTGATTTAGTACCAGAAGCTAAACCTATTGCTAAAGCCCCATATCGGTTAGCATCATCTGAATTACAAGAGTTGATGAAACAATTACAAGAACTCCTTGATAAAGGGTTCATTCGCCCAAGCATCTCCCCGTGGGGTGCACCAGTGCTTTTTGTTAAAAAGAAAGATGGAAGTTTTAGAATGTGTATTGATTATCGAGAATTAAATAAGGTGACTATCAAGAACCGATATCCTTTACCTAGGATTGATGATTTATTTGACCAATTACAAGGCGCGTCTTGGTTTTCAAAGATTGATTTAAGGTCAGCGTATCACCAACTAAGAATAAAGGAGGACGATGTGCCTAAGACAGCGTTTCGTACTCGCTACGGTCACTATGAGTTTCTTGTGATGTCTTTTGGGTTAACAAATGCACCGGCGGCGTTTATGGATTTAATGAATCGGGTATGTCGACCTATGTTAGACCGTTCGGTTATTGTTTTCATTGATGATATATTAGTGTATTCAAAAAGTGAAGAAGAGCATGCGCGCCATTTACGAGAGGTTTTGGAAACTCTTCAACAAGAAAAATTATATGCTAAATTTTCAAAATGTGATTTTTGGTTACGAGAAGTGCAATTTTTGGGGCATGTTGTAAATGCAAATGGAATTCAAGTAGACTCCTCAAAGATTCAAGCAGTAATGAAATGGAATCCTCCAAAAACTCCAACTGAGATTAGAAGTTTCTTGGGCCTAGCAGGGTATTACCGAAGGTTTATTCAAGACTTTGCCAAAATAGCTTCTCCGTTGACTAAACTTACTAGAAAGGGATTATTTTTAAATGGGATGTCGAACAAGAAAAAGCGTTTCAAGAGTTGAAATTAAGATTGACGCAAGCACCAATACTAGCACTACCCGAGGGGAATGAGGATTTTGTTGTGTATTCTGATGCATCCTATTTTGGGTTGGGGTGTGTTTTGATGCAAAAGGGTAGAGTAATAGCTTATGCCTCAAGACAACTGAAAACACATGAGATGAACTACCCAACACATGATTTAGAGCTGGCCGCAGTGGTATTTGCCTTGAAAATTTGGAGGCATTATCTTTATGGTGTAAAATGCACTATTTTTACCGATCATAAAAGTTTAAAATATTTCTTCACTCAGAAAGAGCTTAATATGAGACAGAGGCGTTGGTTGGAATTATTAAAGGATTATGACTGTGAAATCCTATATCATCCTGGGAAGGCTAACGTGGTAGCGGATGCATTAAGTAGAAAAGATGAGTATGAGCCTATTGGAGTAAAGGCGATGAGAATAACAATTAATTCAAGCATAATCGAGCGGATTAGAGAAGCGCAAACGGAGGCACTCAAAGAGGAGAATTGGAAACGAAGCCGTATTCAGGGTCAAGTGCAAATCCTTAAGGAAGACAGTTATGGATTAAAACAATGAGGGGACGAGTGTGGATTCCTCCAGGTTGTTCAGTAAAAGAATTGATACTGGACGAAGCACATAAATCTAAGTATTCGATTCACCCAGGAGCTACTAAGATGTATTGTGATTTAAAAGTGAATTATTGGTGGCCAGGAATGAAACGTGATATCATTAAATATGTGGAAAAGTGTTTAACATGTTTACAAGTAAAAGCAGAACATCAAAAACCACATGGTGAATTACAACCTTTAGAAATTCCAGTTTGGAAGTGGGATCGTATAACAATGGATTTAATAACAAAGCTTCCGAAAACCCGAAAAGGCTATGATACCATCTGGGTAGTAGTGGATAGATTGACAAAGAGTGCTCATTTCATTCCAATTCGGGAGACTTACTCATCGGAAACAATGTCAGAAATATATATCAAGGAAATTGTGTCTAAGCATGGCATACCTATATCCATAATATCAGATCGAGATGTTCGATTTACTTCGAGGTTCTGGAGAAAATTTCATGAAGAAATGGGTACCAAACTGTTGATTAGCACCGCATATCACCCACAAACAGATGGTCAAAGTGAGAGGATTATCCAAATCCTAGAAGATATGTTGCGCGCGTGCATTATTGATTTCGGAGGTAGTTGGGATACATATCTACCCTTGGCAGACTTTTCTTATAATAATAGCTATCATTCGGGTATGAAAATGGCGCCGTATGAAATGTTATATGGGAGGAAATGTAGAACTCCCGTATGTTGGGGAGAAATTGGTCCACGAGAGCTAGCTAGTACCGAAGTGGTGAGAAAAACTAATGAACACATTGATCAAGTACGAGCTCATCTAAAGGCGGCTCAAGATCGCCAAAAGTCGTATGCGGATAGAAGAAGAAAACCGATTGAATTCCAAGAAGGAGACTATGTGTTATTAAAGGTTTCTCCATGGAAAGGTGTAATTCGATTCCGAAAGCGAGGAAAGTTAGGACCGCGATTCATTGGACCATTTAAAATTATAGCTCGGGTGGGCAAGGTTGCTTATCGTCTTGAGCTACCAGAAGAACTAAGTGGGGTCCATAATACCTTTCATGTCTCTCATTTGAGAAAATGTCTAGCAGATGAATCAGCGTATATCCCGTATAAGGACTTGGTGATTGATAATAAGCTGAATTATGTAGAAGAACCTGTGGTAATACTTGACAGAAAAATCAAAAGGCTGAGAAACAAAGAGATAAAGCAAGTGCTGATACAGTGGAAGAACCGAAAAGGGTCGGATGTCACTTGGGAGCTAGAAGACGAGATGAAAGAATGCTACCCTTACTTATTTGATGCGTCAATAAGTTTCGGGGACGAAACTTCCCAAGTGGGGGAGAACTTGTAACGTCCCATTTTAGGTAATTTTATAATTTGTGTTTTTAAATAAAATGAGTGGTAAATTAGAACTAACTGAGTTAAGTTAGTATTGTTAGTGTAAATGAATAGAAGTAACTAGAGGGACTACTTTTACCAATTGAGAAAATTTAATCTACATATTAGTAAGGAGGTGTAGAACCTCCTGGACACTCACACACACACTCACGAAGAGAGGAGAACGGGAAGGAGGAAGGAGATCAAGAACCCTAGTCAAATTGAGTTGCGGTTGTGTTGAATTCAAAGTTCTAATTGTGGAATTGAGTTATAAATCACCTAGTTCCTGCATCTAACTCATAAGGTGAGTCTTAATTGGATGTTTTCTTGCTAAGTAGTTTACTTCATGATTGGGGTGTTGAGGAGAAATTCATCTATGATCAAATTAATATGTGTTGAACTTAGAATAGTATGTATTAGGTGTTCTATGTATCATGTATGCCAATTTTGAAACTTGATGGTTCATAGCAAATTAGTTGTATGAAATATGTTGAGTTATAAATCATGCCCATAAGGTGTTTGATGAAATGCCTCCAAGAAGTTCGAAATATGAAAGGAGGGGCAAAGTGGAAATAGAATGACCGGTGGGTCAATATAGAGTTAATTATGTTTAAACTAGTCATAAATGGGTCATATGGATTGGTTTTATACCATATGTATGTATGTGCTAAATTAATCCTAAACGTATGTTTAGGTGAAGGGAGTATTAGCAAAGCGGTGAGCAAAGACAAAGGTTGAGTTGAAGCTTGTTTAAGGTAAGAACATTAGCCTCATAATCATATATAGTCTTATCTTTATGATTTTATTATGTTTACTCTTGAGTAAATGTGAGTTGTGAATAATGACCATAAGTAATGGTTATAGTAGTAGTAAGTATACATGCTTGAGTGCATGAATTGGGTTGAAGCTACATGCGCGTGTGCATGAAATCAATATACCGGTATAGTTCACAGGTGTGTGAATCAAACCTGGAGGGGTTATAATTATATTCAGTTACGGTGGTAACATTTAAATCACTAGTGAGTGATAAACTATATTTTTGGCTACTGTGTGTAAGCCTAATTCACCAGTGGGTGATAAACGTGTGGTTTGGCAACTGTGTGTATGTCAAACATAAAGATGTATAGCGAAGTGTATAGGTGTGTGATCCAAATCTAATATGTTAGTCCAAGTTAGCGAATGACTAGCTTAAAAGTAGAATTATGACCCATTTCTATTTAAATGTGAAAGTGTGATTATAGAATGGGTGATACTGTGATAGATGCAAAGAGTCGAAGCTAATAGAGTTAAAGCTTCTAAATTGAGCAAATGGAGATGTTAAAATGGACCCGGAATCGTTGAAAAGTCGAAACAAACGAAACGGGTCAAAACTTTGAGAACAAAAAAATAGATAACAACATCAGCAGCAGCAGGGACGTAAGTTACGTCCATAAGGACGTAAGTTACGTCCTTAACTCTTTGGTACGCCCTGAGCTACTGTCTTACGTCCTCAAAATCAGGGGAATTAGGTTGAGGACGTAAGCTACGTCCTTGAGGACGTAAGCTACGTCCCTTGCAAGATTTTGCTTTCGATTGGTATTTTAAGCCCCCAAATTCCCTTCTAATAACCTATAAAGTGAGTATAAGAGTTCTTACTTAGTTCCAATGGACTAATGTGGTAAAAGTGGTTGTTTTGTAGGAATTTTCCAAGAAGGCAAAGGTGATCGATGAAGATGCTTGTGGATCGAACAATGGGTTGTTAATTAGTTTCTTTTAAACAAACTTAACGTTATGTAAATTACCTAAATGTAATTTGAGGTGTGTAAACGTTAATAGTGTGTTGACGTAGTCAAGGTTATGTGTAATAGAGTTTTAAAAGTAGAGATTTTAACTGGGACCTAAATTAAAAATCTTTTACACCTCAAACATGTTTTATAAATTATGGTAACAAGGTGGTTGTTACAGAATCCACAGCCGGGCCTACTTTATTATTTGATTACATGTCAGCTCGGTCACGACTTCATACACATAGTGATTGCTATGGGCTAGCTACCCATTATATGCTTTGATTACTAAATCCGGAAATTTCATTACTGATACTTACTGTTTTCTGATAAACCTGTGAACTCACCAGTCTTGTACTGACTTTTGCATGTTTTCTCTCAGGACATTGATGTGGCACGTTTAGGAGCACAACATCCACTGCATGTCATTCCTCATTCACCCCAAACTGTTTTCAAGATTTAATCTCATGTACTTTACATAAATTGGATTGGACGCGTGTTTGCGTGTTCCAAAATTGTTGTTAAATGTTTTCCTATTTTCGCTTCCGCAATACTTAAAAACAAGTTGGTTTATTTCATTATTACTAAGCAACTTATATGATTTGTAATTGTCGAGTTGTTTGGTGTAACTGATGCTTATCTGAGATCCTGGTTATGTCACACGCCTGACGGTAAAACCCCGTTCGTGGAAATTGAGGGTGTGACATGTTTCAAACACGCTTTTTATGTGGTGCTCTGTATTTGTTACTCTCTGATCTATTTATTTTATACCCTTAGTAGCTAATTAGGCCGATAATACAAGTAATTCATGTGTCCACTTCATAATTTCTACATCCTCTTTTGTTGATTTGGTAGCATTAGTATGTGATTAGGAATTTTCTATGATAATTGAGGTTTGTAGGATTTAGTTATAATGCTCTGATGTTTTTATCGATCTTGTTACATATTCAAATTTGATATTCTATTCATTTGTGTGGATTATTTAAGTTGGTTCATTTTATGCAGGGGAACAAGCTGGGACTGTATATGTCAAATTGGCTGATTGTTTCTTAAAGGCAAGTGATTGGTGATTTGCGATGGCAAGTGCATGCAATGTATTAAATAGAATCATGTTTGTATGATTTTTTTTGTTTGCAGTTGGATAGCAAATATGAAGCTGCTAATGCTTTTATTGATGCAGATCACTGCTATAAGAAAACAAACACTACAGGTATCCATCTTTTATTCTTTTCAATTGAATTTTGCCCTTTTTGTTAATTTTAAGGACTCTTAACTTCTTGATGTCGGATGCTTTGCAGAATGCATATCGCGCCTGTAGCAAGCATCAGATATTTTATGGAAATCGGGTGGTTAAGCATGCCAGCGAGGTACTGCAAGGTACAATTCTAAATCTCTTGCTTGGAGTGCAAGATTAGCTAAAATAATGTAAAGGTTTGTGTGCTTTTTTAAGACCAAAAGATTTAAATCATAAAGGATTGGTGTAGGTAGTTTACAGTCTTGCTAAATTGGATTGGATGCGTGTTTGCGTGTTCCAAACTGCATGTCATTCCTCATTCACCCCAAACTGTTTTCAAGATTTAATTTCATGTACTTTACATAAATTGGATTGGACGCGTGTTTGCGTGTTCCAAAATCGTTGTTAAATGTTTTCCTGTTTTCGCTTCCGCAATACTTAAAAACAAGTTGGTTTATTTCATTATTACTAAGCAACTTATATGATTTGTAATTGTCGAGTCGTTTGGTGTAACTGATGCTTATCTGAGATCCTGGTTATATCACACGCCTGACGGTAAAACCCCGTTCGTGGAAATTGAGGGTGTGACACGTTTCAAACACGCTTTTTATGTGGTGCTCTGTATTTGTTACTCTCTGATCTATTGATTTTGTACCCTTAGTAGCTAATTAGGCCGATAATACTTGTAATTCATGTGTCCACTTCATGATTTCTACATCCTCTTTTGTTGATTTGGTAGCATTAGTATGTGATTAGGAATTTTCTATGATAATTGAGGTTTGTAGGATTTAGTTATACTGATCTGATGTTTTTATCGATCTTGTCACATATTCAAATTTGATATTCTATTCGATTGTGTGGATTATTTGAGTTGGTTCATTTTATGCACGGGAACAAACTGGGACCGTATATGTCAAATTGGCTGATTGTTTCTTGAAGGCAAGTGATTGATGATTTGTGATGGCAAGTGCATGCAATGTATTAAATAGAATCATGTTTGTATGATTTTTTTTGTTTGCGGTTGGATAACAAATATGAAGCTGCTAATGCTTTTATTGATGCAGATCACTGCTATAAGAAAACAAACACTACAGGTATCCATCTTTTATTCTTTTCAATTGAATTTTGCTCTTTTTGTTAATTTTAAGGACTCTTAACTTCTTGATGTCAGATGCTTTGCAGAATGCATATCGCGCCTGTAGCAAGCATCGGATATTTTATGGAAATCGGGTGGTTAAGCATGCCAGCGAGGTACTGCAAGGTACAATTCTAAATCTCTTGCTTGGAGTGCAAGATTAGCTAAAATAATGTAAAGGTTTGTGTGCTTTTTTAAGACCAAAAGATTTAAATCTTGAGGGATTGGTGTAGGTAGTTTACAGTCTTGTGGCAATAGTTATCTTGTTGATTGCACACAAGTCATGGTATAAAGTATAAATTATAAAGTGATATATTTTTTATAACCATTAGAACCCATTTCTAGAAAAATCATGAGACCTTCCAATAACCAATGGGGTCAGGTAAAGCGTAGCTTGTGCTGAGTAATGGTCTACTGGCAGAAAAGCAGTGGAAGCTGGATTTAAACTTGAGTCCTCGGGGACTCTAAGTGTTTACCATCGGCCCGCCCTTGATGGTTCTATGTAAAGTTATATAAACTTTCTAAGTTGAGTGGATTTTGATTCTTTCTTTTGTGCAGGAAACAAGAACAAAACTAAGAGAAAGCTATGGTTTACTAAAGCAGTTGATCTTTATCAAGGAGAAGAAGTCAATAGTTCTGCAAATCAATGCAGGCTGAAAATTGCACAATGTGCTGTTGAACTCAAACAGTAAGCACCTTCAACCGCTACATATATACTCAAATGCATTCTATAATCACTAAACTACAAAACTCAGAACACCCGCTTTCCTATTACATCCAAAATATGTGTTAGACATAGCAAAGCAGACACTCAACAATAATCTACTCAAATATGGAGTTAGAGGGCATCTACTTAATGCTGCCATTACGAACTGTGTAAATGCCATTACAAATGCGTTGGAAAATATGAGATTAAGTAGCGGATTCCACTCCCAATTTTCTAGGTTATAGACATCATGTGAATATTTATTTGTTTTTACAAGATCTAGATTTGACGTTTGCAGGATCACGTGAATACTAATTGTTGGCAGTATGTCACATCTTAAAACATTGGCAATAGTTTTGTATAGTTGGTGAACCCATTTTGTTACTTTTTTCTCTAAAACAACCCATTTCAACTTGAGCCCATTTTGTTAGAACCTGTTTTGACCTGACCCATATATGACAGTCTTTGGCTGCTTCCCTTGATTGAACAGTATATTGATGTGATCAAGGAATTTGATAACATAACTAAGCTATCATCATACGGGATTCTTCTATTGAATATAAGAGTTTGTGTGATATTTGTGACAGGATGCATGGAAGACAATCCTTTTGTTGAGAGTGAAGGACCTGCTGAAGGCCAAGGAGATGGAGAAAGATGAAACTAATAAACATTTTTCCATAGCTACCAGAGTGAACATTACACTCACGAACGTAATCATTCACCATCTTGCTTCCATTCTCTCACTAAAGTTGAGCCAAAAATAATAAATAAGTAAAGTTTTCAGATTCGATGATCAAACATTTCTTCAACTGGTATAAAGATTAAAGACCAAGGATACCATGCGACCAAGCCGTAAAAACCGCAAAAAACTAACCTACTAAAAGAACATTTGTATGTCAAACCAGGCAAGCTGACCGACTTGCTTTACTTTTGACGGTTCGATCAACTTTAATAGTTAATTTTTAACATCTTTGAGACAACCCACCTCATAGCTTGGTTGTTGATTGTTTGAAGTTTGTGACTTGCAGATGCTTGATATTGTTGCTGAGAACCCTGATAAGTTTCAAACTGTGGTGCTTGCTGTGGGCTCGAATGTGACTCGTCTTGCTGAATAGGTGATTGTTTGTAACCCTTGTTTTTAGGTACATAAAGAGGTGTTGAAATTGATTAATTGTCAAAAAGAATGTATATGAACACGAATATATAAATTGAAATATCATAGGATTATGCAAATGAACACTAATTTAAAGATTAAAGATGGTTAGACGTTAATCCGAATGTTGTTGTTGCAAAGTTTTCATGTTCAACCTTCAAGCTGTAGTATACTTATCACGTTGGTTAGCAGGGTATTGATAAAAAAAATGTTGGACTTTTTGACAAATATGGTTTCGCATAAGGTATGTGTTTTACTTGTGGTTGTACTTAAAGACAGATTTTGTAACATTATTTTAACTTGTTGATGAAAATAATGAAGGTTATCTGCAACCCTAATCATGAGGTATGCATGTAATTGTAGCATTGAAAGGTAAATTTACGTACGTTGAGTTGGATTTTGGATCTCATAAACTGCTTGAACATTAGTGAAATTAAGGGTTTTCTAAGAATGACATTGTATGACTAAGTATGAACATAAGTTGGTTGGTAAAAATGCTTTAATCAAAAGGTGATAGTGAGTTCATTTAAAGAAAAAGATAATATGTTGTTGATATGCTTTTCTAAATATCATGTAAAATCAATAGTACATCTGGTTAAGGTGTATTATAAATGCTTTGAAATCCTTTTAAATATACCATGTTTCATATTTAAAAATGAATAGCTAATTAGATTGTTAATTCGGCCAAAATCACTGAATTCAGTGGTTGTACCAAAATTTAGCAAAGCTGATTGGAATAAGTTTGCTTTGTTATGTTCTTTGAAAAATCGTGTAAAATCGTAAAAAAATCCAGCAGAGGTGTATCATATATGCATGGAAAGCTTATTGAGTCTACTATAATCCATATTTGAATATTAAAGTCTAAATAAAATCATAGAGTGGTCAAAATGGTTGATTACAGCAACAGCGCTGAAAGGTGTTGCCAAAAAATTTAGTTTTAAAAGTCAAGTAAGAATGGATACTTGATCACGCTTGGTCTATACATGTACTGTTGGTTTCAATAGATTAGATGTGTCTAATAGATTATGTTCAAAGTGTTTTAAAGTACTTGCAAATACGTTAAACAAGTATTTATACAAACGGGTCAAAACGGGTGCGTTTGTAGACAATGAGTTATATTGATGTTTTGTTGGTGGCTGACAATATACAAACATGTCTATTGTGGGTGCTTCGTTTAAACTTCAAGTGAATAAATTGTTTTAGGTGGTGTGTTGATGTTTTTTGCAAGTGATTATATTATAATTGAACAACCATGAATGTTTTTTATATATTTTTTCTCAAACAAGAAGACATACTTTGGTTTCTTCTTTAAAATATTTATTGTGTGGAAACATCGAAAGCTATCAATTCAAGTTATTTGGAGCTGAAACTATGTTGTAAAGGATATCACATTTTCGACAAGAGCTCGGGTTGCAATGTTGCTTCGTGTGAACCAGGTTGCTAAAGCTGTAAAAGTCACGATAGGGCCTAACGTATCTAATATTAAACCAATATCTTACTGACAATTTTACTTGGTGTATTTTGCTTCAGTAGTCATTTATACATGACACGGTTGATATTCTTATGCAGTGTGGGGAGCATTGGGGCAACCCCATCTTTGAAGAAACTGGTAGTGTGGTTGATGGTTATTTGCAACCTTAATAATGAGGTATGCATATGATTGTAATTGTTGAGACCGGATCGGACCGGCCGGTCCGACCGGTTCGACCGGGAATCGGTGCCTGGTCCGGTCCGGTCTGGGGTGGTTCGTTTTTGGTAGGTTGAACCGGCCGGTCGTACCCGAACCGGCGGTTGGACCGGCGAACCGGGCCGGTTCGGACCGGTTTTCAATTTTTTTTTATTTTAATGGGTAAAAACAGGGTGTTAAACCATAAATTAGTACGTCGGATATAAAAATATAGTTAAGTTTTATATATAACTATAAAATATATGTATAAATCATATATAAATTACTTATATTTAATTACATATATAAATATAATTAAAATATAGTTAAATCCGGTCCAACCGGTCCGACCACCAAACCAGTAAGGCGTCCGGTTCGACGTCCGATCCTGTTCTGAAAACATTGATTGTAGCAATGAAAGGTAAATTTACGTACATTGAGTTCAATCTTAGACTTCGTAAACTGCTTGAACAATAGTGAAATTAGGGGGTTTTTTTATAAATGACATTATATGACTAAGTATGCACATAAGTTGGTTGGTAAAAATGCTTTAATCAAAAGATGATGAGAGTTCATTTGAAGAAAAAACATGTTGTTGATATGCTTTTGTAAATATCTTGTAGAATCAACAGTACATCAATTTACGGTGTACTGTAAACGCTTGAAAAGAACTTTAAATATACAATGTTTCATATTTGAAAATGAAAAGCTAATTAAATTGGTAAATCGGTCAAAATCGCTGATTTCAGTGGTTGTACCAAAATTCTGCAAAGCTGATTGGAATAAGGTTGCTTTGTCATGTTCTTTGAAAATCGTGTAAAATCGTAGAAAAATCCGGTAGAGATGTATCATATATGCATGGAAAGCTCTTTCAGTCTACTATAATCCCTCTTTGAACATTAAAGTCTAAATAAAATCGTAGAGTGGTTAAAATGGTTGATTACAGCAGCACCGCTAAAAGGTGTTGCAAAAATAATTAGCTTTTTAAAAGTCAAATAAGAACGGATACTTGATCATGCTAGGTCTATTAAGGATTTCTGCCATCTTCATCTTTTATATCCTATAGGGTTGCCCTTATTCACACACAAATAAGAGGGAGGGAGGGGGAGGGAGTATCATAAAAGTTATGTAACATTCTTATATTCATATGTCAATTTGAAGTTATGACAATTGGTACATACTTAAACGATGCTTGTTTCAGATTTGTCTCGTATTAATGAAATCAAATCCAAGTCTTTTATTTGGCCATGTCGAAGATCAAGAAAAATTAAAACTATTGGGAGTCTTGGATTTTGTGTCCATATTCTTGTATCTTAGGATATGGGTTGGGTTTTATCTTCGCTCTAAGTTAAGTCTTTGGTTGGGTTTTTGGTTGTTCGTCTTATTTGTTTTGTATAAAATCACTGATAAGAAAAAAACTAATGTTTGTTGTTGCAGAACTTCCAAATGATTATGTTGACTTGTTAAAAATATAAGCTTAATTATAAATATATCTATCCATATGATTTCTTTAGATTATTGTTGGAGATGTTGCAAATGCTTATGTTGAACTCTTACAAGTTTAAGCTTAGTTGTAACCACCCTTATGATTTTTTTTAATTTTGATTTTTGAGTATCGTATAAGTTTACTTATTTGCTATATGTAGATTCTCTTTATTTTTTATTTAACACACACATAAATATTTATATTCGCTTTATGTGATTAGAAACTATGAAGTGAACCATATACTGCTTTCAGATTTCTTATTGAAAAATTAAGTCGCGAAACCATTAAAATACATTGATTATGCAGTACATATCAATTCGTACACAAACACCATTAAAATACATTGATTTTTTATTCGTACATGAAATTGGATACTAAATATCATTCAAATCTCTTCATTTTATTTTCTAAAGTTCACAGATATTTTTAACTTTAATTTGAATATATTTACGTGTAATATAAATCTTATTTTCCACTAAGTTATATCCTCGCTAAAAATAAATTTATACATTTGGATCTATATTTATAGATGAAAGTTTGATAATGAAGTATCACACATTTAATAACGGATTTAATAACGGTTTACTGGTAGCGTGGCCCATGCTTGAGATATAGTGCTATGTATACGACCTTTCTTATTTATGTAAATGTTATAGGAATTTATGATGAGGGAAATTCACATCATGATAAAACCTCGCCCCCTACGATGTGACTATGCATTAAAACTGCAAGTTGTGGAATTGAGGGCTACTCGAATGGAATCGACACATGATTTTTTTTGTAAATAATTCGACGAGACACATTATTATCATTAACAAAAAAAATTAAAATCTTAATTTTGATCTATTCTAAAAGGTGACAAATCTAAATTGAGATCCTTTGTGAGTGTATGCCAAACAAACATTTAAAGAAAATATAGTTTTTTTGGAACAATTTTCTCAGCCTTAAACTGAATATAATCTCATTATCGAATTAATTGATGTATTGGCATACAAAACGATGATATATGTAACTCGATAATGCTTGAATTATGCTTAATGTTTTTGGTGGTTCATATATGTAATCTTAGTTTGTAAATTGTCAAGTGATTTTTCACTATTTTATAAAGTGGTGTTTAATGACAAAACTCTACAAACATAATTTCTACATATATTAATCCGTAACTAATGAAATAAATTTCTATTATGCGCAATAATGTGTGATTTCATATGTTGGGTCACATGCAACACCATTTATCCCGTCGCATATCGCACATATCCCTGATGTATTTAGTATTTAGTGTATTTAAATTATGTTTCAGGTCATGGTGAGCTTTAGAGTTTGAGTTTACTTATAATTTGTATACACAAACTACATTACCCAAGTACAGAATTACTTAGATTATATTTTAAAGCTACATTATTTAGGTTATCTTTATCAAAATTATACTATATACTTCTAATTGTTCATCCCGCAACATCGTGCGGGCTTTTCACTAGTATATCACTAAGCACACAAATGGTCATTTAAGCTGAATGATGGTCAATTAGACCCACTTAAATTCGATTAATCCTAATAATGATCACATATGGACACTGATATACAGTTAGACTTATTTATAATCTATTAGGCCCAATGATGGTTACTCTAGGCCCAATTATTACCGATTAGACCCAATTGTTGTTAATTAGGCCTAATGAGGATCGATTAGGCTCAATTATAGTTGAGTCGACCCTTTTGGTGGTCAATTAGACCCACTTATAGTTTATTAGGCACAATGGTTGTCAATCAAACTCAATTATAGTATATTAGGACTGATGATTGCTTATTAAGCACAAATATAGTTAAATAGTGTTGAGACACAATTATTGTGAATTATTCCTAATGAAGGTTAGTTATGCCCAATGGTTATTGATCGGTGCCAATTATAGCCGATTAGACCAACGATGATCCATTAGACCCAATTATAGTTGATTTGGTCCAATGTTGGTCAATTGGTCCCTTGATACGTAGTTAAGTCCAATTATAGTATTTAGGCCTAATAAGGTGATCGATGTTGAAGTATCAATCAAATAAGATGTTAAATGTGTGTTCCTATTCACCTTAAACTAGTTAGGGTAAGTAGGGTTGTAAAACCTTGTGGAATTAGTGGTCGGTGTATTGTACTTTGATTTATAAGAAATTGAATTAAATTACTAAATTATGAACTATTGCCTCTTGGTTGTGAAAATTGGATTTTGGAATGATTAACAAATTAACTAGGAAAACAAATTGCAAACAATTAAGGTTGATTAAGAAGACAATTATGAGAAATAGTAATCCACTTCGGGATCCAGGATTGGTTTTCAGTAATCGTTTAGTCAACTTGGTGGAAAATCCTTAATGAGGATTTTATGTGTGTAATGATTAAGTGATATAGATAACAAAGACTTGACAGGTGTTAGTACACAATACCAATGGAATTAACAACCAAAACTTTGCAATCATACAACTTGCACAAAATTATATGAATCCAATCAAGATTAACCAAAACAATTGTTTAAACAATCGAAACACAAGTTAAACTTATAAAAGAACTTAACGGGTTCTAAAGTTTAATCCCAACACAAGTCAAATATAAACAAAAGCCTAATCACACAAAACCTATTACCCGTAGTAGATCACGAGAAGATTAGCAGCTCATCGTTCTTGAATGATCTTTAAAACTATTGTTGATTTGCATATTGGATGATTGAATGGTGTTAGAATGATGTGGAATGATGAATTTCAGGTCTAGGAACTCCCAAAATTCATCTTAAATCGTCCTCGGTCGAATGGGGGGTAAGTGGTGGGTGAAACCTAACAAAAACACGGTTTTTATAGGTGTTCCACAGAGGCTCTGGCGTAGGCTACGCCAGCCAGCATAGCCTACACTAGGGTTCTTTCTTCTGTTTTAAAACCAAATCTTGAGTAGCCTACGGTGGCTACAGTAGGCTACGGTGGGAAATTTTCTGCTACATTTTGAATCTTCATTTCTTAACCCGTCCAATGCCTTGTTTCACCATGTAAACTTCCAACTTGGTTATTTTACCTACAAAATCACTTCAAACTCCTAGTTAACCTATTCAACGTAATCAAATGCATAAATACAAGTAATCAAACTTAATATTAACATTTAAACACTTAAAATACCATTCCACCACACTCACATCATAAGGGTCAATTAGCCTCCCGTTATAGTTAATTAGACCCTATGGTGGTCAACTATGGTTAGGCCCAACGAAGGTCGATTAGACTCGATAATAATAATAATAATAATAATAATAATAATAATAATAATAATAATAATAATAACAATAACATATAATAATAATGATAATAATAATAATAATAATAATAAAATAATAATAATAATAATAAATAATAATAATATTATTATTATTATTATTTTATTATAATAATAATGATAATAATAATAATAATAATTAATAGTAATAATTATAATAATAATAATAATATTAATAATAATAATAATAATAATAATAATAATAATAATAATAATAATAATAATAATATAATAATAATAATAATAATAATAATCACAACCACCAAAATCTCCCATCACCACCAAATCCACCAAATCCACCACAACCTCCCATCAGCACCAAATCTACACCATCAAATCGCCATCATCACAGCACCCAATCACCACCAAATCATTACTACCACAGCCTCCAATCACTACCAAATTGTCACAACCATAATCTCCTATCACCAACAAATCCATCACACCCCCAATCACCACCAAATCATAACCACCAGAACTTCCTCTCAGCACCAAATCAACACCACCACAAACCCCATCACCACTGCTAGACTGGTTAAGGGTGGTCAATACAATCAGTCTCATAATAAGGAGAGAGTTAGAATACTTAACTAATCAATTAGGAAACCGGGTTTTTATAGAAGATACTAAGAACACAATTAAGTGATTTTGACAAAACAAAAGAACAAGAACAAGATAAGTATGGATTTTAAGAATGTTGTATATTGCTCTCAAGTTCTATACAAGTGTTACAAAGCATAAGATAAAATACAACAACCTGAGATACTTTATACTACATCCTACAGCGGGTTATACTTTGAAAGCCAGCTTGAAACACTAATCTAGACAACAAGATCAATGTACAGTCAAAAGGCATATTGCCTTTTGACTTGTGACTATGAGATGTCATAGCTCACATCCTAATATATTACAAAAAGGATAAAAGATACAAAGTAGAAAGTACAGACTCTAAACCTTAATCTACAATTGCAAAATCATGGACCTTTTCATCAACTTATACAAGTTGGTGAGTTTTCAGAGTTGCAGTAGAAAGTGGGTCAACTTTGTGCAAAAGTTGATCAGAGAAGGCATATCTTCTCTGTATTCGGAAGATATCAGTCTTCACTTCATTGGCTTCGGAAGATTTGGTCTTTGGCTTCGAAATATTTTACACTTAAAATATTTTTCTATGAACAGTGTAAAACTTCCGAAGTAACTTCTACCTTGTACATCAGTGCATTCATGTCAGAAGCTCTTTGGTTGCTTTGGTTGCATCAGCCTTTCTAATACAACCTTACAATCACCAAATCGCCACCACCACAGCCCCCAATCACCACCAAATCTTCATTACCACAACCCCCAATCACCACCCTATCATCACCACCACAGCCTCCAATCGCCACCAAATCGTCACCAGCACAACTTCCCATCACCACCAATCCACCACAGCCCCAATCACCACCAAATCGCCACCACAACAACCCCTATCACCACCACAACCCCTATCACCACCACCACATCTGCCGATCACCATAAACCGTAGCCTCCCCATCTTGTTCTTCACCTAACACATTCTCTCTCTACTCTCCCGCTATTTCTCCCTTACACATATACTCTTTCTCTTTAGTTGAACTTGTGGTGTCGTTTGCATTGTCAATGGGGAAGTGTGGTAGCTCCGAGAATGTTTCCGGTGGCAAGTGGAGGGGGGTTTTATGGTCAATTGATGACCATCTTTTTTGGCTGGTGAAATAAAATAAAGATTTAGGGTTAATTGAAGATGAGGTGGGTGGGTAGATGTATAAATTTTATTAGTTTTTAATTGACATGTAAGGCCCACCTCTCTCAGGGAAGCCTCACAGTTGGTCATTCACAGCAAAACATCGAGCTAAAACAATCATTTACTCATATACGTATAAAATATATATTGCAGCGGAAAAATACTGTCATTTCAATTCATTACAAGTAAAATATAAGCATTGTCTTTAATCCATAAAACTATTTAGGAGTTCTTTGTTTAGCTTTTCTTCATCCGGGATGCCAGTCTTCTAGTGCCAAGAAGCTTCAGTCCCATGCCTCTATTCCATCGCTCTAACTCTTACCTGTCAACTGATATGCATACAAAAGTCAGCTTCGCTGAGTGAATTCTAGGTTTTCTTTGTAAATAACTTTTTGTAAATGTATTAGCTTTAGCAGTTGAAAATAGTTCTCGTCTATCAAACATCAATACATACAGGCTATCACTTTATCGGTACTTTATCATTACTTTTCATTTCTCGTTATTTATTACTCTTCTTTATCCGTCAACTCTCTGTCACGATCGGTGCCTAGGCTCGCCTAGGACTTTACCGACACGCCAATTAAGGGCTTACAGTCGTACTCGATCGGGCCACTATTGTCATGCCAATTCAGGGCTTACAGACCTGCCTGTTCGAGCATTACTTTATCCGGGTGAGGGCACAACAAATGCAACCCTCCTTTAGCCATTGCTTGCAAGTCTTTACTTTATCCCTTGCCTGCAGGACTTTACTTGCAAGACTTTACTTTATCCAGGTACACGTTATGGGCCCAATAACAATTCTTTAAGTTTCACTTATATCTTTAGTTTTCATATACACTTAACACATAATAAGAAGCAAACTCTTAGTCTAAGCATTCACATTTCATCAATCATAAGAGATAAACTAGATAACCGACCCTCCGCGGGACAGCGGGGGTTCGGGGGCGGCAGCCCCTGATAGCGGGGTTTAGGGGCAGCAGCCCCTAGTGGGGTCCAAGGGGCAACGCCCCTGGTTGGGGTCGGGCTGCCAGGTCAGCACACCCGAAAATTATTTTGAACAATTTAAATGGCACATTTTACTTTAGGAAATTTTATTTTCTTGATAAAAGGTCTTAAAAACCGTCATCATAAAAGTATGAAATTCAGTATGCATATCACCCCAAAACATTGAAAACGGGTAAAGGAGGGGTCTAGAACTCACCTGAACTCGTCCAAGTAGCTTAAATTCTAAGTCACTTAAGCTATAGCCTGAACACTCTAGCTGCAGTTTCGCTGGGCAGCACTTCTGCTAGTTTCGCTAGGCAGATTCGCTGCCTTGTGCGCCCAACTTTCGTTGGAATTCTCTAGTCTCGCAAAGCCTATAGGTCAGTCTGGGTCTTAGCGAGATTACTGGCGAAACTATAGTTTCGCCCCAGCGAAACTGTAGTTTCGCTGGAATTTCTCCTAGTCTCGCTGAACTAATGTGCAGTTTCGCTGGTTAAATGCTCAAATTCGCTGGATCGGGGCCCAGTTTCGCTGGATGAACAGAAACTCGGATCCAGCCCATTTTTAACCCAAAATCTTAACTTTTTACGTCCAAATCCTTAGTTTACCTTCCATGAAACCAAATCTAAGCTTTTTATACGTTTTTATACGTAAAAATTCGACCTTTATGTGTTTCTTTAAACTTTTCAAAACCCCAAAACCCTAGAATCCGGGTTTGATCTACAGAAGGTCTTAGAGGTCGATTCTTACCTTGTTTTATTGCTATTTCCTTGGGTTTTGATGCTCCAAACACCCAGCTCTTCAATCCTTCAATCCTCCAAGCTCAAATCTTGAGTTCTTCCCACTTTCTCTCTCTACTTTCTCTCTTTACGAAATTTTGGTGGCTAGGGTTGAAGTGAGGAGATGGATCTGATCATGCATGTTTAAGGGCTGATTAGGGCCCTTAAACCCATCAAGTCTAGCCCATTAAGACTAATTTCATCCATAGCCCACTAATTTACCCCTTTATTTCTTAAATTAACCCTTAAAAGCCCCTTATTATTAAATGGCTTGTTTCGGGAAATTTCGGGGCGTTACATGACAAGGATATTTTAGCATTTTTAACAAAGGTTTTAAAAGAAACATTAACGATATTAGTCATACGTTAGTCATATGTACTCAAATGGAGATAAAAATAAAACGTTAGGGGGGGAAAAACAGATGGATTTAAACATCGAGGATTCAAGTAATTAAAACTGACAAAGGTCATGGATACAAATAGTAATTTACTCTAAATAATAATACAAAATGAAGGGAGTCAATTTAAAAAGTAATCACATGATATGAAAAAAAGCACATAAAATATATAGTGCAACATCTTATGTATGAACAAGTTGATAATTAAAATTATATAAACATAAATTTATAAGTGGAAAAAATTCCAAGGTTATTACAAGCATTTGCTCAAGAAAATGGATTGGGATATTGAAGATACATGAATATAATAACAACAAACAATGTATCACATGATCGATACTGCTAATGTGGGACTAGCCCACTTGGTAGAGGCATTGCCTTTTAGAGGGGAGGTCCTGGGTTCAAATCCAGACATTGCTATAATATGGAGTAATTTAGGAGTAGAATAGGTTTGACGTTAAAAAAAAACATGATCGATACTAATACTGACAAGCCGACATGACCTGACACCAGAATCTAATTATAGTTTATTTGTGTCTCATTAACTAATTACATGCTAATCTGGAAGTGCTCAATTAAGCTAGCTTGTTTAATATTAGCCAAGTTCAATTAGTGGTTTAGTCAAATCAAAAGGTCAACTTATGTTGTTTTCTTAGGAATACAGCATATAACATAGGTTCTAGGCTTTATGATTTTAAAGATTGTAAGAACAATTTTATTATCATCCATGTTGAATTAAAACAATAAACATAGAATCAAAACCTATTAAATTAATAAATATGATAAAAGATTTTCTGAAATAGTTAAAATATCAAATCATTTGAAATTTACTCTATTATTTAATTACTAGTTTTAGTTACCCGTGTATTACACGGGAGGTGGAGGGTTAATTATTAAAATAACATAAAAACATAAATAAAACTAAATGTATTACACGAGTTGAAAAAATAAAATTGATTAGTTATTGATTGTTATTTATATAATGCTAACTTTAGTAAACCTGTGTATTACACGAGTCAAAAAAATAAAATATTAATTATGATGAAAGTTTATGAAGTATAAAATGATATTTTACAATAAGATATGATTAAAATTACATATGGGTAATAATTATAAGTAATAATTTTAATTTTTATTTCCATAAAAATTTAACCATTTTTTTTCAAACAAATCGTATTAAAAATATCATTTCTAAAAATTTCTTATTATAACTCCTAATTTTATTTATTTTAGTTTATAAAGAAGTTTACTTTTTAAAAACATAAATTTTAAGATATTTCATATTAATAAAAATGTTTGATGTTTTAGAAAACTCTTATTTTATAAAAATTTATTTTCTTGAAATAAAATTAATAAAAAGACATCTTTTTTTAATTTATTAAAAAATATTTCTAATATTAAAAATAATTAAAATTATTTAATATTTTAATTTAGGTAACTATTTAGTAGGAGAGAGAGATGGAAAAAAGAAACTTAGGGGGGCATAAGAATGTAACAAGTGTCCAGTAAGTTACTCTTTTAGCATTATATATAGATTTGGAAAGAAAAGGAGCAAGTGCAAAAGTCATTAAGATGACTAGATCCACGCGGCCACTGCCACATCGTGTTTCATTACCACCTCACCTGCTTACCCTACCAAGCAAAAGCTACCCCTCTGTCCTAATTTATCACATTCTAAATACAATACGATAATCAATAGTGTTTTATTAATATATATATATATATACATATATATGTATATGTATGTATGTATGTATGTATATTAATATATAAGATTATTAAATTAAGTTGTTTTTAGAATAAATTTTGTGACTGCGCAATATTTGAATTTCATCATTATATATCATATAATCATTCACTTTCAGTTTTATATATAAAACAGGGATAGGGATTATTGGTCTTGAATTTCCTCATAAAGGTGTTGCGAGTCTCTATCTCAATGCTGGTATGCAAGAAAATCAAAATAAAGGTTGAAAAGCATAAAACGGTAGCTAGCTAGCCTCTTTGAAAATTTCTTTATTTGGACGGAATGGAACACTTCAATTCTCTCTCTCTCTCTAAACTTATTCTTACCTTATATATAAATCAAAGCACCATCACATTTACTTGTTCATTATCTATATATATCATCCACCGGCCCAATTAACTTGAATATCATCAAATCATCATCATATATCATATCGATCTCGATCCATTGATCATGACCTTGATGAATAAAACCAGAAAAAGCTCAATATTCTTACCAAGTTGTTTCAAGATTCAGCAATCGAAAAAGGCGAAAAAGAAATCAGCTGCTGCGGTGGCGTCTCATAATAACTCGTTTCCGAGGATCTCATTTACGGATTTGAGCAGCTCGACTCTGTCGGAGGACATATCGAACTCGCTTGCGGGGTCGAACCTCCATGTGTTCACCCTGGGTGAGCTTAAGCTGATCACGCAGTCCTTCTCTTCATCAAACTTGTTGGGGGAAGGTGGGTTCGGACCCGTTCACAAGGGCTTCATTGACGACAAGTTTAGGCCTGGCTGTTTGAAGGCTCAGCCTGTCGCCGTCAAGCTCCTTGACTTGGAAGGCTTACAGGGCCACAGAGAATGGCTGGTACCTACCTAGCTATACGAATACATATACATATACATATATATATATGTCTAATTAATCATATATATATATTGTAATTACGTACAGACGGAGGTGATATTCCTTGGAGAACTGAGGCACCCACACTTGGTGAAGTTGATCGGATATTGTTGCGAAGATGAACACAGGCTTCTTGTCTACGAGTACATGCCACGAGGCAGCTTAGAAAATCAACTTTTTCGAAGTACGTAATTAAGCTACCTCCCTAATTCTTTTTTTTTCCTTTTTCTTAAGTAATTAAAGATCTAAGAATCATAGCATCATTTATTTTCGTATAATATATGACGTCGATCATATATATATATATATATATTATTTTCGTATAATTAATTAATATGCATGCTTCATTAATTTACAACGTACAGCTTAATTCGCTACTTGCATCGATATTGAAAAAATCAACTCCAGCTTTTCTGTTATATTATTCTTCAATAATATTGTATACTCGCTCGACCGCTTGCTCTTGTTGCAATCTTGATTAGTTGTAAGATTTTGGTTGCTATCTGGATATTGTTATTATATAGCATGCTGGCTAAAAATTATGTGTATATGCATGCATGTATGCATGCATGCATGTATGTATGAATGGTGGTGGGGATATATGACAGAAATTATAGAACAATTAGGAAAGGTCGTGTAGATAGTGGAACAGCAATAATAATAACAATAATAATAATAATAATAATAATAATAATAATAATAATAATAATAATAATAATAATAATAATAATAATAATAATAATAATGTAAAACATCTCGAAATATTTAATTTATAAATGAGAGGTTTTCTTTGGATGGTTGACTAATATTACGGCAAGGACTTGTTCATTGCCAATTTGTCATAGAAACTTTTTGACTTTTGTAAGATGGTACAACAGTTTACCAGATCCAAGACTTGCTTCAGCTCAAACTCTCGCAAAAGTCAATATGTTTGTTTGTTCACCTTACATGTTATTATTCAATGAATCATTAATGCTAGCAAATTCGTAGAAAAGTATATAAATTCAAATCCATATCTAGATTTTACTTTTCATTATAACCAAGGAATGATTAATAAATGCTTATATTTATTCTCTCATGAATCGAAATACCTAAACACCAATGCTAATTTAATGGGTATAAATTTTCAGGATTTTCGGTGTCACTCCCATGGTCAATAAGAATGAAAATCGCTTTGGGCGCTGCAAAAGGGCTTGCATTTCTTCACGAAGCAAAAAAGCCTGTTATTTATCGTGATTTTAAAGCATCAAACATTTTACTAGATTCTGTAAGCATTTTAAAATCAATAACTAATATCATATCATTCTCGATCTATTAAATAAAACTTTGTAATTTCTAGTATTTTATTGAACTTGGTGTTTCTAATTTACAGGAATATAAAGCAAAACTATCAGACTTTGGACTTGCTAAAGATGGTCCTGAGGGAGATGACACACATGTTTCCACTAGAGTTATGGGTACACACGGCTATGCCGCTCCAGAGTACCTAATGACAGGTCATATAAATAAGTTTATGCATTTTGTATGTTATAGCGCAACCCTTGTTTTCTCATGATAATCTTACTAAATATGAAAGTTGTTTTTGTACAGGTCACTTAACAGCGGCAAGTGATGTTTATAGCTTTGGCGTTGTACTATTGGAGCTTCTTACCGGCAGGAAATCACTAGACAAGAGCCGTCCTAACCGAGAGCAGAACCTAGCTGATTGGGCTAGGCCTCAACTCAAGTGTCCTCGAAAACTCAACCGAATAATGGACCCAAGACTCGAAGGGATGTATTCGGAATCAGGTGCCGAAAAGGCAGCAGAATTGGCTTATCAATGCCTAAGCCATAGGCCTAAAGCACGACCAAATATGAGCACAGTTGTTAAAACTCTCGAGCCATTACAGGATTTTAATGAAGTCCAAGTTGGACCCTTTGTTTACACGGCTCCAAAAGAAGAGCAAAAAGAAAGCAAAAAAGACTCAAATGGTTCACATCATAACCGTCATCATGAACATGGTCAACGAAATAGGTCAAAATCACCCTTGTCTCCATATGCAGTACGTTCGGACCCAAATGTACATCGAAGTATCGGGACTGGCCCAAATTCTCCAATGCAACAGAGATTTAGAAGAGGATAGATGACTGATAGTTGAGCATAGGACTATCTGCCTTTATTCAAAACTTTTCATTTGATTTAATTTTTGTTACTTTTTTTTTCAATATTAAGAATTGTATATGGGATGTAAAATTTGAATAGCAATTAAATTTAAACAACTTCCAAATCTTAATGGGTTGGAATTATTCTAGTATTTTACTATTGTATTAATTAAATGTGTATTTCGTTTTGGTTGTAGCATCCGCATGATCCATGTAATAGCTAGCTAGGTTGTGTAAAGGGTACTCTTTTGACTAAATGTGCATGTTGTATAACGCTAAATAATTACATGTAATAAGTGTGCTCAAGGCGCACAATTGTACTAGGTTGGTGGATTAAAAGGATGAAATATTGGATAGACGGGTGTTAAAACAGTGGTTGTTGTATTATACGAGTTAAACGTGTCATAAAGAGGCTGGACTTGAAAATTTCACACACAAGCTATTTTAGTATATAAACTAGCCATCCGTATTGTAATAAGCTTATAACTCAAAGAAAACGTACACAACCTATTTATTAAACAAATAGATTAATGGGTCAACCCATTATATATGTTCTATATATACTTCTAAACTAGTCTAGACCCAAGCTGAAACATGATTTCTGGGTCGTGTTGTAACTCATACTATTATAGTCACTGTCACCCACTCACCCCTAATTATATTGACCCATATTTTCCTTTCCTTTGGTTTAGCGTCCAAAATGGTTCTTACTGTTTGATTATGTAATAAAATTTTGAAATTGTTTCTAGAGTCCCCCTTCATATTATAATCCTTGATGTTTGAATATTTTACTACTTGCCCCCATTATACATTTACACAAGTTTCCTGCATACAGTTGGACGAAATGAAAATAAATGCCTTGGGTTGGGCCCCTACAAAAGAAAATAAACAAGATTCTTTTTTCTTCTTCCTTTTCGTTTTTTTCCCTTTCCAGAATTTTAAAAAAAAAAGTAGTGGTATAAGGTTAAGTTGGACATGACATTTATAATTGTTAACCTTTAATTGGTCAATTGGTTGACATTCCATCATATTTTAAAGCATGAGTTTTGGTGGACGATTCATACCGGTTCTCTTAACTTGAATTTTATGAGCTAGTTACATGTCCTACTCAACCTTTTAACGTCTTAAATCAGATTCTAAAATCGAGATATTTTCTGTGAAAATACATACTTTTTTGTTTATTGTTCTAAGACATGAGAATGTAACAACACACATTTTTTAGATATGTTTTTAAAATGCACACAATCACACATGTTAGACTATGTGTTACATGTAACCACCCCTATTGTTTTTATATATTAACTTCTGTTAATATTTGTTAATAATACAATCATGGGATTTCAATTATAAAGCTTTCGATAATAAATAATAATAATAAAAATAATAATAATAATAATAATAATAATAATAATAATAATAATAATAATAATAATAATAACAATAATAATAACAATAATAATAATAAAATAAGATAACAATAGGTTATAAAAATTAACAAGATAAAATTTAATTAAGTCCAGGGGTTATTTCTGTCAATTTAGAAACTTAATAAGAAGTTTATGACATGAAATATAAAAGTTGAAACCGCAGGGACCAATTGTGTAAAATTTTAAAAAACCCACGGCTTCCCCCCCCCCCCCGATTTTCCGGCGAGACTCCGGCGAGTCTCCGGCCGAACTCCGGCGAAGCCAAAACGATAAAATTACACAATTTCAACCCACAAAACCGGTTCCAATGCACTCGTGGACTAGTTTCGAACCCAAGGCACCCATTAAACACGATTAATCATCGGTAAATTTGAATCCAAAGCTCCCACATCGAAATCACTAAATTCCCGACCAAAATCAGTCAATTTATCCGATTTTGGACCCCACAATCTCACCGAAAGTTTCCTTGGATCCAATTCGGATTGAATTCCAACACAAAAACGTGTTGAATTAGTCAAACAAACGGCTATAATTCTCACTTTTATCTCGGATTCGATACAGATCGATAATACACTCAAACAACAACAATAAACAAATTAAAGCTACCAACATGATCATTTATAGACACCTAATCGGATTCAGGTGCCAATTTCACCAAAAACAAACACAAACACTGAAATCAATTATCATCTTTATCGTGACCTGCAACTCACTCGAACCTTACCTTCGGAGCTTCAAAACCTGAAATTGATAAGGGGCTTCTACTCTCGATCATCATCCTAAGCTTCTTACCAATTTAATTTGATTATCATCACGGTTTGAGCATCATTCGATTGACATCTAGTCGCGGACCTGTTCTTCATCGAGTTCAGTTCCAAATCGACACTATATAGGTAATTCTACACACCCACATACTCGGTTTTTCATGGGGAATAAAAGCCCCATGATTTCAGAAGCAATCATAATCGAATTGGGGTTCAATTGGTGGGATTCGAACCTAGGGCTCGAATGGGATTTGGGGGATATCGTTTATCAATGGTTATAAACAATTGAAACCAAATCATAACGCGGCTGAGGCCTGTAGTCCACCGGTTCCACACTCAAACTCTAACCTTGAGGTCTCGGGTTCGAGACCCGCCACCTACACATTTTTTTTGAACCTTCTTTTTAAGCTTTAAAAATTCAGAAAAAAAATTCTAAAAATCATAAAAACATTTTTACAAACATTAAAAACTTTTAAAACCACTTAATTACTTTCTGAAATTTATTTTTATATTTTATTCATTTATTTTTATTTGTTTTAAACAAATAAAATAACTAATTATATTTTTCCACCAATTTATAATTAGTGTATAATACATGATTACACAATAAATAAATTGAATCCAATATATATACATAGATATATATTATCCAATTATCGAAACAACTTTTATTTGAATAAATTATATGTATATAATTTACACAACCGTATACAATTTATAACATATGTATATAATTAACATACAATATATAGTTATGCTTACTTATGTATAAATTTATTATATACATATAATTATGTATATAATTATACATATAATTAGTTATAATTACATGAAGATATATAATTATGTATATAATTATACATATACAATTTATTAATAAATTGTATATATGTATAACTTATATGTATAAATTTCTATTAAAATCCTTGACATAATCACTTTCAACAAATTCGTTTATTTATTTCAAGACATTCAAATCAATTGAAATTAATTAATTTAAACTACAATTCGAGACCCAATGGAAATCCTAATACATTCACAAATTTCCAAATCATTATTATTCTAATCTGAGACACCGTTCCTTAGGTTAATCATAAGGAATTCATTGGTGTCTAATCTATCACATCCAGATCCTAATCTCATCAATCAAGTGAGTATTCATATCCCCTTTTTATATCAATTTCCTATTTGGGGGAAATCATGTGATACAATATATTCAATCATGATATTCTATTGTTATTTCATTCTAAATTCAATTCAAGACAGGTTATGTTATTACTTGCAATTATGTGAACATAATATGATAAACTGGATGACAGTAAAACCCTAATTCAATCAATCAATCCTGGTATCAATGGTAGATCTGCTGGTTTGGATAACCCACCCTACATGGCTTACGAGTGGTGATTATGCCAGAGGCAATTAGTCAATCTATGGTGTTTGTGTGGAGTCTATTATATGCAAGTGTCAAGTCAAGGGGTTCATATTGTGTCGGTTTATCTATATGCTTCGCTATTGCCATATAAGTCTTAATATTATCTTGTGAATTGAATTATTCTCAATAACTCAATCAATCTATATGTATATTCAAAACTGTGATTACTCACCAGCTAACTCGTTAGCTGACTTTATTTTCTCACATGATTTCAGGTTAAGCAAGACAGTGGACTTCTACCTGCTCATTTAAGACCCGGACTTAGATAAAATAAAAGACAATTACTATTTGTGGTTTCAATTGTTGTATTTATGTATGTTGAACTTATATTATCTTATAATCTGATTTTAATATTATTTCCACTATTAGACAACCATGTGTTATGAACAATCCATCATTCCCTCGTCCGCTCCGATGATTCCGCCGTCGGTCGGGGTGTGACATTACAATTCCATGAAGGAAGTGGTATAGGGGTGTGAGAGGCTGTGGGACGCACCCCATCCACTCCTATGTAAAATGAGTGTGGTCATAAGCATCGACCCTGGGTTAAGCTTGAAACCAGAAAAAACTTCCCTCGTGCTTGCTATATGTGTGGGACATAAAGCATTACACATAAAATATGTTTAGTGAAATAGTTTTCTTCCATTAAAGCTTCATTTGTTTTTATTCATTCGAGCTACGCTCCCCAATTATGTATACAAGTTATGCATAGCCATGGCTCAAGCTGGAATATCCTAGGCATCATCAAGTTTTAACCAAACAAAACTTACTGGTAACTTACCAAGTCGTTAATATAAAAGCAGTGTCCTAAAATACTTATCAAGTTGTCTATGTTCATAAATCTATCTATATGTATTAATAAAGTTTAACAGAACTTGATATTGTCTTATATAATAAACTAGTTGCGTGACCTTGCGTTGTGTGATAACCGGGTTTTCAGGTCAATACAACTGCCGTTAGATAACCCTTCTCGGTAATTTATAATTGATCATTTTATTATTATTAAATGAAGATTATTCCTATTAAAACTATTAGTGATAACTAACCCTAAACTAACTAAATTAAATTAACTCAATTAAGTTATTATTCTATTATCTAATTAAACTAAACTAACTAAATTAAAGTAAATGAGATAACATATGTATATATGTAAATAGTATATATATATATATATATTAATGTTGAAACCAAAATCCACTTCCCGAACTTTCTCCTTGCAATCCGGCACCCCGTAACCGACATCCTTCTCCCCCTATACATCAATCAACTCCACCAAGGCACCAACACAACCCAAATCCCAACCGTGAACCCTCCCCATCGATTCCATTGCTGCTGTCAACCCTAGAGCACCATCTTTCGCCAACCCCCTCTCGCCCGCACTCTATTCCGGCCGCAAACACTTCCCCGGCAGTCTAGCGTTCACGCGACAAATCCCCCCGGCAAGATCTCTCTCAACCGCTAGTTTCCAACGACGCCCCGTTGTTAGATCGCAGCCTCTCGTCTACCGTACAGTATGTTCTCTTTGTTAAACACGAACGTTCGTTACGACTCGGTTCTGGTATTGACTAACGTGTGCGGTTCGGTTGAAGCCGTGAGCGCGTATGTGCATTGTTCATGATCGAGGGCTGTATTAGGAAAGCTTCAGTTTATTACGTATGTGTTATGCGCGTGTGTGTGTGGTAGTGGTTGTGTGCTCTCTGTTGTATGTATATATGTTTTCACACCCCAACCTTGACGGCGGAATCGTCGAGGTGTGAGGGATAAGATTGTTCACAGCCACATAACGTTATGTTTAAATGTAAATATTAAAATTAATAGTTTCACAATAAAATACAAACATAAGTCTCAAATACGCAATAAGTTCAAACTTAAATCAAACATAACATAACATTTTATTTATTTAACTAGGTCCACGTCCTAGTTTTATAGCAAGCTTCAAAAGATCACTCTAAACTCGGGGGTTACCTGAAACATGATAAAAATAAAAGGTAAACTAAAAATAGTTGGTGAGTTTCTAAAGTTTTCATACATAATATGAAAAGATTATAAGTAGCAATTCATGTCATAGGTTATAAGCTAGTAAGGTTATAAAACACATATCTTTACAATCAAACCTCGACTTGATTACAAGTATATAAGATTGGCTAAGTGTATTTGGTTCCCTAGTACACAAGCATACGGCTTCTAGGAGTCGGCAATACATCGACTTTAGCACCAAATAGGCTTGTCAGGCCCAAAGATCTAAGACGTCGCCAGGCTAGCAATAGTTAATGATCGTAACAAACTATGTATCTCATATAATCACTTACAACACACAAATAACCATGACAAGATATAAAGATGAATTGCAAGTGCTTTACAAGTCTCAAACGTTTATATGTGTATGATGTATAAGTATCATGTTTCACCCCAAAATAGTGTGAAATAAAGTAAAAAGGGACAAGAAAAACTCACATGGCAAATAAATATAGGAATGATGATTATCAAGAAATATAGTTAAACGTTCCGACGCAGTCCTTCACAAGGTACCTAGATATATATTTATATTTACAAGCGTTAAGTTAATATTAACATTAAAGTTCTAACGAGAACTAGAGTTTCAAAGTAATTGTGAGGTTTTGTCCAGTAAATAAATTTATATAATGAAATTGTTTATATTTTGATTAAGTGAAAAGAATTATACTATTTAATCATTTTTAATATATAAGAGTAACTAAGTATATTAAATGATATGGTTTAAATATAAAATGCAAATAAATCTTGTAATCTTTTAAAATAAACAACATCTAATAATGACTTAAAATAACATGTTGACCAATAACAATTTATTTATCTAAACTATTAGTTGAAATACGTTTATAAGTAAACCTAAAATAACTCTTGTAAATAATTTGTGAATTTATAAATTATATATTTTATCATGATTAATTTATAATTAAAGATAATATGGAGTCAAGTAATAATTTAACAATTTTAACTATTATTTAAAGTCTAGGTTATAAAATACCTCAAAATTTTACCTTTGTAAATAAATTGTGAAATTATAAAATAAAATATATATATATATATATATATATATATATATAATTGCAATTATCATGATTATTATTAAGAAATATAACTATTTATAATGTTTTATATAACAAATGTTAAGGTTTTTAAACAAATAAACTTACAGAAAAAATGGTTAAATACTTTCATAAAATTAAATTTATAAAACTGAGTTTTTTTGTAATTTTTAGAATTTTTATATATTTTTTTAGAGTTGAAAAAGCTATTAAAAAAATAATGGGGGTGCCCGGGGTCAAACCCAGGACCCCAAGTTCATCATGCGTGTGTGTAACCGGTAAACCAAGGCCTCAGCTGCGGTTTAGTCCGGTTACAAATTGTTTTAAACCCATCTTCGGAGTTTCCCAATCATCCAAGAACCCTAGATCGAAACCCGATTCAATTGAGCATCAAATCGATTCGGTTAGCGATTAGAAACATGGGGCTTTTGTTCCCCATGTAAAACCAAGTAAATAGGTGTATTTAATTACCTGTTTTGAAGATATTTTGGTGATGATCAGTCAAAGAACAGGTCGCGGCTCAGTGGAGAAATGGTTCGAGATGAAATCGATGACTAGAATCAAATTAACTTCTAGGAAAGCTTCGAATGAGGTTCCTAATGCAAAGCCCTATGTTAGTTTTGAAGATTGAAGCTCGAATAATGTTGTTCGAGTGTGGTACAGGTTGCGGTCGAAGATGATGATCGATGGAGGTGTTTAAGTTCGTTTCAGATGCAATTGGGAATGTTAACAGCTTTGGAACAAATAAATGGTCGTTTCACTTCGATTAATTTGATTATAATAGTGGTTTAGTGGTCGATAATGGATGAAATTTGGCCGTGAATCGGGGATGACAATGGGCGCAAAAACAGGGACGATGGGGGGTGGGGTTGGGTTTGAGAATTTACACTAATGGTCCCTGTGGTTTACACATGCAGAAACCCCATTTTGAAGTTTCAAAGTTAACGAAACGCCCCCTAGACTTTTAATTCCAAGTTTAAACTTTTCTAAGTTCCATATTTTTTTACAAATTATTATTATTAATAACAATGTTATTATTATTACTATTATTCTTAGTTATTATTATTTTTGTTATAATTTTATTGTTATTATTCCTATTATTAACATTATAATCATTATTATTATTATTATTATCTATTATTAGTTTTATTAGTATTATTATTAATTATCAAAAGCTTTATAATTGAATCCCCGTGATTGTATTTTAAACAATATTAATAGAAATTAATATGAAAATTATAAGATGTTACAGTCTCCCCAACTTAAAAGAATTTCGTTTCGGAATTAAAAAAATGAACTATACAAATAAATACGGGTATTTCTTCTTCATGTGCTCCTCACGTTCCCAAGTAAATTCAGTGTCACGCTTATTCTCCCAACGAACCTTGACGATTGGGGTAGTGGTGGTTCTAGTCTTCTTCATAATGCGATCCATGATTTCAACGGGTTTCTCGACAAAGTGTAATGACTCATCGATCTGGATGTCATCCAACGGGACATGAAGACTTTCGTCAGCCAGACACTTCCTTAAATTCGAGACATGAAACACAGGATGAACTCCATTAAGGTCGGAAGGTAATTCCAGTTTGTAAGCCACTTTCCCAATCTTTTTCAGAATTTCAAAAGGTCCTACAAATCTTGGAGTTAGTTTACCCTTCTTTCCAAAGCGAACAACACCCTTTCACGGCGAAACCTTAAGAAGAACCATCTCCCCAACTTGGAATCCAATAGCTTACGTCGCTTATCAGCATAGCTCTTTTGTCGACTTCTTGCCGCTTCAAGGTTCTTTCGGATGATAAAAACTTTATCGGTCGTCTCTTGTATGAGTTCAGGACCAGTGATGAAGTTTTCACCAATGTCGGTCCAGCAGATCGGTGAACGACATTTTCGACCATAAAGTGCTTCGAATGGTGCCATCTTGATACTCGAGTGATAACTATTGTTATATGAAAACTCCGCAAGCGGTAGATACGTATCCCAATCACCACCAAAGTCAAGGACACACAGGCGTAACAAATCCTCCAGGGTTTGGATCGTCCGCTCGGTTTGACCATTAATTTGAGGATGGTAAGCCGTGCTTAGATCTAGTTGTGTACCCAAGAGTTCTTGCATAGACAACCAAAAATGCGAAGTGAAACGAGCGTCTCGGTCGGATATGATGTGAAGAGGCACCCCATGACGACTTACAATTTCATCAACGTATATCTGAGCCAACCTTGATGTCTTGTAAGTGTCACGTATGGGTATAAAATATGCCGATTTGGTCAATTGGTCTACGATCACCCATATGCTATCATGTCCTCGAGAGGTTCAGGGTAGTTTAGTTATGAAGTCCATGGATATGTGTTCCCACTTCCACATAGGAATCTCGGGTTGTTCAAGTAACCCACTTGGACGTTGATGTTCGGCTTTAACCTTCGTACACGTGAGGCACTTAGCTACATAAGTCGCTATGTCTTTCTTCATTCTTGGCCACCAATATTGATCACGCAGGTCCATGTACATCTTATCGGAGCCAGGATGAATAGAATAACGAGTTTGATGAGCTTCGTTCATGACGAGAGTACGAAGATTATCACAATTTGGAACCCAAATTCGATTCGCAAAGTACATCAACCTATTAGGTTTCGTCTCCAGTTGAGTTAGAAGGTTATGCTCCAGTTCATCCTTCATTCTTCCTTCTTGTTGAATCATTTGTTGAGCCTTCAGGATACTAGACTCGATGTCACTATCTATTCTCAAATTTGTAGCAGTACGGTAGCCGTGTTGACATCTAGTCGAATTTCAGTATCGAATCCTCTCAACGTATCAACCATTATCGTCGATCGCGAATCTCCTGGAACAAGGTCATCTTGTTATGGACTTTACGACTTAGTGCATCGGCTACGACATTTGCCTTCCCAGGGTGGTAGCGAATGTCACAGTCATAATCATTAATCAACTCAACCCATCGTCGTTGTCTCATATTAAGATCTTTTTTGATTAAAACGTGTTGAAGGCTTTTGTGATCGGTGTAGACTATACATTTCTTACCATAAAGGTAATGTCTCCAAATCTTCAAGGCAAAAACAACAGCACCAAGCTCGAGATCGTGTGTTGTGTAATTCACCTTGTGAACCTTCAATTGTCTTGATGCATAAGCTATGACCTTTTCTCGTTGCATAAGAACACAACCAAGACCTTGTTTTGAAGCATCACAATATACGGTGAAATCATCGTTTCCATCGGGCAGGGTCAAGATAGGAGCATTGCACAGTTTGTGCTTTAACGCTTCAAAAGCTTCCTCTTGCTCGGGCCCTCACTCGTATGGTTTATTCTTTTGTGTTAAGGAAGTGAGCGGCTTCGCGATTCTTGAAAAGTTGGCGATGAATCGCCGGTAATAACCAGCAAGACCAAGGAAAGAATGAATCTCGGTCGGAGTCGTGGGAACACACCACTTCTTCACAGCTTCCACCTTTGCAGGGTCAACGTGAATTCCTTGGCTATTCACGATGTGTCCTAGAAATTGAACTTCCTCGAGCCAGAAATCACACTTCGAGAACTTCGCGTACAATTGCTCTTTCTTCAGCAACTCAAGAACTTGTCGCAAATGCAGTTCATGCTCGGCGTTGGTTTGGAGTAGATAAGTATGTCATCAATGAAGACGATCACAAACTTATCTAGATAGGGCTTGCATACTCGATTCATGAGATCCATGAAAACAGCAGGAGCATTAGTTAAGCCAAAAGGCATCACCGTAAACTCATAGTGTCCATAACGAGTACGGAACGCGGTCTTTGGGATGTCATCATCATGGACTCGTAATTGATGATATCCAGAACATAGATCAATCTTCAAGAATATAGCAGCTCCTTGAAGTTGATCAAACAGATCATCGATACGAGGAAGAGGATACCAGTTCTTGATGGTCAACTTGTTGAGCTCCCAGTAATCGATACACATACGGAATGACCCATCTTTCTTCTTCACAAATAAGACAGCTGCACCCCAAGTAGAAGAACTAGGGCGGATAAACCCTTTCTCGGATAATTCCTGGAGTTGGCTAAAGAGTTCTTGCATTTCAGATGGTGCAAGTCGATATGGTGACTTAGCCACGGGGTTTGCTCCGGGTATCAAGTCAATTTTAAACTTGACTTCACGCACAGGAGGTAAACCACTAAGGTCATCGGGAAATACTTCAGGAAAGTCCCATACAATAGGGACATCCTTAAGTTCTTTCCCTTTGACTTTGGTGTTGACTACATAGGCCAAGAACGCCGGATAACTCTTACTTAGGCACTTCCGAGCTTGAGTGCATGACATAAGCTTGAGTCCTTTGGAAGACCGTTCACCGAACACCTTCAACGTGTCCCCAGAGGGTAAGGGCATGCGAATGCACTTCTCGAAGCAAATGATCTCGGCATGGTTCTTAGATAACCAATCCATGCCAATAATGACGTCGAAACTCCCGAGCTTCATAGGAATGAGGTCGATAAGAAATTTATGGTCGTCGAGACACAATAGACAATCGCGGATGACCATGTCAACAATGATCAGTTTCCCATCAGCAACTTCAACGGTGAGAGGTCTTTCCAGATTAGTGCGAGATTTATCAAGTGACGGTTCGAATTCTAAGGAAATGAAACTCCTATCGGCACCCGAATCGAATAATACATAAGCATAGGTGTCATTAATAAGAAACATACCTGTGTAGGTTTTATAGGCACTTAATGACATAAGCAACGAATCTAAGGGAAATTCTAAGGAGATAGGGTTGAAATTTACGTACCGTTCACCACATCGTTGTTTGCCTGAGCTTGGTTCGTGTTGATGTTGAAGGCACGTCCACGAGCTTATGGAATGTTACCCACAAGACGAGGGCATTATGGGGGGAAGTGACCAGGTTCCCCACAATTATAGCAAACATGATTTATGACCACGGTGGCATTGTTAGGTGCACGGTGGCAAGTTGCCACAAAATGACCATATTTACCGCAATAAGTGCAGATACGACACGGTTGATTCCCGGATGATGATACCTACACGTGTTGCACATAGGTTGAGGACCCGCATAAGCCCTTGCCACGGGTACTTGTGTTGCCGGTGTAGCCCCGGGAATACACTATCTTTGGGGTGGCTTGGGAGCAGCCACGGCATAGTTCTGTGCCGGTACAAACTTCCTTTTCTTGTTATCAGGCTTGACCTCCTTGACCTCCTCGGGGGTCGTCTTCTCAGTCTTCTTGGCACCCTTTGCAGACATAGTGCCTGCTCGGATGTGGTTCTCCGTCAATTGGGCAGTGATGGTGATGGATTCTTCCAAAGTTGCGAGTCGGCTACCCACAACGGCATCCTGAATCTGAGGCAGCACACCCTTTATGAATTTCTCCATATTACGTGGAACAGTATCGACCATATGGGGCAGTAGTAAACTCAACTCATGATGCCTAGTTGAGTAGGCCAAATGATCACCACCATCTTGCTTCAAGTTCCAGAATTCTTCTTCCAACTTTTTCAATTCACTTCTCGGGCAGAACTTCACGATGGCAATGTTCTTGAACTCCTCCCAACTTAAGACCAAGATTGCGTCGGGGCCTCGGTTTCTCTTTTCGCTGTTCCACCACGTTAAGGCCCTTTGCTGCAGCATACTGGTGGCATACCTCACCTTGAGTGCTTCGGGGCACTCACAGTTGACGAAGGTGTTCTCCATCCCTTCAAACCATTCTAAGAGACCGGTGGCACCTTCCTTGCCACTGAAACTGGGAGGCTTGCATGAACTAAAGTACTTGAAGGTGCAAGACTGGTTGTTACGGCCTTGTTTTGCATTATTTTCCCCTTGGCCGTTGCCGTTGTTCGCGATGTTGGCGATCATAGTGTTGCTGAATTCAGCCATCATAGTCGGGATGACCGTAGCCATTTGCCGGGTAATCATGGCGGCAAGCTTACGGTCGGATCTTCCTCGGTTTCCGTGTTGGCGAGACATACTGGAAAATACGAATTGGATTAGGAACGGGAAAAGGGACAATAAGGATAGACAGTTAAAGTAAGAATCATGAATTGTACGGAATGTTTCCAGTCGATAACATATCACCATTTGAAAACGTTGACCCGTCAAGGTAAATTGACCCATTTGCCTTAGAAACTTATGGGTGTTGACCATAGTTTCACTCATCCCAGAAATCCCTAGGTAAGCGTAACTAGTCCCGTAGGATTTATACGAAACGCTTACCTTAGCTCGAAGGCTTTTTTGCCAGGAAATCCAGAATACAGGTGTCTATGTGTCACACAATATTTCTTAGGTTCATGAAATCAAAACCTTAATGAGATTTATATAGATTAGACATAACGTCTAAAGGTCCAAGTCATAAGCATAAGTATACGATTCCACGTGTCGTCGAGGATAAAATTAAGAGGTTTCATGTTCGGGGAGAGTCAAAGAGTCAAATATAAGCTTTGGGAGACATGTAACAATGTTTAGGCAATCCTATGCTAAGGCATCAAATTGCACATAAGGAGACATAGCATTATGTAGCATGCAAATCATATAGTTTACAAGATAGAAATATAATTCTATAAGGTTCATGCATATGCTATAGTCTAGGTCACCATTTCTAATAACCTAAATCCCTATAGTTATGGGCTCTGATACCAATCTGTCACACCCAACCTTGACGGCGGAATCGTCGAGGTGTGAGGGATAAGATTGTTCATAGCCACATCACGCTATGTTTAAATGTAAATATTCAAATTAATAGTTTCACAATAAATTACAAACATAAGTCTCAAATACGCAATAAGTTCAAACTTAAATCAAACATAACATAACATTTTATTTACTTAAATAGGTCCACGTCCTAGTTTTATAGCAAGCTTCAAAAGATCACTCTAAACTCGGGGGTTACCTGAAACATGATAAAAATAAAAGATCAACTAAAAATAGTTGGTGAGTTTTCAAAGTTTTCATACATAATATGAAAAGATTATAAGTAGCAATTCATGTCATAGGTTATAAGCTAGTAAGGTTATAGAACACATATCTTTACAATCAAACCTCGACTTGATTACAAGTATATAAGATTGGCTAAGTGTATTTGGTTCCCTAGTGCACAAGCATACGGCTCCTAGGAGTCGGCAATACATCGACTTTAGCACCAAATAGGCTTGTCAGGCCTAAAGATCTAAGACATCGTCAGGCTAGCAATAGTTAATGATTGTAACAAACTATGTATCTCATATAATCACTTACAACACACAAATAACCATGACAAGATATAAAGATGAATTGCAAGTGCTTTACAAGTCTCAAACGTTTATATGTGTATGATGTATAAGTATCATGTTTCACCCCAAAATAGTGTGAAATAAAGTAAAAAGGGGCAACGAAAACTCACATGGCAAATAAGTATAGGAATGATGATTATCAAGAAATATAGTTAAACGTTCCGACGCAGTCCTTCACAAGGTACCTAGATATATATTTATATTTACAAGCGTTGAGTTAATATTAACATTAAAGTTCTAACGAGAACTAGAGTTTTAATAGAATTGTGGGGTTTTGTCCAGTAAATAAATTTATATAATGAAATTGTATATTTTGATTAAGTGAAAAGAATTATACTATTTAATCATTTTTAATATATAAGAGTAATTAAGCATATTAATTGATAAGGTTTAAATATAAAATGCAAATAAATCTTGTAATCTTTTGAAATAAACAACATCTATTAATGACTTAAAATAACATGTTGACTAATAACAATTTATTTATCTAAACTATTAGTTGAAATACGTTTATAAGTAAACCTAAAATAACTCTTGTAAATAATTTGTGAATTTATAAATTATATATTTTATCATGATTAATTATAAATATATATTAAAGACCTTGGTCGGTGGCTACAGTGCCACCGACCCTCCTCCTTCACAAAACCCTAATCCCCTCTGCCAAATGGATCCACACAACCACCGACCCTCCTCCTTAACATCATATCTTCATCTTCCTCACCATCAACAATCTCCATCTTTCTCACCCTCACATCATCACCAGAAAACCAGATTTGGCACCGCCTTTACGCCAATTGATGAGGCGAACAGCATCGGCGGGCTCTCTGGACATACCGAGGGCGTAGATGACTTCGATCCAGATCTGGTGGCGCTGCTCTTTTTGCACCGGCTGTTGCTCTTTTTGCACCATCGGTGGAGGAGTTGCAGCAGGTTATGCAGCTCTAGAATTCACCAAAAAAGGGGTCTGTCATCGTTAACTCTGCATCATCTCTGAAGAACCCGTGAGTTTCCCTCATCGTTTTCATCGATTTCATGGTTAAAAACCTTATAAAGTTGATATTTTTCATCCAATTTCATCTGGGTGGGTGTTGAAGAATTAGGGCTCGTAGGTTGATGATTATGGAGTTTTTGTGAATCAAGATTAGGGTTTGGTTGGATTCTTGATTTTGCAATTGGGAATTTTGAATTTTGAAGATTGTTGATTTGGATAATATTGATGGAATTGTCAATGGGGTTAGGTGTTTTGAGGCCCTGATTGAGGTGTAATTAGGTGTTTATAGATCTGTGGTGGGATTAAGGTAATTGAAGGAACAATTATGGATCATATTGTTGGTGGGAGGTTTAAGCTTGGAAGGAAAATTGGGAGTGGATCATTTGGGGAACTTTATTTAGGTATGTTATCTTAATTTTTGGAATTTGAAATCATTAATCATATGGGAATTGTCTGTTTGTATGTGTTTGTTGATGATCTTATTTGATGATATTGCAGGTGTCAATATTCATAGTGGTGAAGAAGTAGCTGTTAAACTGGTATGATTGATTTCCATTCTTGATGATGATTTTGGTCCTTTTTTTTAATTAATCATGAGTTATTATTGTTTTTTGTTTTAAACCCAACTTTTCTGCCAAAAAAGCACTGCAATTTGCATTTATGATGTCCTTACTACAATTGGGTTAGTTTCCAACGAAAAAACCAGTGAAAAAAGTTGATTGGAATTTGGAAATAATAATATATAAGTCACTAATGTTGTTGTATTGGTCAGTAATGTCATTTATATTAAGGCATGGCACATTAGTGTCTTGTAAGCTCATTTATTTTAGGATTTTTGTTCAAGAACATAGTGGTACTTTCCAATATTTCATGCAAATTTTGTTTTATATATATGTATATATGCATTTTGCTTTTAGATATATATGTCATTCATGAATCATGATGCCTTATTTTTGTGCCAATTTTGCTATGTACCAGTTTATGCAGATGGAAGCATATGCTTGGACATCCTTCAAAATCAGTGGAGTCCAATTTATGATGTTGCTGCTATTCTGACCTCAATTCAGGTTCATGCATGTTTAAGTTTTCTTGAAATCTTTAAAACTTGGTCAACGATGTTTGAGTTTAATTATATTTCAAATAGCTCAAGATTCTTTCTTGCAATGATTATCACCCTTTGCCGTGAAATGCAATGATATTAGCCAATTTCTATAGTAGGTTATGTACGACTAATATTACGTTTGCCTCTTTTGTCTAAAATGTACAATACTGATTTGGTTTCAGTCATTGCTCTGTGATCCAAACCCAAACTTGCCTGCAAACTCAGAAGCAGCTCGGTTATTTAGTGAGAATAAGCGCGAGTATAACAGAAAGGTGAGAGAAGTTGTTGAGCAGACCTGGACTGCTGACTAGACATGATGTTCGGTTAATGTCTCTTTACTTGCGGTATGTATCTCTCTCTGTATTATTTGTGATCTGAAAACTGCTTATAACAGTAATAACTGGTGTTGTGCAAACTATGATCGTTTGAAAGTTTTAAGCTTCTCTTGCCTTTTATCTGACATTCGCTGCTTCGCTTGGTATCGTGTGCACCTTAAGAAAATCTTTAATAGTACATGAAGTTTTATACTTTTATGTTGTTTACAAGTATGATAGCTTATGAAATGTTCGTAAGGTAGTGTGTGGTATGTCCATATTGATTTGTGCTTTGTTTTAGTTTGAGTGTATGGGTCAGCTTGGGTGATATCAGTGATATTGGTTATGGCTCAAAACTATTAAAATTTGGTATGGGTCAACATGGGTGGCATTGGTTATGGCGTATGGGTGAAAACGGATGGTATTGGTTATAGGTCAAAACGGGTGGTATTGGTTATGGGTCAGTATGAATGGTGTTTGGTTTGGGTCAAAACGGGTGATATTTGGTATGGGTCAAAATGGATGGTTTTGGTAATGGGTCAAAATGAATGGCGCAGGGTAATTCAGGCGGTGGTCTTGGAGGCAACATGACCAGATATACAACATACAACCATTGACAGTCATGCATCTTCAACCGGGTTAGTTTGTTATTGTGTAGTTTTTATGTTTAGTTCTGTTTAGTGCAGTCGGGGGTCTCTTCGGAAGCGGTCTCTCTATCTCTCAGGATAGAGGAAAGACTTGCCACCACATACCCCTCCCAGACCCTACTCTTCAGCGGGATACACTGGGTATGTTTGTTTGTTTGTTTTCTGTTTAGTGCAGTGGTTTAGCCAAGTTGTAGTAGCTTTCTTTCACTATTAATCTCATTATGTTGGATTAATAGAGTTGTTAATTTTGAATATACAAACAACAAATCTCGCGGCATCGCGCGGGTATGTTTGCTAGTTTATAATTAAAGATAATATGGAGTGAAGTAATAATTTAACAATTTTAACTATTATTTAAAGTCTAGTTTATAAAATACCTCAAAATTTTACCTTTGTAAATAAATTGTGAAATTATAAGATAATATATATATATATATATATAATTGCAATTATCATGATTATTATTAAGAAATATAACTATTTATAATGTTTTATATAACAAATGTTAAGGTTTTCAAACAAATAAATTTATAGAAAAAATGGTTAAATACTTTCATAAAATTAAATTTATAAAACTGATTTTTTTGTAATTTTTAGAATTTTTATATATTTTTTAGAGTTGAAAAAGCTATTAAAAAAATAATGGGGGTGCCCGGGGTCGAACCCGGGACCCCAAGTTCATCATGGGCGTGTGTAACCGGTAAACCAAGGCCTTAGCCATGGTTTAGTCCGGTTACAAATTGTTTTAAACCCATCTTCGGAGTTTCCCAATCATCCAAGAACCCTAGATCGAAACCCGATTCAATTGAGCATCAAATCGATTCGGTTAGCGATTAGAAACATGGGACTTTTGTTCCCCATGTAAAACCGAGTAAATAGGTGTATTTAATTACCCGTTTTGAAGATGTTTTGGTGATGATCAGTCAAAGAACAGGTCGCGGCTCGATGGAGAAGTGGTTCGAGATGAAATCGATGACTAGAATCAAATTAACTTCTAGGAAAGCTTCGAATGAGGTTCCTAATGCAAAGCCCTATGTTAGTTTTGAAGATTGAAGCTCGAATAATGTTGTTCGAGTGTGGTACAGGTTGCGGTCGAAGATGATGATCGATGGAGGTGTTTAAGTTCGTTTCAGATGCAATTGGGAAGGTTAACAGCCTTGGAACAAATAAATGGTCATTCCACTTCGATTAATTTGATTATAATAGTGGTTTAGTGGTCGATAATGGATGAAATTTGGCCGCGAATCGAGGATGACAATGGGCGCAAAAACAGGGACGATGGGGGGTGGGGTTGGGTTTGAGAATTTACACTAATGGTCCCTGTGGTTTACACTTTTGTTATTTCATGCAGAAACCCCATTTTGAAGTTTCAAAGTTAACGAAACGCCCCCTAGACTTTTAATTCCAAGTTTAAACTTTTATAAGTTCCATATTTTTTTTACAAATTATTATTATTAATAACAATGTTATTATTATTACTATTATTGTTAGTTATTATTATTTTTGTTATAATTTTATTGTTATTATTCCTGTTATTAACATTATAATCATTATTATTATTATTATTATCTATTATTAGTTTTATTAGTATTATTATTAATTATCAAAAGCTTTATAATTGAATCCCCGTGATTGTATTTTAAACAACATTAATAGAAATTTATATGAAAATTACAAGATGTTACATATGTGCAAATGGTTGTGCCTGTGAGTGTTTAATATGAATATATATATATATATATATATATATATATATATATATATATATATATATATGTATAGATGGCTGCGTGACTAGTATGTGCGTTTTGAGAAGTGATTCCCGTGGATATGGATGTATATATGGTTGTATATATATGGTTCCATATGTGGGTTTTGCAGAGTATGTGTTGTGTTGGTGATGGCAATGTGTGTATTGGTGTGGGTGTAGTTTAATGTGCATGATCTGCTTGTATGTATGTGGTGATATATATATATACATATATGTACGGAAGTATAGGAAATCAATATGAAGTTTCTTGGTGATTGGGTTCTGGATGTCAATAAATAATTGTGTGTGGGTGCTGCTATAATGAATGTGTGGTCATTCACATTGACATCTTGTTTAAATATATATTTTATATATATGTATAGGTGTAATGCTTTTATATATAGATTAAATGTATGGTGTGTAATGCATATGTGTATGTAAATTGCAGAAAGTGGTGTATGGTGTTATATATATATACATATATATATATACATATATACATACATACATACATACATACATATATACATACATACATACATATATATATATACATACATATATATACATATATATATATATATGTGCGCATTAGGTGTTTATGATATATGGATATATATATATACCATATAAGTGTGTCATATATATGTATATGATAAGTATATTGTGGGTACGTTGTATGTATTAAATAATGTCGGTTTTACAATATAAATTTATGCATTTAAAATGTATAAATAATACTTACATGTATTGTCGCGAATACGCGGGAATAATTGAGTTTTATGTGTGCATGACGTTATGTTTGGTCGTGCTTGCTGGGGAATGTGGAATATAATTGTTAGCCTGCATCGTAACCGAGTCGTGAAACGCGAAACCATATAACCGATTATTAACATGTAATAATTAATATTAACTATGTAATAAATATGCATCCAGGTTATTCGGAAACTTAATCATTCGGAAACTTAATCGTTCGTGCTTACACTTATTGATTTTGCTATGCAATTAAGGTGAGTTTTCACGACACCGTTTTATATTTCTTCCTTTTTGGAGGAGAAAACATGCAAACACTATTTTTGTTATGGTTGTCAGTATTATTGATATCGCTTGTTACATTAGTGTAGACACATTTGAAAGTTCTTACAGTATCAAACCGTTAGTAATGGGATTAGCAAGGTAATTCTGACTAATACTATTGGGTTTGACAAACCCCGCCCGGGCTAGTCGTGCTAGCTTGATTGGAGGTCGAACAAGTGCGTAATTGACCTAACGATTGTCTGTGATAGACTTGGTGGAAAGGCATTAAACACATAGTTAGCTTCGATTTGAAACACTAAGTAACTTGTTTATGGTTAGCTACAAGTTACTTAGTGTAACCTTAAATTTGTGTCTTTGATGTGAAAGAAATAATTGAGTTTTGGTAGGCTTGAGGGGAATTTGAAGATTAAGGAGGATGAAAAAGCTGTTTGCGAGAGGAGAAAAGAGACACCTATATAAGCCATTGACCCATAATGCGTTCTTCATTACCTAGTTTCATAATTCATTTTCGACAATTTTAGTGGCAGAGAACCACATGACGGAGATGATTGCTGTTCGCTGTGGTCCTTCACAAATGGACAGGAATTGGTGGAACTTGTGGAAATCGTTATTGCTTTTGAAAACCTACAACTGCCTTTCTTCAAGAATAATCACTTGCTACCATTAATCGATTGCAACAATCTTTAATCTTGGTGAGGAAGATCATATAAGACCCATTTTATTTTATTTGAGAGAGAGAGAGAGACAACAGTTGAAGTAATTAACATCTGTTATTTGGATTCTTTAAGTTATGCCGGTTTGTTCAAAAAATTCTCAGAAATTATATATAATTAAAGACTTATGTTGGTGGTTTTTTTCTTTTTATTTAAAGAATTACTATTCTATTCAAAGCTTTTTATAAGGTTTTTTTTTCAGTCGGTTGCGGTTCTGCTTCCGGCGGAGGAGGGCGATGGCCGCTTGGCTTGCCGTTTCTGGCGACGCCGTATGGCCTGTCGTCTCCGGACATCTGCGCCGCCACAAGTTTGGCCGGTTGCAGTTCTGTTTCCGGCGGAGGGCGATGGCCGCTTGGCTTGCCGTTTACGGCGACGCCGCTTGGCCTGTCGTCTTCGGACATCTGCGCCGTCATAAGTTCTTTGTTTCTCTTTTTTTTGTGGTGTTACAAGATGTCGGTGGGATCAGTATACTTTTTTCGCTTTCCATTTCTGCCACAAATGTTTATGGGTGTTTACTTAGGCCCACCATTTCTTTTCTTTTAAAGGGATGATCTGTTCATTTGATTTGGCGACGCCGCATGGCCTGTCGTCTTCGGGCATCTGCGCCGCCACAAGTTTGGCCGGTTGCGGTTCTGTTTCCGGCGGAGGGCGATGGCCGCTTGGCTTGCCGTTTACGGCGACGCCGCTTGGCCTGTCGTCTTCGGACATCTGCGCCGCCACAAGTTCGGCCGGTTGCGGTTCTGCTTCCGGCGCAGGAGGGCGATGGTTGCTTGGCTTGCCGTTTCCGGGGACGCCGCTTGGCCTGTCGTCTTCGGACATCTGCGCCGCCATAAGTTCTTTGTTTCTCTTTTTTTTGTGATGTTACAAGATGTCGGTGGGATCAGTATACTTTTTTCGCTTTCCATTTCTGCCACAAATGTTTGTGGGTGTTTACTTAGGCCCACCATTTCTTTTATTTTAAGGGGATGATCTGTTCATTTGATTCGGCGACGCCGCATGGCCCGTCGTCTTCGGACATCTGAGCCGCCACAAGTTTGGCTGGTTGCGGTTCTGTTTCCGGCAGAAGGCGATGGCCGCTTGGCTTGCCGTTTACGGCGACGCCGCTTGGCCTATCGTCTTTGGACATCTACGCCGCCACAAGTTCGGCCGGTTGCGGTTCTGCTTCCGGCAGAGGAGGGCGATGGTTGCTTGGCTTGCCGTTTCCGGCGACGCCACTTGGCCTGTCGTCTTCGGGCATCTGCGCCGCCATAAGTTCTTTGTTTCTCTTTTTTTTGTGTTACAAGATGTCGGTGGGATCAGTATACTTTTTTCGCTTTCCATTTCTGCCGCAAATGTTTATGGGTGTTTACTTAGGCTCACAATTTCTTTTCTTTTAAGGGGATGATCTGTTCATTTGATTTACAGTAGAGAGAGAGAGTTAGAGAGAGAAACATTACAAAAACGATTTGGATTGATTGTATTTTATACTACATCGCATCACATACGACGCCACCGCAACTTTATAGGTTTGTTTTGGTTGTGGGTTTGAGGTTTGGGGGTGCGGTTTTTTTACGGGTTGTTGTCGGTTTTCTTGCTATGAAATATATTAGAGCGAATGTAATCTATGCTTTATCATGTCGCCTTCTTTCCCGCACTTGCTTATTTTGATGTACATTTTGAGTTGTTATACGTTCGATAAAATTATTTTATCACTTTTACGAATTACGATGAAGTAGCCGTTAAGGTTATCGACGGAGTGAGAGTCGTAGCGGCGGGTTTGTTTTACCTTTCTACACGCTTTAGGATTTTACATTGAAATGGTAACTGTTACATTTTGTTTGACATTTGTGTTTTGATATTTGAGATCATGACGAAAGACCCCGCACGTAACGTGCGGGGCAAAAAATCTAGTTAAAATTAAAATTGAAAAATTTTACATTCAAAATTTTGTTTAGTTGTTTACTAATGGAATTGAAATTAAAAATTTCGCATGTTCATTAAAATTCAAATTCCTTTCACTTATCCATAAAATGTCTAATAATCCAATGAAATGTTCAAAACCAACATTATAGTTCCACTCAAAATTGACCAACGATACACGTTATCAATTCTAACAAGTTTTCAACTCCAATTCCATTTTCAGTTTCAATTGCTTTCAAAACATTATGCGATCCAAACGACCCCTTAGGGGTTCGTCATCAGATTGCAACGTCGTCACCCCCTTAGCCGTTACCGGAACCGCTACATTAGGTTGGCGGCTAACTTGCATTTTCTAGTATAGATAATATGTTACCAATAGACATTAGTAATTTATAAAAAAACACCCTCCTATTTTATGGCTTAAAGGACAAAAAATAAATAAAATCTCCCAAAACTATATTTTAAACCGATAATGGATATTTTTGGATGAACGAATACACATGGGGCGCATGGGTATTCCTTTAAATACATACAGCATTCTTTATTATTTTAGAATATCTAACTAATTTCGGAATAGAAACTTCATTTTTAGTAACAAGGTTTTAGTGTGTTTCAGTCTTTCTCTAATGTTATCGTTTTGTATTAGTGACGTAAATATTTCGGAATAGAAACTTCATTTTTAGTAACAAGGTTTTACTTCATTTTAATCTCTCATAAACAATCTTATAAATGTTCAAAATCTCACTACTCTAATAAAAGGGTAACTATAATTGTCACATGTCACTTTTAGACTCATCTAATGACACGTGTCAACACCACATTCATTCTAATCAAAACTTTCCCGCTTCTCTCTCCTATTAAATAACCACATTAAGTACTAATGATATTATCTATTTATTTTTATATTATAATTAGTTTTTTAATAAATTAAGAAAGATAAATTTTTATTAATGTTATTTTTATATATATAGTTTTTTATACACAGATTTTTTTCTAATAAAATAAAATTATTTTTACGTATATTTTAAAATTGGTTTTTAAAGTAATTTTTTAATAAAACAAAAATAATTAAAATAGGGATTTATAGTAAGGAAATTAAAAAAAAAAACTTTAATGTTGTTTTAAAATAAAATGTCTAATTTATCTTTGAAAAAATAAAAAAATTAAAAATTTCATATTATTGTTTTATTATTTATAACTATTACTTATACATAATTTTAATCATATCATGTTTTAATCTGTCGTTTTATAATTAATAATTTTTATTCAATTTAATATTTTATTTATTCAACCCGTGTATTACACGGATTTACTAAAGCTAGTAGTAGAATAAAATGAGATAATAAAACATATATAAGCGTGAATTACTTTGTAATGATTATTTTAAAATCAACTTGCCAAAGAAATGTGAAATAATAAGTGGTGGTGTCACCATGTCGACATGTCCTAAAGAGTAAAGACGATCAATTAATTAATATAATTAATCCATTATATTGATAACAAGTGTTTGTTTGTTTGTTTTGTGTGTTCCCTTCCCCAAATTAATCAGCATTGAAAGCATGGCCTCTGATCATGTCACCATGGTTCTGGCTGCCGAGGCGGCTGCTGCTGCTGCTGCTTCTTCTTCTTCAACCAAGAAGACTAATAAGCGCTTTGAGATCAAAAAATGGAACGCTGTTGCTCTTTGGGCTTGGGTACCTTGCCTAAAACTCAACTCGATCCAACCCCCTTTCTGCCTACTTATTTCTTTTTTCATCATTTGCTCCTAAGATTCCTTTCCTTAATTGATGCAGATATTGTCGTCGACAATTGCGCAATATGTAGGAACCACATCATGGACCTTTGTGAGTTCTATTTCGTTCATATGTTTCCCATCTTCTCCTCTCTTATGTATTAATTTTTTTCTAAGTCCGATGAGCTAGCTTTGAGTCTTTGCTGACGTGTAATCGTTTCAGATGAGCTCTTGTGTGTGTGCTATATTGGGAGATAATATTACTTACTTAGTTGCTTATTTTTTTCTTAATTGGCAGGCATTGAATGTCAGGCTAACCAAGCCAGTGCTACCAGTGAGGAATGCACTGTTGCTTGGGGTATGAATACTCTCCTAAAATTGCAAACTTTTTTCATTGTACAAAAATATATTTGTAATAGCACAATATCTGGCTTGACTTGTGCATGGGTTGTTATAGAATTTATATTACATTTAATTGTAAATATCATCTCTATATTTAGAAGATTCCTTTGTAATTCTTTATATGTCCATTGTGACTGAATGGAAGGCACACATAATTTACCAATTCTTACATGGTATCAAGAGAATTTGGATCCTAAGCTCTCTGTGCCATCATCCATCTCCTTCTTCTTCGACCTTTCTCCGATCATCTCTTCTTTATTCCATGGACTCCTCCAAAATACATCCTGCCATGACTGTCTCTAACATCAAGAACTTCATTCCCATTACTCTTGAAGTTGAGACAGATCATTACACCACATGGGCCGAACTATTCCAAGTTCACTGTCGTGCCTATCTTGTGTAAGACCGACGCGGAGAGAGCAGCCCACGCCACTGCTGAAGCAACTTGGTCCCGTATAGATGCCATTGTCAAGCAATGGATCTACGGTACCATCTCCACCGACTTTCTTCATACCATCCTCTCACCAGGACAAACCGCTCATCAAGCATGGACGACCTTGGAAATCTTTTCAAAGATAACAAAAACTCCTGGGCCGTCTATCTTCAACAGGAGTTTGCCAACATCCGTCAAGATAACTTTCCCAACATGGCTGCTTACTGTCGGGAAGTCAAACTTCTTTCAGATCAACTCAACAGTGTCGGCTGCCCTGTCGACAATCAGCGTCTCGTTCTCCAATTGCTTGCAGGTCTCAACGATCAGTACGATGGCATCTCTACCATTCTGCAAAATCGGGATCCTCTTCCCGATTTCAATGAAGCTCGCTCTCGGTTAACCATGGAAGAGAAGAAGAAAACGCACCAACCTACCGCCGCCGCCACTTTCAGCCCCACCTCCTCTTACGCAGCCCAATCAGTCTGACCATCGTCCATCTCAGCCTAACCGTGGTCGCACTCCGTCTGCTCCAACCTATCCCCGTGGACGCGGTCGCGGCAGGGGCCACTTCAATGCTGCTCGTGGACGTCGTGTGAATACAATCCCTAATCAGCAACAACAGCAGACCCTATTCCCTTAATGGCCCAACCACCATTAACAACATGATCCGCACCCTTCTCTCCCACGCCTCCCTACCTTCTAACTTCTGGCACCATGCCCTTGAAGTTGCAACCTACCTTCTCAATATTTTACCTGACAAAAACCGTAAATTTCTCACCCCCACCACTCTTCTCTACAATCGTAACCCGCATACGCTCACTTACGCGTCTTCGGTTGCTTATGCTACCCTCTCCTCCCCTATACAACTATCCATAAACTCGCCAATCGTTCCCAACCGTGTGTCTTTCTCGGTTATCCCCCAAACCACCGCGGTTATAAATGCCTTGACCTCACAAACCACAAAATCCTTATCTCTCGACATGTCTACTTTGAGGAATCCATCTTTCCCTACAGTATTCATATACCAACCACCCCCTCTTCATATGACTTTCTCACCCTTCTATTCATCCCGTATTCTGGAACCATATCTCTCAACCCTCTTCTCCTTCCCTAACAGCCCAACCATAGTTACCTAATTCGCGGTACGCTCTGGTACGGGTACGAGGTACGGGTACGTAATTCGCTAGATGTGTCGTATTCGGTACGGTGGGGAGTAGGTTCATTTCGGTACGAACCGTACAGTGTACCATGGTGTTCGGTACGGTGTGCCAAAATATAAACATAAATAATCAAATTCATTAATAACCAAATACCAAAACATGAAATTCAAAATAAAAAAAATCATAAACTAAAAATCCTAATCTAGCCTTTGTCTCTTTCCTTTACCAATTTCAACACCTTCATCACTAGTAAGTTACAAAATACAAACAGGCGAATTAGATTTTGGGCTTGAATCAATTTGAAAACTGAACAAGCATGGTACATATTTATAGTCGCTCATTGTAATTGTAAGCAATTGCAATCAATTGTAATTGAGGCAATTGTAATCAATTTCGATTTTGAAAATCGATTTTGTAGGAGCAGAAGTTGGCAGGAAGCGATATCCCGCCCAGTTAAATCCGCCTTGCACCAATTCGGATTTTCGTACCAATTATCATGATTTACGATCCAATTCAAGTATTAAAATCGATTGGAACGTTTTAATTTTGAATTTGGAACACCGATTTGGTTGTCTGCAATCGCGAATTGGCCAGCGAATGGTTCAATTGAATTTTCGTACCGACCGTCGTACCGGAGCGATTGGGTACGCTACGTATTTCGTTTTGGTACAAATCGTACCAATACGGGGATCGCGGGTCCCTGACCGTTTTCGGTAACTATGAGCCCAACCCCTCGGCCCAACTCCCACCGACCCCACACCACCTACAACGGCCCGCACTACACCTACCCCAGCGGCCCAAACATCTCCCCCCATCATCACCTACTCTAGACGACCCGTCCACCACGCCCAAACCTCCACCAACAGTCCACTCCCCTCCCAACAACCACCGTGTGGTTATTCCTTCCCCTGTTCCCTCTTCTCATCCCATCCCGGATGCACCCACGTCTCCTCCTCCTCAACCTACTCGAACCATGCATACTCGCTCCATGGCCGGCATCACCAAACCAAAACCAATTTTTGACTTTCATACATCTACCATTATCCCAATACCAAAAACACCACAGATTGCTCTCTCCACTCCAGAATGGTATAATGCCATGCACGACGAATTTAGTGCACTTATTAAAAACAGACCTGAAAACTTGTACCTAAACGCCCTGACATGAATATCATTCGTAGTATGTGGCTCTTCAAACATAAACTTAAATCCGATGGCAGTTTAGAAAGGTACAAAGCTCGCCTGGTATGTGACGGTAGAAAACAACAGATCGGTATTGATTGTGGTGAAACGTTTAGTCAGCTTGTAAAGCAGGCGACCATTCGCACCGTTCTCTCCTTGGCTCTCTCTCAGTCATGGCCCATCCATCAACTGGACGTCACCAACGCCTTTTTACATGGCCACTTGGAGGCAACAGTTTACATGCATCAGCCAATGGGTTTTCGACATCAAGACTTTCCAGATCATGTCTGCTTCCTAAAGAAGTCTCTCTACGACCTGAAACAGGCACCACGAACGTGGTATCAACGCTTCACTGATTTTGTGCTCCTTCAAGGATTCACACAAAGCAAGTCGGACAACTCTCTTTTTATCTACAGACAGGGTACTCAGCTTGCATATCTGTTAATATACGTGGATGATATCATACTTACCACCTCATCAAACAGCCTTCGCCAGAACCTCATGAGTATTCTAGCAGGAGAGTTTGCTATGAAAGACCTTGGCCCTCTAACCTATTTCTTAGGCATCTCTGTTCATCGCACTGGTGACAACATGTTCTTATCTCAACATACATATGCACAGGACATCATTCAGTGTGCTGGTATGGGCTCATACAAGCCTGTCGCCACTCCCGTCGTTACTCAATCCAAACTAAGTACTGCTTCTGGTCCTCCATTTGAAGATCCTACCCTGTATCGCAGCTTTGCTGGCGCTCTTCAGTATCACACCTTCACCCGTCCAGATATATCCTACTATGTTCAACAAGTTTGCATGCACATGCATTCACCCACTATTGACCACTGGAACGCTCTTAAGCGCATCATCCGCTACATACAGGGTACTTCTCAGTTCGGATTACTTCTTGGACCTTCACGCTCCATGTCACTTCTTGCTTATACTGATGCCGATTGGGCCGGATGCCCCGACACCCATCATTCAACCTCTGGCTATTGTGTCCACTTGGGCAACAACTTGATTTCCTGGTCCTCCAAGCGTCAGCCGACAGTCTCTCGCTTCAGTGCTGAAGCAGAATACCGGGGTGTAGCCAACGTTGTCGCAGAAATATGTTGGCTTCGCAACCTTCTTCTGGAACTCCATCGTCCTCTCACACAAGCCACTCTTGTCTACTGTGACAATGTGAGTGCAATCTACCTCTCAGGCAATCCGGTGCACCATCAACGCACCAAACATATCGAACTTGATATTTAATTTGTTCGTGAACAAGTTCATCGTGGCCAAGTTCGAGTTCTTCATGTTCCTACTCGTCATCAAATCGCCGATATCTTCACGAAGGGTCTTCCACGTGTCCTCTTTGACGACTTCCGCTCCAGTCTCAGCATACGACCTCCTCCCGCTTCTTCTGCGGGGTGTACTAGCACAATATCTGCCTTGACTTGTGCATGGGTTGTTATAGGATTTATATTACATTTAATTGTAAATATCATCTCCATATTTAGAAGATTCCTTTGTAATTCTTTATATGTCCATTGTGACTGAATGGAAGGCACATAGAATTTACCAATTCTTACAATTTGATCAACTTTGTTTTGTAAACCACCTTAACTATTTTGGTTATAGCTATGCACTCTCATAGCATGATAACTTCGTTAGAGTAGTATTGTTACGATTACCATGGTAACAAGGTTACTTATAGCTTGAAATTACATTATCTATCATACCATGCACGTGTCTTACGTGGTTGATGAAATGTTCTTGCTTACTATTTCTTGACAAATATTTGGCAAGTTGGCATGATTGCCTACTAGTCCTTATTTAATATCTAGGGCTATTCAAAATTATAGAACCTTTTCAATGAACTTATCGATATCAACTACCAAAAACTTTCTTTATGATCTCAACATCTGCATTTCTATTGCATTTGCAATAATAATGAAAATCAGGACAAAAAGCTGGAGTTGGCATTCATTTTTATGTTTTTGCACTTTTAAAATTAGTTAGAATTTCTCTTAAGTGTTGGTTATATGTTCACTTAGTTGTTGTTGGCATCTTCATGACTTGCATAGCATATATAAGCACACATTGGCTGTTTGACTTTAATGAGATTGCGGTTACAAGTCGAAGTATAAACTCCTTTACTTTCATTGTTGAATTACGTAGGCGTATCATGCTTCTGGTTAATATTATATAATTATTATTCTTCTTTTATTCTTAGTAGGTAAGTATTACTATTATCATTATTAGGTATGTCATAAAACTTAAATATTTAGGGGTTTGGACTTAAAATTGGCGTCTGAAAAATGCTTAAGGGCTTGAGGCAGCCCCTCATGTACTTATGGGTCAAAATTAGGATCTGTTACTTTTGTAGGACTTTGATATGTAAAAAAAACAACTTGATTAAAATTTTGACATGTAAAACAAATGAGAGGGACACAACTTCATATTATAAATAAAGCTTATTTAGTTGTGCATAGAGCAACGCTTTGCATATGTGATTTGTGTGCCTCATGCTTCGGATTTTGGGTCTAACCTGTGTATAATAAGATTAGGATATCTTCTATCATAAGGTTGTAATTTTATCATTCTTAATATTGATTAGTGATTTTCTATATCGGAGAGCTGGTTGACCCTTTGAGAGTAAACTTTGTGAGAACTAATTGTTGACATCTCGAATGCTAATAAATCCTTTTCATCTATATCATATCATCAGAGTTAGTTCATATTAGCTTCAACTGAGCATTACTTTTTGACTTGGATTTTTTATATTAGATTTTAAAACTAAGCACTAGGAATTAGAATTTGCTGTAAAAGTATTTTGTGTGATAATTAATAATATTTCAATTAGACATAGCGGCATTGTTCTTGCGATTAGTTTGGAATATAAAGATTGTGTTTGTTTGTGTTTATTGTGTACTGTAGGCTATAGGATATATGTATGCTATGTGTTGTATGATTTATTGTGTACTGTAGGCTATGTCTTGTATGATTTATTGTATGATGTCTTGCTATCGATATGGCTTTTTGTATACTGTATGCTATGTGATGTATGATTTATTGTATGTTGTCTTGCTATCAGTATGGCTTTTGCTATCGAGTCGGGGGTTTCTTTGGAAGCGGTCTCTCTACCTAACAAGATAGAGGAAAGACTCGCCTACACCTACCCTCCCCAGACCCTGCTCTTGAGTGGGATATACTGGGTTTGTTTGTTTGTTTGTTTGTTTGTGTTTTTGCATGATTCAGTTATCTAGATAGATGATTTTTTAGGGTACTTGTTATCGTAATAGTCGACATCTTTTTTATATTCTTATGTAATAGACGTATTTGAAAATATTAGTTTTAAAAATAAGCCATGATGTCATATTTCTGTTATTAGCTATACATTTCAGAAGTCTTGCTAAACACATTATCACTTCAACTTCAAATAGGAATCCCAACTGTGTGACAACAAAGTAAAGTCAAGAGAAAAGCCTAACTGAAAAAATGAAAAGAAAATGGCAATCTAAAAAAACTGAATTGCTACCACGATGTCTTAGTTATTGAGAATTACATTAAATAGATTTGTGGTTATGCCATCCAGTCATGCTTTATAAGGATGCTAAAGATAGGTTGCTTATATAGCAAAAATGTGAAAGCGGCTATTCATGGGTACTTTTGGTTGTAGTAGGGTTTTGAGATAAACAACCATATTTTACTTTCTGTTACCTAAATATCTCATTATTTTGCATAATATCAAAGAGGTAACTATTGTTGGAATGCTTATTGAAAGTTGTTTCTTGGTTGTCTCGGTTTATACAATATTCACATAAGAAGGAATTATTTAGTTTACACGCTGAATGCAAATAAAGTTATAAATTTATTTAAGAATGTGGCCTTAAGCTGAAAGATGTCATTGATGATTTGAAAAGTACTTCTCTCCGATGTTGGTTTTTAAACTAACTTTTTGTTTATTGTTTCTGTTGGTCGTCGCTTCCTCATTCATTTCTATCAAAGCTTCCTCCCTTGTTTCTTTTGTAAGTTGTATTGATGATTTAGTTAATTTTACTTTCTTTTGTTTTGTGTGTAGGGGTCTGCAATCATGCGTTTCACTTTCATTGTATTAGCAGATGGCTCAAAACTCGTCAAGTCTGTCCATTAGGTATGCCCTTTCCTCTTATATAAGCCACTCTACATTTATGATATTATTTACACTCACAAGGTTTGTGGTTTGGCTGTTTTACAGATAATAGTGAATGGGAATTCCAGAAGTATGGTCACTAAAAAAATGATGCATTTAAACCTTTGGAACAAGCTTTATCCTCCTATTTAATCATTAAATATTTTCCTATTTATATGCTATGCGCTTATGGGCTTAATGAAATATTCGGATTAGTGAATCTAGTTACCTTTGAAATTTTATGTCATGAAAGGGTAATATATACAGGGATTTTCATTTCCTACCACATGGTTGCTTAGACTCCCTAGCTGGAGTTGATCAAGCTATATGGTAAATATAGGATTATGATTGTATTGTGGTTAAATTGTTTCTTGGTGGTCACTAGATTACATCCCATATACAGCATATGTTTATTTTCTTTCTTGCATATGGTTATGAGCTAAGGCGGCGTTATTTGCTTGACTATGAGAGAAATATAGGAGCGTAAGAAATGAAGATGTAAGGGAGATATAAGAGGTATGCAATCAAGAGTTTTTATTCAAAACGGAACTTGTGATTTTGAATGTATATATTTTATTGATGCATTAGCACCAGCAGCAGCATTGACGACAAGAAGAATAACAACTGTAGTCTAGGCTACATCAAGCACAACTGGAACATTTTGGGCACTTGCTTGGGCAACAACATTTGCGATCTAGGCACCTTTGGCAGCAACTACAATTGCAGCACAAGCATGCTTTTTATTTTAAAGTTGAAAGGCACCCTGGTGCACAACCACAACCTTGTAAGGAGCATGAACAACATTTTGGTAAAGAGCAGCATTGTAGTTTTACAACAAAACAGCCATCGCAGCAGCAAACATGTGACATGAAGCATGAATTTCCGCTGCAATTCAAATCAAGCTAATTGGTTTAATAGGGAACTAGGATAAAGTGGGTGGGCATATGCTAATAGTTTTTTTAATGGCTAATTAAATCACTAACAGGCAACTAATCACCCGATCATCTACATTACTCAAATACGCAACTCGAGACTACTTTCAGGAGGAAAGTCACCATAGGTGAGAAAAAAACCATCTGAATCAACTTGAAGCCCTCTTTTTTATTAGACTTGAACCCAATACCTTCTTATTTTAATAAAGTCTTGGGGGTACCTTATCTCATCCGCTTGGGCTAAGGATATTTGTATATTCTAACAGTACTTACTCCTTAATGCAAAAAGAAGCAAACTTAACGTTTCAATGGACTTCAACTCTTCCTACAAATAAATTAAAAAGATACAAGTGTCACATACTAATGAAGTAGACAAAACGACTTAAACCAGTATCAAAGGTGGGGCAAGTTTAAGTAATTATAATATGAGGAATATAGCAACATATGTTTTGTATTATGGATGGCAATATCTTTGTTTCTTGCTCTGTTGCTTGTGAGAAATTAGTGCTTGGATAAAAGTTAAGGCCATTTTTACCTTCTCATGTTTAGACCTTATGAAACTACACAAATTCACACATGGATCAAAGTTATGAAAAAGATTATCCATGTAATTGTCCTTATCATGGTTTTGAATTTCTGGAAAGCAAGAAACAAGTTGGTAAATAGTAATAAATCTATTTTAATGGCAAACATCGTAGGGAGCAAGGCAACTTTATTCCTTGGGTCAGGAGCATGTTTAGAAAGATTGATAGATTGGCAAACTTAGAGAAATTTTAACTTAATTATGTAATTTGTCTTTACTTTAGTTTGGTGATTTCTGTTTGGATTTGCTAGTTACTTGGTAGCTTGGTTTTAATAACATATGCTTCATTTTTCCGTTCGAAAAAAAAAAAAAAAAAGAAAACACGAAGTCAGTTATAGGAGTAATGAAAGAGTAAGTAATTGAAGAAGAATAAAAGGGAATGCGAACATGTACAAGGTAGGTAGGCAAGCACCTGAAGGAAAAGAATTTTTGTTTCCGACATGAGAAGTTGAAATTAGCAGTGGTGGTGGTAGTGAAGATGAGCCCTAGCTAATAGTCTATCTACAGTTATTTAATTTAATAATATACACACACACAAACACAACTCATCTCATAGCATTTAGTTACTAGTTTTGACAAAAAAAGGTGCAAGCAAAATGAAAATCGGTAGAGGAGGTAGTGGTGGCAGAAGAAAGCTGTCACTATCGCACAACACGTGACTACATGCCTTTCTTCCTTCCTTGTAGGATTAATACTCACACACTCTTTGAGCAACTTGTGTAACCACTACAATACTACTATACTCTTATTACATTACATTACCTTGTCTTACCTATGCCTTTTCATCTTTCTATACTAATAAAATGAAGTACTACTACAGCCTATTACATATTGTTACTCATTATTTAACTAAACAGTACCACTTCCTTTTATTCTCCGCGAACACTTTTTTAAATAATCTCAAATCGTCTTTTCTTTACTTCTCACACTTTTACGACAAACTGGGTTTCATTGTAATTATAATAAACAAAGGCGCAAAGTGCACAATTCAAATTTATTATGATTCTTGATATTAGATCATCATTGGCTCTTAGGGGTTGTCTAGAGGCAACGCCCCTGGTAGCACGGTCACACCCCGACCGACGACGGAATAATCGGGGCGGAAGAATGTGAATCAATTGTCATAGCACATGGAATTAGATAAGTTGAAATAATATTAAATACCATATTCGTTGAATGATACTAATCAAACAATACATTACAATCAAATAAAAAGTCAAATAATATAATGATATTGTCTTTAATTTTTGACTAGTCCAAACCCTAATGTGCATTTAGAAGTCCACTAATATGCATTCCTTAAATCATATAAAAAAAGTAACGAGTCAAATAACGAATTAGTTGGTGAGTAAATATAGGTTTGTATACATATATAGATTGATTACAATGATTGAAAATAATTCAATTCACATAGACATGTCAAAACTTATAAATGCAATAGTGTAACATAAAAGACGAACCAACATAAACAAACCTAATTACTGAATTGACTCGATCCGCAGATGAATCCTTATAGAATGTATGATTGCGGTTTCAATCACCACGTGAATAAACAAATGGGATGGGCTTGTCAAAACAATAGATCTATCATTATTACGGTGGTTGCATGAATTAATGATTGTGTTATCATCCAGTTTATCTAACTATACAAACATAATTACAAGTAATTACATATCATGTTTTGAATTGCATTTAGGATGAAATAACGTTGAATATCGATGATTGAATATTGAATCACATAATTTTCTTAAATAATAAACATAAAAATGGCAATGAATACATAAATGATAATTATATGTGTTTTGAAAATGATAGAATGCAAGACTTGACACCAAAAATTCCTCACGATTCAACCTAAAATTTGGTGTCTTTTTGTTAGAATAATAATGATTGAAAGACGAGAAATAAATTAGGGTTTCTATTGGGATTTAGGGTTTACAAATGATTTAAAATATTGTATTTGATTTAGTATATAGTTTGATTAAATAAAATAGAGTAAGTGGTTTGAATTTGAAAATAATGTTTACTAATAGCCAGGGTTGGCTTAACGTTTTTGAATTTGAAAATGATTTAAAATATTGTATTTGATTTCGTAGTTGACCTTAATTGTATTGTATTACAGGTTGCGATGCACGGCGGATATCTGAGCCTCGGGTTAGTTGATTCATGTGGTTTAAAAGATGTCATTCAATCCCTTATATGGTGAAAGCCATGTTGTTATCTTTTGTGTGTTTTACACGCCCATTAGTTTCTTTGATGAGCAATAGGTTATGGTTTTGTATTTATGATGGGTTCAATAACTATGTAGTGGGTTTATTGTTGAATGGTCAGTGATGGTTAGCCTGTGTTCATATGAGCTTAGTTCATATATTTATTGTTGGTTTGCATTCTAAATCCAACAATGTGGTTCAAATATTCTTCAGGACGGTTTATTTTATCTCGAATGTTAGTAGGCCATGATTACAAGCACGCACTCTGTTAGTTTTTTTGGCATGATTTTTTGGGAATTTGATTTTGGTCAGCATCGGCTTGGTGTGTTATAACGTAAATTAAAAAAATCAAAATATAATTATTAAAAAAATTGAATGAAAGAAAATAATTACATATATTACAAAAGTCTTTAAGAAAACTATATTATCCCAACAAGATTAGTGAAAGCATGAGTGATATTTGTGATCGAAAAATTACTTATTACCTAAATTTTAGGGGAGGTTCGTTTTATGAATGTAGGTTAGAGTTTTATTACCTAGAGGTTTGCCATTTAATGAGATGTATTATATAGTAGTATAGATGTAAGTATTTAACTAAAATAATACTTAATTTAAATAGTATTAAATTATAAAAATATTATTAGTGACTATAAATTTAAAAGTCAATTTATATTATTATAAATAAAATAAAATTCAATGAAGTGAGTTAAATAATGACATATTATTAAAAGGGTGAGTTTATTGTACAAAGTGTATTTTCTGCTATAAAGTGTGAGAAGACACAATTAGGCTAAAAAAGTCATAAAAAATTATATCTCACATCTAAATCGAATTTCAAAAAAATAATTCGGAGTATCTGTTCCTCCCGTCGTCTTTTTCCAGAAAAAATAAAAAAATAATAAAAAATTTCATTGTGTCTTTTTATGACACAATGACGTCATTATGTCTTTGATATGACACAATGACGTCATTGTGTCTTTTATAAAGACACAATTTATAAATTGACAAAATAAAAAACCGTTAAATTTTTTTATTTTTTTATTTTTTGTTTATTTTTTTTCTTAGTGAGGACGGCTAGGAGAACAAAAATTCAAAATTACCTTTTTGAAATTCGATTTATATTGTGAGATATAATTTTTTTGTGACTTTTTTTGACTCATTGTGTCTTCTCATACTTTTTAGCAAAAATACACTTTGTATTTGAACTTTTTCTTATTAAAAATGTATTAATAATGTGTATTAAATAATACAATAATTAGAAAAAGTTAATTAAATGGGGTAAAAGTGAAACTATTACATTAAACACTTGTATTTTATGCTTAGAATGTTGTATATGTGTCTTACAATTTGAATAAAATTACCATCTTATCTTTCTAATATGCATTATATAGTAGTAAAAATATAAATATAGTGATAATAATAGTAATAATAATAAAAATAATATATATATTATTAATATGTTTTATTAATTTAGAAATTACATTTCACGAGACTAACTAAGATATCAATTAATACTATTAGGAACACACTAACTTCACGAAAATAATAAAATCATAATTGAAAGATAACGAGTTTGGTTTAGTTAACAGACCTAAGAGTGACGGATGTCACAACAGGGGACTTAACGATTTTCAACAAATTTAAAATAATACTATAGATAGGAAAAAAAACACTTCTCAATGAAAAATTTATATTAGAACAAGCAAAACATAACACGGGCTTTATGTACCTGTACTAGAACATCACCCAATCCCATGGCAGATTTTTTCACCTAAGCTCTTATATTAATAGTTAAAATACAAATTAAACTCTCTTGATTTAATTTATTTTCATTTAGGCCTTTGTATTAATAGGAAAAATACAAATTAAATCATTTTGTTTGTTTAAAAAAATTGACCCTGAAGTTATGAAATTAAATTTAATTATTATATTGTTCTTATAGTTATAATAATACTAATTATTGATTGATTGATTTATTATTTTAAATATCATATTTCACCTCTTAATGTATATCATTGGAGTTATTTTAGATTTGTAAAATTTATTATTAAAAAAGGTTTGTATGTTATAAATGTGTGAAATTAATAAGATTTACATGTTATTAATAAGAGTAAAATCGGAAGATATCATTTTTATGCATCGATCAATTGCACCTTTCAAGACACATCTAATTATGATCAAATCGGTGATGCTACAATGATTTTAATATTTAAAACTAATATAGAACTTTCTCATACTATATATCATTGACTCCATTTGAATCTCAAAGCGAAAGTCAGTCTAGTTGCTTCTAAGAGTTTATTCACCTAAAAACATCTCGATTCAATATTTTTTCTCTTTTTCCTCACTCACAACTCTAATATGATCATCCACGGCAATTAGAAAATATATATAATCTTCTTTGCTGGGTACTTATCAAATATTTTAGCATTGTTTGAGATTTGTAAATCAAATTTATCTTTCAACACATTTAATGTTTTTTTTTAAAAAGGGTGTCCTAATCTGACAAGTCATAGATACAAACTATTAAAACATATTTTTTTTACAGATCTAAACACATCTCTACAAAAATATAGGTTACCAAATTGATTATTATTTAGTACGAGGTTCATTTAGGTATGTAGATTTTGAATATATTAATTTATTTCCATTGAAAAAGATATACAAGTTGCTTATTGTTTTCGGTCACTTTATAACAAATATTAGGTTAACATAATATCATGGTACAACAAAACCATTATATAAGAACACTTTATCAGGTAACTTGATGTTTCCAAATTTTGGTTATTGTTGCAATTGTTTCATTAGGATGCTTAACTTTCCTATTAAACTCAAATACATCAATTTCATCGCACAATCCTTTATTTGATATTACCATATGTCGATTTGTACAAGAACTTATGACTCATCCAAATCAAAACCAATAACAACTCGTTAGAGAAGCTATTGACAAGTTGTGATTAATCCCTACCACTCTACACGACACATCTAATTAAAATATTGACAACATGACCAATGTTTAAATATTAAATTAAAAATATATTTATAATAAAATGGGTGATAATTTCGGTCTTTCTGTATATACTAGGTGTTAGAAAATCAGTTAAAGTATTTTAGTGCTATTAACAATTAAAGTTTTAAATAAAGAGAGTAAAAAGACCCATTGTTTTTCTAATTCTTAGTCCATATTTAGTTATGGCCCCACTCTTCCTTGTTTTATTTGGTTCTAATTCGAATATGTATAAATATCTCTCTTAAATTAGGCTATAAAGATTGAATTGAAATTAGAGCAGAGGATAGAATTAATTGGGAGGGTGGCGTCCTACCAAATCTTTATATTTAAAGTCGGGTGAGATCTGGATCCAGTTGATAGTCGACGATCACGATCATCATCATCATCATCACCATCATCTTAATATTATTAATTAATTAATTAATTAATAATAATGCAGTAGTAACCTCATTTCATTTCCTTAAAGAGTTAATTCCATCCGGCTTGTTTCTGCAAATCTTTCCTGGCGTCAGGTATGCACATGGCATTCGTTAGTTAAGATTATGCACTTCGCTTTCATTTAATCAAACTTAGGTTTTAGTAATGCTGCCTGCCTGCCTGCCTGTTTGGATCGTCCTTTCAACTGCTCTCATTCACTTAGATTTAGATCCCGATGTTACTCGCAAATCTTTCCTTCAGGATCTGAAACATCCATCGACGGCAGATTTATGGATCTTCTTTCTGTCTATTATGTTTTCGAATGATTTCAATTATATTGCATTACTTGTGCACTAGGGTTTTTCTGAAAAACAAAACAAAACAAAAAAAGTATTAATCTTTTGTGTTGTAATCAATAAATGTCCTTTGCAGATGTCGGTCAATGTTGCTTGATTAACAACTCAGATAGCATTGTGATGAAAGGAGGAGGTGGCTACTTGTATTTCTCTGGGCTGAGAACGAAGCAGCTTTCTCTCTTCTTTATCGCTTTTGTTTGTGCCTCTGTTGTACTTTGGAATTGGGAGAAAACCCCTCATCTCACTACTTTGCTTCCACCTCATGATCAACCATCACATATCTTTCCAGGTTTGCATCATCATCATCATCATCATCATCATCATCATCATCATCATCATCATCATCATCACAGTGGTGATGGGTGAACTAATCTTTTAATTGTTACACTTTTTGTCATGACAGATGAAGTCGAAAGGAAACATGTCACTCCAGTGAAACATGATTTTAGAGAAGCTGAACAAGGTCTTGGTTTAGAACCCCCATCACTCTCAACTAACACAAACTCATTCCACACTCCACAGGATGCATATCCAATATCTTCTCAGAAAACGCACCACGGTAGACCTTTCTCAACCGTGTTCCTAAAACTCACTTAATTGTTGGTGAACCATGCGATCCTTATCTTTTTAATAACAGTTAGATTGGGATTTTAGACTTGCTTCATATTAATCAGCACTTGGTGGTTGGTAGAAGAACATTATTGTTCTATATGTAGCTGTGAACTAAATATAGCCTAACTTTATGACATATCTTGCTGGATCTTTTTGTTGTGAAATGCTACTAATCATGTTAATTGTTTGTTTGACACTTATTCATGTACCGTTGTGCAGAGAAAACAACGGTTCTCGTCGAAAAATCTATTCTGAAGGAAAAGAGAGGCCGGAGACAGTTAAACACAAGTTAATAGCCTCAGTGACTTCCCAAAGAACAGAATCACCTGTGATTGAAACTCCAATTACTAAAGTAGAAACACAAGGTTCGTCTTACATCCATTTCCTTACTTTAGGCTAAATTACATAAATGGTTCCTGCTATTATGGTAAGTAAATATGTAGTGGAAAGGCACGTGAACTGCTATTATGTGATTTATCCACATAGGTCATTCACATGCAAGACACTAGTAACAATTTTTAGTCATCATTGTCTGTACATGTGTATTCTCTGTAATATGTAGTCCTCTGACTAAACAAAAAGTGAAAACACCCACTCACAATATTGATCCATATGCCTGTGGGTCATTATATATGTGTGTACTTTATCCTGTTTATTCTGAAAGCAGAGTCATGATTGCCATCCTTTCTGTTTTATGAGGTACATTTCTACATACACCAAGAAACATGATATAACATCTTTTACCAAGTGGTATACTTTCTGATAAAAAACATTTGATGTGTTCATCATCATCTTGTTCATATATCAGTTTTATAGTAGTTTATTCAATGTTACCTGCTCTGTCAAAACCTTGCTAGGGATTTCAATTTCATTTCCTCTTAACTAATCGTAAATTTCTAAGACCAAGAGATACCGATGATTCTTAGATAAGTTTGCTTTATATTGCATATCAGAAGGTCAAAGTTGGCTACAATATGTTGTGCATTACCTATGGCTAGCAAACAGTCAACTGGAGCTAATTATCTTGAGCTAAAGTGCTGATTGTTTATTTTTACTAGCCTTTTTTGTTATTTATGATTGAATCCTTTTTTTTACTTCTTATCATCTTTCATTAAAAATGTGATTGTAAAATGGCATGCACTCTCTATTGTAATTTTCTGAACTAAAAATCAGAAACTCTATTGGAAATTTAGGGCTCTGTGATTCCATATGTGACTTCTGAGGCTCCAACCCAAACAAGATTACGCTAAGTGGCGTAGCTCTAAGGGGCTGTTTAGCAGCATTTGAATCAGCCTCTTAATGTTTCAAATGTCTAAATGGTTCAACACTTAATGATTTAGAATGTTTGTTTCGCGAGCAAATGTCTGATGGTTCAGACATTTGACTCTGAATGGTTAAGCATTATTCTAATGCTGAATGGTTAAGAGGTCTAATGCTGAATGGTTAAGACCTCTTATATGAATTGGTCAGACATTTGCCTTGGAATAGTTAAGCGATATACTAGCTTTTAATGGTTCCGACCTCTTAATGGTTCAACACTTAATGGTTCAGACCTCTTATTGGTTCAGCACTTAATTATTCAGAAATTGCCAAACAGCCCCTAAGACATTCATACCGAATAATGAATACATATGAATGTAGTACAAGGAGGGCAATGGCCCAGTGAATATGAAATCCTAGAAGATAACATTTAACCCAGGCTTGGTTTTAAAAAGCGTGCCTCAGGCGCGCGTAGGCGCGAGGCGCACTGAGGCGCAAGGCCAAGCGTTTCTGGTGACATAAGGCGCGAGCTGTACAAAAGGCGCACCTAAGGCACGATTTTTTGGCAAAAACCTGGTCTGAGGCGCGCGCCTCATGTACATGGACAATTTTATACGGATTGGTGTTGAAACAAGCTTTTTAGGTTGTATTTTACATGTTATAACACATATATATAAACCTTATTTATAGCTAAACTTTGGGTAGGGAGGCTAAAAACTTATGATATATATAAAAAAAATTATATAATCATTTTGCGCCTCGCGTACAAAAATCCCACCGCTTTTGCGCTTTGCGCCTCGGTTTTGGACCTCGTCGCCTTGGTGCGCTTCTCGCTTTTTAAAACCAAGAACCCAGGTTGCAATTTTATATTATATTACATCAGCATAAACCAGCATGCATGAGTACAATGCTTTTTGTAGAGGTGACTAACAGTGGTGCAGTTCTCTTTAGCTTAGAGTTAATTATATTTATTAGTATCAATACTGATTAATTGTTTACTTATTGGTTTACACACCTATTCCAGCCTGCAACTTTGGTAAAGGGAAGTGGGTCCCTGCTGATAATCGACCTCTCTATTCTGGATTTGGTTGTAAACAATGGTTGTCGGGGATGTGGGCTTGCCGTTTGACACAACGGACAGATTTTGGGTATGAGAAGTTAAAGTGGCAGCCGAAAGACTGCAAAATGGAGGATTTTACAGGAGTGGAATTCCTTAAAAGGTATACATATATACACACGTACATATACACATACGTATGTAGTTGGTTATGGTCAATTAAATAAATTACCATTTCACTAATAGTTATGCATGCTTCAGAATGCAGGACAAAACATTAGCTTTTGTTGGGGATTCATTGGGTCGGCAGCAGTTCCAATCTCTAATATGCATGGTGACAGGTGGCCAAGAGATGCCGGATGTTGAAGACGTTGGACAGGAATTCGGGTTGGTTAAAGCCCATGGATCTACCCGCCCTGATGGGTGGGCTTTCCGGTTCCCTGCTACTAACACCACCATCTTGTACTACTGGTCTGCGAGTCTGTGCGACATAGAGCCCATTGACCCCAGAAGTGAAACCACAGATTATGCAATGCACCTTGATCGGCCTCCAGCTTTTTTGAAGCATTTTCTTGGCAGAATTGATGTCCTTGTTCTCAACACAGGGCATCACTGGAACAGAGGGAAGCTTAATGCAAACCGATGGGTAATGTATGTTGGAGGGAAACCTAACACCAATAGGAGGATTGCAGATATTGGCGGGGCTAAAAACTTTACAATTCACAGTGTTGTGAGGTGGGTGAACTCTCAGTTGCCAAAGCACCCTGGTCTGAAGGCTTTCTTGAGGTCAATTTCACCTAGACATTTTTTTAATGGAGAATGGAATACTGGAGGTACGTGTGACAGCACGACAGCAGGGTCACTGGAAGTGGTGCAGGAGGAGTCTAGTGATCCGATTGCTGCAGGCGCAGTTAAGGGAACAGACGTTAAGCTGTTGGATGTAACGGGTCTGTCTCTGGTGAGAGAGGAGGGCCACATATCAAGATACTCGATTCGAGCAGCTCCAGGGATGCAAGATTGTTTGCATTGGTGCTTGCCAGGTGTTCCGGACACGTGGAACGAGCTTCTTTTTGCACAGATCTGAAATCCATCCATCCCTGCCTGCCTGCCTGCCTGCCTGCCTGGCTGGCTGTAAAGCAGTTAGGAGGTTATGTACTGTTCCGGGAGTAGTGATTACTAATTAGCAGGATCTGTTCTCTAGTAACAAAGAAAGTGCTTTTCTTATTTCATTTTTCTTGTTATATAGGAAAGAAAGCCAGCGCCAGCGGATATATTATTCAAACATGGATGATCACTTGTTGTTCATACAGCTTTAAAAAATGCATATATACATGTGTTCTGATACAGTATAGTATAGATATCTCTTAAATTAAACCTTGTTTATTTAGTACTCGATGATGCAACACCTAACACCTCCTACTTATAACTGTGAAGGCGGTGAGTGGTGGCATACAGGTGCGATATTGGCGGTTTGGATGTTTGATTTCACTAAACATGAATATCAAACTTGAAGGAAAGCCCAATAAATAAATAAATAGATGGTAACGCATGAAAAGTCTCACAAATTCCAAGTTATTGATAGATTACCCTACCCAAAACAGATGTATCATATGAGTATAGAAGCAGTAAAGTTGAGTTATTGGAGCAGTCAGTCACATGAACATGCGATCGGAATAATATAATTGTGAAAAGTGGTGATAAAAAATTAAATTACATAATGGTTTACTTAAAATATTATATTATATTATTATATGAAGTAAAGTAGAAAAATGAATTAAGGAAAAACAGGTAATGGTTAAATGGAATGGATTGGTGTTGAAGCGGAGGACGGGGACGGCAAGGATGCCACTGCCAGGGTGGATTGCACGTTAATGCGCTCTCGCTCTCTCTCTCTCTCTCTCTCTCTATCTATTAATTCAAAACACACTTTGTTTTTGTTTTTTTTCCTTCCTTTATTCACAAACATCAATTTATGTCCTTCAACTCCTTCCTTCTTTCTTTCTTTACCCATCCATCCATGATCCATCCATGAATATTTTTGTGTTACTTTCATTTCATCCCTCACGAGTCACGTCACCTCTTTATCTTAAGAAAGAAAATTTTCAACCACCTTTTAGCTTGAAATTTTCAAGCCATACTCATAGTAGTGATTGTTAGAGGGAGGAAAGAAATAGTAATAGAAAGTTGAGGGTTGAAAGGAAACAAGGAAAGGAAAGAAGCTAGCAAAGGAGGCGGCGACATGTGATTCGTCCGTCGTCTAGGAACCGTTGGATGTATTTTTATCGAGTTCTACCAAAGCAAAGCAAAGCAAAGCAAAGCGTCGGCAATACATACATCACATGACTTGTTAACAGGACAAGAAGTTTCATCAGTTCAAAAACCTCCCCTCCCCTTCCCTTCGAAAACCTTCGAAAACCCTCGAAAACCCTATCATCTTCATCTTCATATTCTTGAGCTTGAGCTTGAGCCTAAGATGTCTGGTGATGATTTCAGTCGCGGCGTTGAAGACGGCCTTCGTTTGTCGAAACGTATATACTTCGGCAAAGACCGATCGGTGGCTCCCCGAGGCCGATGGAGAAGGCTACGAGATCATCGCTTTATCCTCTGTCGCCTATGCTCTACGCCGTCATATTCAATCCAGGGATCGTCGATAACCCTGACGTCCCCAGCTATCAGCCTCACGTGCACGGCAGGTGCGACCCCCCCGCCTTGATCCCGCTTCAGATGAACGCCATCCACCTTCAGGTCCACTGCCATCTCGACACTGCTTTCCTCACAATGTCCGCCTCCTGGAGGCTTCACTGTGTTATGGCCAGCGCCACCTCTCACTGCCGTCTCGCTATTCCCATGGGCTTACAGGTACCTACCTACATTACATACATCATATTCTATTCTATTCTATTCTATTCTATTCTCTCTTTCCCTTTCAGATTTACCATCATTATTATGTTTACAACTTTCTAAACCTCAAAATTTCAAGACTTGTATTGCTTTTGTCATCCTCAATCCTCATGTAAAGTAATTTCGCATCATTTGGCTAACAGGGTTCAATTCTAGGTGTAGACGTGGAGCTTACCAGAAAATCCTACAAGACGCAGCTTGTCGTCATGGATGAAAAGGGGGAGACGGATAACGCAGCCAAGCCTGAAGATGGAGGCTTTCTCACACCTCACATCTTTACCTTGACAATACCACAGGTCTAAGTTAAAACTTAAAACTTGCTACTCTACTCACATCCTATCTTATGTTTTTCATATAACTGGACCTCAATTACCTTTCTCTAGGTTGATGGTGGTTCAAATCTTTCAGTCAAAGTAAGATGGTCCCAGAAATTATTTTATAAAGATGGCGATTTCACTTTGGATGTTCCCTTCAGCTTTCCAGAGTATGTCACTCCTGCAGGAAAGAAACTCTCAAAAAAGGAAAAGATTCAACTCACTGTCGATGTTGGCTTGGGTACAGAAGTTGTGTGTAAGACCGCAAGCCATCCATTGAAGGTGTCTTTTGTCTTCATTTAATTCCTCATCATTTCTCTAAACTATTTTTAAAACTGACTATACTTTGTTTTAGGAGCAAAAACGTCTAGTAGGGAAATTGGCTTTCTTGTATGAAGCAGAAGTTCTTACATGGTCAAGTTCTGATTTTGTGTTTGCATACTCTGTAAGCTTCTATCATGTTGTTTTGACAAAAAGCGGTATCAAATTGATCAGTGGAGCATATTGTGCTTGAGCTTAGGACATTCATCATCTTTCAGGTTCCTACAACCAATGCCTTTGGTGGCGTCCTTTTGCAGTCTCCATCATCACTCGCTATCGACCAAAGGGAGATGTTTGCTTTGTATCTATTTCCAGGGCCTGATCTCAGCAAAAAGGTTTTGTTTTATATCTGTTTGTTTCTCTTTTCTATGTTATTGAATGTGCTGAAGTTTTGTTGGAAGGCTAATGCTTGCTATTCGTATAGAAGGTTAGTAGGAAGAAAGTGCTTTTTGTTGTTGATATAAGTGGAAGCATGAAGGGTAGGACAATCGAGGCTACAAAAAATGCTGTTATTGCTGCACTCTCAAAACTTAATCAAGAGGATTCATTTAGTATAATGGCATTCAATGACCAGACGTACTTATATTCATCAACTCTGGAGTTGGCAACTGAGGAAGCCCTTTCAAAAGCTACTGATTGGATTGGCATGAATTTCATTCCTGGTGGTGGTACAAACATGTCAATTGCTCTTGATCAGGTTAATTTTACAAAATGTCTATTTTAGATAATGTATTAAGTTTCACATTGTACCATTGATTGCATTTCATCACTAAACTGCATTAATTGCACATATTATACTGCTAAATTTGATATTTAACTATGCAAAAGTTCATTAATTGCACATCCCAATAACTTTGTGCTTTTTGTCTAGTGAACACTTATTTTGGACAGAGGGAGAGATGTATAAGTACTTAGTAGTTTTCTTGATCCCTTCAAATGATTTATTGAGACTAACTTTAAATATCGGGATGGATTTTCATTTGTTTGATCATCATAGCTATTCTTATAATGCATATATGCCATTTGTGTATCAGATATCCATGATATGTTGCTAGTGTATTCTTTATCGGTTTCATTTTTCTGATATATGATTTATCAGGCTGTAGAGATGCTATCAGGTACCAAGCAATCAGTTCCAATGATTTTCTTTATAACTGACGGTGCAGTTGAAAATGAGAGAAAAATTTGTGAAGTTATGATAAAGCAACTCAAAAATCAAGGATCAGACATGTGTCCACGCATTTACACATTTGGTATAGGTAATGATTTTGTTACCAACTTTGTACTTTTTACTCTTGCACCTTAAGCGATTACAGGCTACATTAGCTTTGCATGAGTCCAACTGTGTGATTGGCTTTACAACAATATAATCTTTTTTACTCAACGAGGGCGTGATAGATATTTTAACAACTTGGCATGGAACAGACATTGTCATTTAGAAAAATTTGACTTGTAGTACTTGTTGTACTGCTGCTTAAAGGAGATTTGCACCGATTTTGGTTGTTCAACTGCTTCTCTCTTCTCGTCATTTTCGATGAAGAATTTTTTTAGTTAGCCTTCTTTTGTATTTCTTCTGTAGGATCATTCTGCAATCATTACTTCTTGCGAATGCTTGCAATGATTGGCAGGGGCTATTTCGAAGCTGCTTCTGATGCAGGTAACTCATAATTTTTTTCAACATAAGAGAGAGACTTTATCCAGAAAGCTAATTGTTTAAAGCAAAATGTGTTAGAGATACTACTAAGTTACTGATGCGTATATATGTTTGACCAGATTTAATTGCAGCTCGAATGGAATTGTTATTTTCTAGAGCTGCTTCTACAGTTTTGCTGAACATTGCAGTTGATGGCTTAGATGATCTTGATGCTCTTCAGGTTTGTTAAAGTCATTGTTCCCTCATGCTGAAGTAATTTGGATTACATGTTTTACCAGTCAAGCATTTTTCATAGAAGTCTTACTTAGTTTTATTCTTCAAGAGATCTAATTCTAGCCCATCTACTTAGGTTTATCCTTCAGTTATTCAAGATCTTTGTTCGGAAGGGCCTTTGGTCGTATTTGGTCATTACAGGGGTGGTTTTCCTGACTCCCTAAAAGTTAAAGGGGTTTTTGCAGATATGAGTAACTTCACTATTGATCTTAAGGTGCAGCGAGCGAAGGAAATACCTCTTGACAAGGTATGTCTTTTAACCAAACTTTTTCAATTTTCACTATATTTGTAATTACACTATTGTTCCATTGTCCTCTTTTTGAAAAACAAGTTAGTTCTTTTTCTGTTTATAATCTTTTTTACCATCATGTTTTCTACTTCCATGGTATTTACCAACCGTGTATAGTTGTTCTCTTTGAGGGTAATCCTAGCTGCTTATTTAGATTGCAGGATTATCTTATGAACTCTTAAGTTTTTTATAAGAAACAAGGAAAAAGAAATTAATGGCTGAGAGATAACATCAGCACAGGTGATGCACTTTGACTTTTTTTACCAACTGAAAATCTACAGTTAAAAAGGATTTGACTAGATGGCATGTTACTGAAATCATAAGAATTCTAGTTTATCTGAACAAAAGCAGAAGAGCCATATATATTAAGAGGGACTTCATAAGACCACAAGAATGGTCTGTGCGTGCCATATACCCTCACATTGAAGCTAGAACATGCAATATAGGGATCAATAGAGCCTGAAATTTTCGACTTAATGAAAAACCAAACAAGAGAAATTAAATTACACATAACTAATTAGAGCTGATACTTTGCACAATACTGCATAGGAACATAGGCTGCTACCAGGGGCGCTCACTTTGGTTTTTGATGTCATCATACGAGTATTCAGACACTATAAGTCTACAGCAGCCACTTGCCTGTTTATCACAGTTGTGTTGTTATGCGCCTACTTATTGATGTAAATTGTTTTAAATCAACGCCAGCTCAAATAAACGGTTGGAATTGGGATAATTCTACAGCTTAATTGGATACAGAAACACCCCCAAACAAGACGGTAGGGTGATGACTTCCGACAGAAGATAAAGATACTCCACTATGGGGGAATCGTGTCTACGATCACCACTCAACAAGCCACTGTTAAGTTAGCAAAGAAGAGTAGTTCAACTCAAATGGAGATAAACACTTAGTGGATTATTGCCTTGCTAATTCTCTGCCATTTTTCATTCCATCAATGTTTTTTTAAGAGAGAATTACAATCACGAAAGAGAAACTAACCCATGACTCCCACTACCAAACATAGCTAACTAAAGGAGGAAGTTGCTTAAAATAAAGACAATAAAATTGAAAAAAGATGAAACTAAAATGACACTGACAAATCGTGGGAGCTTGCACAGAAAGCATGCATGTGTAAATTGGATTGAAACCATTTTACAAAAAGAACCCTGGATGTTGTAGGACTTGCTATTATTGCCCATGGGTTGCTATCACTTATAATGGTATTTCTATGATAAGAATGCTCTATGCATGCCCTGTCGGTGGCAAGCTAGCAAAAGTATAACTCGAATGCCTTTTAAGGGCTTTATTATTGCTTTGTTCTTTTTCTAATTTAGGTGGGTAAGCCATGTGCCTTTTTTTTTTTTTGTAATCTTGTTTTCTAAGTAGATTCACGCACATCTTTAATTTTTTCCTTTATTTTTCTTCTCATACTCTCTTGCTTTCTTTCTTTTTGGGGTCTGTTTGATTTCATTTTGGTCACTAGGTCCTGGTGAAGCAACAAATTGAACATTACACATCACAAGCATGGTTTTTACAAGATAAAAAGCTTGAGGAGAAGGTCAGTAAATTGAACTCTTGTATTTTCCTTCCCTCGTAATCAATAAGAGTTAGGTAGACATATTGCTTATATCATAGTGCAAGTTTGCGTCTAACTTCCAAATGTTTTGCATCTTGGCTGGCTAAAATTTGGCTTGTAACCAAATCTTAATTTTTTAGGACTGGTGCGATACATTGGAGCTTTCATAGTTCTTCTCAATAATTTGCATTCTTTTGTGGGTGGGCAGGTAGCAAAAATAAGCATGCAGAGTGGTGTTATTAGTGAGTATACACGTATGGTTTTGTTGGAGACAGTCCAAGTACAAGAAAAACATGCATCAACATCATCAGGCACTAAAAAGGTTTAAATACGGACTATCGACAGTTTTTTTTTCCTGTGCATACTTAAATTTATTGTGGGATGATTGATTGGCATAAGGATTTTGAATGTTATACATGCAGGGGAAAAAAGAAACTATTGAAATAAGAGAAAAACTGAAATGATAAAGGTGTTGCAGCAGGTGGGTGTTGGGTTTGGTAATTTGATTGCAACAATAGAGAACACGCCTCCGGGTTATGAACCAAAATTACCAGACCAAGCAGAGATGTTGGTGAGGGCAGCTGGCAACTGTTGTGTTAACCTATGTGGCAAGTGCTGTTGCATGTGCTGCATTCAAGCCTGTTCACGGATCAACGATCAGTGTGCTATTTTGGTCACCCAGTTGATTGGTGGCCTAGCGTTTTTAGGCTGCTTTGCGTGTTGTGAAGCGTGCTGTGGCGGACAAGGATGACACTAAGTGGTCTATAGCATATGTAAAGATATTGCATCTACCTGTAAACAAAAAATGTGATATGGTAGACTTGACCTCATAAACGTATATGAGTTGTGAGTTTGTTTTTAGAGGTTTATTCTTAAATCAATATGGAGGAAATCCAACGTTCGTGAGTTGTTATACGGCACTAGCAACTATTCTGTTTTTCTTGTGTGACACAACTCTCATTCTCACTAATTTTTTTCTACTTATTTTTTCGTTTTACATTTATAACATCTTAGTTTGATTTGTTTTCTTATTCTTTTTTTAAATAATTGTGTTGTGTACTAGTGAGTCCCAGTGAAACTTCACCGGGTAGTAGGTCCATGGAACCAAGGCGCTACTAAAACCTTGTTAAGTATTTCAAGTATCGAATTAATGTACTTACAGCACCAGGTACTCTTTTAATAATTGGAGTATCAAATTTATGTACTTATCAAATAAGTCGGTCAATATGAAATAGCTAGTAGAATCCGTTTAAAGTTTGTAATATGGGCTTGTGTGCTTGTTAATTAGTTATAACTAAAATGAATTAATTATTCTGTAGCATATAATAAAAAGATCACAGCCAAGAAGAATTAAAATAAACGTGACAGGAACTCCTTAAGAAAATCTAGAAATAGACCAAGTCATGTAAGAAACTCCTTACACGACCCAACATGGCTTTTAACATGTCAAGAATGGAGAAGGTATGTACGTATAAATCACCATTTCTTAAATGCACCTGCACCATCCCCATCCCATCTTCTTTACAAGCAAGGCCAAGTTTATTTTTGTTTACAGATACTCTGAAGAAGATGATTCTGTAAACTTGTACGCAAAACAACCATATACATATCCATGGCATGGATGATGAAGGAAGCATGCGAAAGAAGACTCATTCTGACTGTTAAAATCATAATTATATTTATAACCCAGCTCGCTTTTCCTACTCCTAGTCCCAGCTACTGATTCCTTGATTATACTATACTATGTCAATGGATATTGTCGTAGAGAATTGACAAGCATTAATCATGATTTGCACGTACAAACTGCATGGATCTCAGAATATCTTTTGATTACTTGCCAAAACAACACGAACATCAACAACATAAGCATTACACATCAATCGATCACCAATGAATTACCACACAAAGATATAAAAGGCACTTTATTTCTTTAGTTCGCAAAAAAACATAAATGATCAAACAAAGCATGATTACACTTGCAACAAAACCATTTCTGTAATTTCTTGCTTTAAAAGAAGAACAAAAATACTTGCAAGCGCTAGAGTTTTATTTTTATGCCACCACCAAAGCAACTTCAACCCTAACAACCTTTGTTTGTAAATCCCTGCAACGAACCCCCCAAGCCTGCCCCCACAGCTTCTGCAAAATATTTCACCTGAAAAGATTACCCATAATAGATTATTAGAATTCCACATGTGCTGTGTATATATAATCTGATCATGCTATCATTAACTACACAACCTCTTGAAAGGTCTTCTTCAAATCAAAGGCGTCTCTCACTCGCTCATTTAAAAATATCCATGTATCATCAAAATCTGAAAAACAACACCACTGTCATCAATCACAGCCAGAAATAAGACTCAAATCCACTGTTCTTGGCTGTGTAAGGTTAACATAAAAACAGAGACAGAGGAAAAGAAACCTGTGGAGTTATCGGTTAACATGTATATTTCAGCTGTTGAGTATACCCCACCAACAGCAGTGCGTTTAAGGTACCAATCCACACCACTTCCTTCATCATTTGAGGCATGACAGAATTCATCCACCAGCATTGCTCGTTGTTTAAAGCTTGTTGATATATTTGATGGTTGCGCCTATCATATAAGCTCATAGTTTCAATTACTTACTGTGTTAGTGTTAGTTATCTAAGCAACAGCATTAAAACTGAATAGCTTGCCTGAATGCTAAGTGCTTGAGGCCACTTTGATATGTAAGGAGCTTGCATTTGTAAGCGAACCTTAATAAGCTTCGCTATACGCTCACTTGGTACTAAATCTTGTAATTGTAACTCGCCAGAGTCTATTATATCAATAAGTTTTTGCAAACAGTCATCCATAAAATACTGCAACAAGGGAAATGGAATGGAATGTAATGTTAGGGGGTAGAATCAAGTAAACAGTTGGAGACAAATAAAGAAAAGAGCAATGGCATGTAAGATGGTGGTACGTAGTATACAAAAGTAATTAGGATAAAGCAAGGTGAAAGAAAGAAGATAGATATACTACCTCTACTAGTGCAGCTTCCTTTCGTGGAATAGCTCCAACAATGGAAGGGGAAACAGCAACATCCCTAGCACCTGCAATCATGGCTGCTTCACTCCATCCCAACCTAATCTGCAAAAAGGAAACAAAGAAACACCCTAACAAACTAATTGAGTATATAAAAGAGTGGAGTAAGAAGATATTGTCGTACCACATGGTGGAGAGAGGCGGCTAGGACTCGAGATTGTTCTTGTTGGTAATTAGCCCTAGGTGCGCTTCTTGTTCGAGTATGAGAGCTATGGTGATGCGTATCTCCTTGAGGGGATGAAGATGAAGATGAAGATGAAGATGAAGATGAAGATGAGTTTGACGAGGATGAGGATGCGGATGAGGATGAGGTTGATGTGTTGAGATCAAAGGGGTTTGGATTGGGGAGAGGTGATTGAGGCGTTGTGGATGACAGAAAACGCAAACGCAAACGAGGAGTTGGAATATGAGCACTCAAGAATGAAGGCTGAAGCAACCGTTTCGCTACCCATCGATGCATTGCAATTGCAGGGAATGGGGGTGATGGATTTTGGGGGTATTCTTGCTTGCTTGCGACACTGATCTGATCATAACATACATACACACATACATACATACATACATATGTATGTTTACAAAACAAACAAACAAACAAACATACCCAGTAAATCCCACTCAAAAGAAGGGTCTGGGAGGGGTAGATGGTGACGAGTCTTTCCTCTATCTTGGGAGATAGAGAGATCGCTTCCGAAGAGACACCCGACTCAATAACGAAATCAATAACAATAGCAATAGCAATCATAATAAACGACATACAACAGACATGTATAAAACACATAAATGTTTAAAAGGGCGTGCATCAAATAAGCGGCAAGAATCACGTATGAGGGATCCCGCAACAAGTGTAAGTCTACCCTTCCTACCCACAGTACCCGCTAAAAATCATTAATTTTAATTATACGTCTCCACGCACTCCTATCCTCGATTATGTGCTCAGAGAGGTGCAAGTCTACCAAATTATTCTTATGCTTTATCCGGATTACGAATTTCCTCATTCACTATCACATATTGTAAATTTAATACATAACTTCGCTCGCTTGCAACACAAAACATTTGGGAGGGGTACGGAATCAGGTATGAGTTTAATTTTTATTGTTTTCGCGAGTATGAGATTGCATTGTATCATGTTTACCCGATTATATACCCGAAATTATATTATTTTTAAATTTATTTTACTTAATAATTATATTATATATAGTTATATCTTCTTCTTCTTTTTTAATTATTATCTTTTTACTTAATAATTATGTATTACAAGCTATTAAGTGTTCTATCATACCATATATTATCTTACAAAGGTATAATAAAACTTTTAAATTAGATAGTAGTAATAGTAAAACATAAACAAAAAATTATTACAAAGGTACTCACGGACTATGTCCTGTTGGATGTATAACTCACATGTGGGTTCTTGTCTATTTCTGATAACCAACCTGTGTCATGTGTTAATAAGGTGTCATGTGTTAATAAGTCGAAGGACTAGTTCTGTTACTTTTGATAGTATAAGGAATATTCTTGTGTTAGTCATATTGTTAGTGAAGGAAAATCGTTCGTAGTTAATAGTCGGTAAATACTGTAGCTTTGTAATGGAGGAGTCAACAATGAAATGAATTGAACTTCCTATCTGTCTTCTTTTTCTTTTCATTCTATTGTAACATTGGTATCAGAGCTACCGATACTCATCGGAGCTCTGGCGAAGAATCACAGTGATGGCGACAACCACGCAATAATAAGAAATGGAGAAATTGGAAAAGATCTCAAACGAGAAAACTCACAATCGATTCAATTACAACAATCTTTGATGGAGGAAAACACAAATCACATCAAGAGTTTACAGGTTCAAATGGCGGAAGTTTGTTTGCAGATCAATTCGTTGAAGGAGCTAACTGAGAGGAATTCCAGAGGTACAACTTATCATCATGAGAATAACTTGGTTTACTTAGGGTGATTGGATTTCCCTAAGTTCAACGGAGAAGATGTGGAAGGATGTATTTGTAAGTGTAATAACTTCTTCACAATCGACAAAACTCCTACGAACATGAAAGTACACTATGGAGTGGTTAATCTTGAAGGAGTGGCGCTGCAATGGGGTCAAGGCTATGTTACCAGTCAGGATCGTGATATGATTGAAGAACTTAAAAATCTTCATCTAACAGGTACATTACAAGAGTATTGTGATGCTTTTGATGCTTTATTGAATAGAGTTAAGCTATATGAAGATTATGCTGCTGGATTGTTTGTGGCTGGTCTTAACCTGAAATAGATGCCTGGTTAAGATTTTTAAACCGAAAACCTACATGATGCCATTGCCATGGCCAAACAACAAGAGATAGTGTATTCACTCTTTTTGGTAGAAAAGATCCCAAGAAACCTTCAATTACTTTATCTGCTTCTAATTTAGTTGTCAAATCTTCTTATTCTTCACTCAAACCCATTGTTATTAACCCTATACACACACTTTCTCGTATTCTTACTCCCTCACCCAAAAAATAATCAAACCTATAAGATGAGTTTCTACAAAGAAGGCTGAAGAGAAAAAAGCTAAGGGTGAGTGCTTTTGGTGCACTGAAAAGTACACTCCTACTAATAATTGTAAATTCAAGCAGTTGTATGTTTTAGAAATCGAATCACATGATGATGTGGAGATTAAAACCCCTTCTGAATCAGTTACAATTCAGGAGTTACAAGTGGACCCTTTATCTCCATTCATGCTCTTATGGGGGATCCCTCCTATTTTACCATGAAGGTTATTTTCACTATTGGTACCAAACAGTCGTAAATTTTAATTGATTCAGGCTCTATTCATAATTTTTTAGATGCAAGATTGGCATCTAAATTGCATTACCCAACCAAATCAGTACCTTTCATGTTTGTCACTGTGGCTAATGGTAGTAAGCTACCTTGTGCTACTCTATGCCAAGATTTTCGGTGGCTTATGCAAGGAGTATAGTTTAAAGCTAATGTACTCTTACTTCCTTTAGAAAATTATGATATGATTCTTGGTATTCAATGGCTGCAAACCCTTGATGATATTATTTGGAATTTTAAATCTCTCACAATGCAATTCTCTATTAATAATAAAACTTTGAACTCATAGGCGCAAACAACAAGGGAATGTCCTTATGTTTGGCTGAAAAGTTGTCTACCTTATTGGATACTAGTTGTCATACCCCAACCGTAACGGCGGAATCGTCGAGGTGTGAGTGTTAAGATTGTCCACAGCCACATAACGCTATCTTTAAACGCAAATATTATTATTATAAGTTTCAGATGTAACATTACAAACATAAGCTCCAAATAAGAAATAAGAATACATAATAAGAAATATTTCAAATTCAATTCATTTATTTAACTAGGTCCATTCCTAGGTGTGAAAGCTTCAAAGGTGACAATCAAACTTGTGCGTTTCCTGAAACATGTTAAAAATAAAAGGTCAACATAATGTTGGTGAGATTTCATAGTTTTCAATACATAAGTATATAAAAGATGGCAATTCATGTTATAAGTTAGAGAACAAAGTAACTAGGGATATAAGACAGATGCACAATCAAACTTTGATAGTTTACAAGTCTCAACGTTTACAAGTTTATACGATTAGCTAAGTGTACTTGGTTTAACCAAGCAGGCTTGTCAAGCCCATAGATCTATGACGTCACCAGGCTAGCAATAGTTAATGATTGTACATATAATCGTCAATACATGGTAATTACAAAGATCTACTAATCACAACATATAAGTGAATTGCCATAGGTTTACAAGAATCAAACGAGTTTACAAGTGCAATGATTATAAGGTAACATGTTTCACTCTAAAGTGTAAAAATAAGAAAAAGGGGTATAGAAATACTCACTTAATCTATAAATATGTAATTGATGATTAATAAGGAATTAATAAGTGTCGTTCCAATGTAAACTGTCACAAGGCACCTAAATGTATATATTTACAAGATTTAAGCTTAATTATAATAAGTTTAACAAATCAACGAGTACTAGGGTTCAACTTGGTGTTTAGGGCTATTCAAATTTTTATGTTTAACAAAATAGAATTATGTTCATTAACATCAAAGATATTTGTTACATTTTATATAAACTTATGTATATAAAAATATAACATTTTATAATAACTAAAAAATATATATAAAGTTGAAATAAAGTTTTATAACTAAATGAAATAAGTACAATTTAAACAATATTATCTAAAAAAACATTTTATATAAATTTATGTATATAAAAATATAACATTTATAATAACTAAAAAACAATATTAATCATTATTTATAATCCATTTTACATTCAAGAACAATCCTTAATAAGATGTTTTATTAACAAATTATATTCATTTGTAAAATTTATAGTTTTAATAAGATATCCCAAATATAACTTTTATTTCATAAAATTATCTAATAATTTAATGAAACAATTTTACAGAAATGTATTAAATAACCTTAAAATGATAAAAGTTACAAAACTTCTTTTTATAATTTTAGAAAATTTTCTATAATTTTTTTATAAGCCAAAAAGCCTTTTAGAAAATATGTGAGGTTGTCCGGGTTCGAACCCGGGACCTCTTGTATAGAATGCGAAAAATGATTGAAATCTGTCCTCAAAACAAGGAAATCACCCCGATTCAAAGAACGAGATTTCATAAAACAACAATAAAAAATTGAAAACCATCATCGAGATACGAAATTTTACTCCTATTTTAAGGAGGTAATTCCACTGGCAAAATACGAATTCGTAAGAACAAGAAGGAGAAATGGTCATCAAGGTAAGAGGTTCACTTCTGTCTTGATGATGAAATTTTATAAAAACAATAATAGCGAATGGAAAGTCATCACCAAAGTAAGAGAGTCACCCCTGTTTTGATTAGATAGATTCATTTAGGGGATACGAGTGTCCTTAGTCATAGATTGACTTGCAGACTCTTGCATTGCCTACAGTGAGAAACGGCTAAAAGATTTTACAGAGCTCGACTTAGCAAACAAAGAGATTATCGACTAGAAATTCAGAAACTTCAAATTACATCGATGTAACATTAACAGGAATAGAAAATCATGCATGCTAGGATTAAGGTTGAAGTTCGGGATAACATAGTTAATTGTAATAGATGCTCAAATCTTGAATGGTTTAAATCAGAAAAACAAGATCAATGACGAAAACGATGCGATACAACAACAAGATGTAAATGTTCGGTTCGTAATAAAAGGAAAATGCGTTGACTTCTTAAAGTGTTACGTCAACCAAAACTTTACTAAAAACACGCGTACCTATAAGCGAACACTCATCTCATGAGTTCCAGGTTAGATAAACGGATTCAACGATCGAATCAGATTTATGTGTATACCTTGCCTAGACACAGCATCCCGAGATGCTGGTATTCCATCTTTCGGCATTGCATGATTTCAGGTATGGGACACACTTTAAGGAGGTTTGAAAACCATAAGGAAAAATTTAAAGTTTTGAAAACCATTTGGTTTAGACGCCCATATCCTTGGATATATTAAGATCCATGTACACGTTGGTCAAGATATGAAGATAGTTACAAGAGGCACACAACGTGATATTTACACATAGGAATTGAGGAGTAAAACGAGTTCAATATTAACGGGAACATTATATAAGATAGGAATAAGAAAATATTAGAATTTCGGTGATAAACCAGTTCAAGGAATCAAGGATTTTTGATATTTTTAAAATACAAGTAGGATGGTTCCATTTGGTAACGCGTTACCATTTGGAAACATTGACACGTCAAGGTGAGTTGACCCATTTTCCTTAGAAACTTGTGTATGTTGACCATAATTTATCACTCACCCCAGAAATCCCCAGGTAAGCATAACTGGTATCGCAATGAGATTTATACGATATGCTTACCTTAGCCCGAAGGCCTTTTGCCAGGAAATTCAGAATACAGATGTCTATTTGTCATACAAATTTCTTAGATTCATGAAATCAAAACCTTGATGAGATTTTCATAGATTAGACATAGAGTCTAAGGAATTAAACCAATGATAATAAGTGTAGATTCCACATGTCGTCGAAATAAGTTTAGGAAGTTTCACTCGTCGGGGAGAATTAAAGAATCAAGGATAAGTTTAGGGAAGACAAGTAACAAAGTTTAAACATTTTCAAGGCAATCCTATGCTAAGGCATCAAGTTGCACATAAGAAGGCATAGTATTATGTAGCATGCACACCATATATATATTTACAAGAATATAAATATTATTCTATAAGGTTCATGCATAAACTATAGTCTAGGTCACCATAAATCCCTATAGTTATGGGCTCTGATACCAATCTGTCACACCCCAACCTTAATGGCGGAATCGTCGAGATGTGAGGGTTAAGATTGTCCACAACCACATAACGCTATCTTTAAATGCAAATATTATTATTATAAGTTTCAGATGTAATATTACAAACATAAGCTCCAAATAAGAAATCAGAATACATAATAAGAAATATTTCAAATTCATTCATTTATTTAACTGGGTCCATTCTTAGGTGTGAATAAGCTTCAAAGGTGATAATCAAACTTGCGCGTTTTCTGAAACATGTTAAAAATAAAATGTCAACATAATGTTGGTGAGATTTCCATAGTTTTTAATACATAAGTATATAAAAGATGGCAATTCATGTTATTAGTTAGAGAACAAAGTTACTAGGGATGTAAGACAGATGCACAATCAAATCTTGACAGTTTACAAGTCTCAACGTTTACAAGTTTATACGATTAGCTAAGTGTACTTGGTTTAACCAAGCAGGCTTGTCAAGCCCATAGATCTATGACGTCGCCAGGCTAGCAATAGTTAATGATTGTACATATAATCGTCAATACATGGTAATTACAAAGATCTACTAACCACAACATATAAGTGAATTGCCATAGGTTTACAAGAATCAAATGAGTTTACAAGTGCAATGATTATAAGGTAACATGTTTCACCCCAAAGTGTAAAAATAAGAAAAAGGTGTATAGAAATACTTACTTAATCTATAAATATATAATTGATGATTAATAAGGAATTAATAAGCGTCGTTCCAATGCAAACCGTCACAAGGCACCTAAATGTATATATTTACAAGATTTAAGCTTAATTATAATAAGTTTAACGAATCAACGAGTACTAGGGTTCAACTTGGTGTTTAGGGCTTTTCAAAGTTTTATGTTTAACAAAATAGAATTATGTTCATTAACATCAAAGATATTTGTTACATTTTATATAAACTTATGTATATAAAAATATAACATTTTATAATAACTAAAAAAATATATATAAAGTTGAAATAAAGTTTTATAACTAAATGAAATAAGTACAATTTAAACAATATTATTAAAAAAACATTTTATATAAAGTTATGTATATAAAAATATAACACTTTATAATAACTAAAAAAACAATATTAATCATTATTTATAATCCATTTTACATTCAAGAACAATCCTTAATAAGATGTTTTATTAACAAATTATATTCATTTGTAAAATTTATAGTTTTAATAAGATATCCCAATATAACCTTTATTTCATAAAATTATCTAATTATTTAAGGAAATAATTTTTACAGAAATGTATTAAATGACCTTAAAATGATAAAAGTTACAAACTTCTTTTCATAATTTTAGAAAATTTTCTATAATTTTTTATAAGCCAAAAAGCCTTTTAAAAAATATGTGAGGTTGCCCGGGTTCGAATCCGGGACCTCTTATATAGAATGCGATTGCAAAACCAGTAAACCAAGGCCTCAACCGTGGTTTGTATTGGTTTCCAAATGTTAAAAGCATCAGTTACAAAACAGCCCAAATCGAATGAACTCTAGGTTGATTCGAAGCAAAATTGAAGATCAAATCGGTGTTGTTAATGATCTGAATCATAGGGCTTTCACTCCCCATGTTAAATCAAGTGTTTGGGTGTATTTAATTACCCGTATATGTTTGAATTAAAGATGAACCCAACAAAGAACAAACCGTGACAGGGGAGAAAATGGTTCGAGGTGCAAATGATGGTAATAATCGAATTCCTTGTACAGGAAGCCTCTAATGGCTTCACTGATGAAAAGCCCTCTATTAATTCCAAGTTAGAAAGCTCGGAACATGGCCTTCGAATAGGTCGCATGTCGAAGGTGAAAGTGATGATCGAATGTGGGGCAGATGTGTTTCTCAGGTGCAATTGCAATCAAGAATGGATTATAAACGGTTAAACGATCGTGAAGGTACAATTAATTTGATTATTATTGACTTTTAATTGCTTGAACTATTAAAGGTTTGAAGTCGCCGGTTATGGATTTGATTGGTCTAGTTACCGACGATTAAACGCGATTTATTGGTGTATTCAAGTTCGAACCACATTCTGGAACGATTCGGAATGGTTTTTGATTTGGTAATCGACTGAAATGGTTAGTTTTGAGGCTTCCGGCGCCGACCAGGAGGTGGCTGGAATTTGTTGCCGGAAATACGGGCCTGTGGGGGGGTTTGGTTTGGGTATTAAGAGAAATTACACAATGGCCCCTGTAGTTTTAGCCTTTATTATTTCATGCTTAAACTTTTCATTTAAGTTTTCTAATTTGCCATTAAGGCCCCCTTGACTTCATAATTCTAAGTTTTAAACATTTTTCCATCTCATTAGTTATTTAACTTTTATAATTTATTACTTTTATTATTATTATTATTATTATTATTATTTTTATCATCATTTAAGTTAAAACTCATAACTAATAAGCAAAGGTTATAATTATTAGTATTATTATTATTATCATTATTATTATTATTATGCTTATTTTAATAAATTGATTATTAACTATTAAATCAATGAATAAAAGGATAAATTACAAGAATTAATCATAAATAATCCTCATGGTTTTACGAATGGCATAAAGGTCTTTACAAGAATTTAATGAGGTTAACTTTTATTTAACGAAAAAACGAGATTTACACTAGTAACTCATTGATTCATTCCCAGTTGTTTAGTATTTAAACTCAGAAAGAAGGAGTCTTTCAACATCACTTTAGAGTCTCTAATGAGTTGTTTGATGATCAGGTCACTGTCTTATTGAAGGAGTTTGATGATGTGTTTCAGACTCCCACATGTCTCCTTCCTTCAACAACATGTGACCAAAAATAATTAATTGATGATAAGGCTGCATTAAATCAGAGGGCTTACAGATGCCCTATAGGATAGAAGGATATTATTAAAAAAATGGTTTAAGAAATGAAAGACATGGGTATTATCAGAGACGGTGTCAGCTTTTTTGCATAAAATATGGTGTTAGTAAAAAAGAAAGATGGTACTTGGAGATTATGTGTTGATTATCAGAAGTTAAATGATAATACAGTTAAGAACAAATTTTCGATTCCACTTATTAAAGAACTATTAGAGGAATTTGGGGGGGGGGGGGCTGAAGTGTTTACTAAACTAGACCTTAGGTCTAGGTATTATCATATTAGAATGCATCCTGATGAATTCAAAAAACATTCAGAACTCATCAAGATTTATTTGAGTTCTTAGTTCTTCCTTTTAGCCTTACTAATGCACCTGCAACCTTTCAAGGATTAATGAATTCAAGCTTTCAACAACTCTTACGCAAGAAAGTTCTTATCCTTTTTGATGACATTCTTCTTTATAACAAGAATCTACAATAACATATTTCTAACTTAAGAGAAGTCTTGCAGCTGTTTAGAGCTAATTAATTGTTTGCTAAGAAGTCCAAATATAGCTTTGGTGGAACTAAAGTGGAATATTTAAGTCATGTGATCTCTAAAGAAGGTGTTTCCACTGATCAGTCTAAAATTACTGCTATCCGGGAATGGCCTCAACCCACAAATGTCAAATAGTTAAGGGGCTTCCTTGGACTCACGTATTAGAAAAGGTTCTTTGCCTAACCTTTGACTACTTTACTCCAGATAGATGCTTTTAAATGGAATGATGCAGCTAACCAGGCTTTTGCAGCTTTAAAATTAGCTTTAGTAGCTCCTATGTTGGCTTTGCCAAACTGGTGGAAGGAATTTGTATTAGAAACTGATGCCTCTTCCAAAGGATTGGGAGTTATTTTAATTCAAGACAATCATCCATTAGCTTTGGTGAATAAAGCTTTATCTCCTAGACAAAATGCTTTATCTGCCATTGAGAAATAATTACTAGCAATTATGATGGTCGTCAAACATTGGCATCAATATTTGATCATTAAGCATTTCACAATCAAGGCTGATCAGAAAAGTTTGAAACATTTGTTGGTCACTACATCATTACAGCACACATGGTTAAGTAAGTTGATAGGGTATACCATTGTGTATAAGAAAGGTTCTAAAAATGGAGCTGCTGATGCTTTATCTAGACTCGATGGCTCTGTCTTGTTTAATATGGCTTTCTCTTCTTATCAAATATTATTCCTCTCTAAGCTACAAGAATGTTGGAAGCAAGATGTTACTACCCAAAGCTTAATTTAGCAATTACAAAATAGGCAACAATTGCCTTATTATTCTTGGGATGGGCAATTTCTTAAGAGGAAGGGCAAATTGTGGATACCCAACGATCCTGCAATTCGTACAGACCTTTTGGAGTGGTGCTACAACTCTTCTCAAGGTGGTCATTTAGGGGTACAAGCTACCTTGTAACGATTTAAGAAAATGTTTTATCGGAGAGGGGATACCAAAGACATCAAAACCTTTGTTAAATCTTGCTTTATATGCCAATAGGCAAAGTACGAAAGTGTTGCTTCACCAGGCTTGTTATGTTCATTACCAACTCCAACTTTGATTTTCACTGATATTTCCATGGATTTCATTGGTGGGTTGCCAAAATCACAGGGGTTCGACACTATTTTAGTAATGGTGGATAGATTCATTAAATATGGTCATTTCCTTTCTCTCAAACATCCTTTTTCTTATCCTAAGGTTGCTCAATTAATGATGGATCATATTTTCAAAATTCATGAGTGTACTCAAACAATAGTATCCGACAGAGACCCTAATTTTATTAGCAATTTTTGGAAGGAGTTATTGTGTTTACAAGGGGTTAAACAAGCTATCTCCACTGCGTACCACCCCCAAACCGATGGGCAAACTAAAGTTCTTAATCACTGCTTGGAAACTTATTTGCGATGTATGGTAATGCATGATTAGCATGCTTGGATCAATTGGCTTTCTATGACTCAGTGATGGTACAATACTACTTGGCATTCAACTATCAAGATGTCCTCCTAGAAAGCCTTATTTGGTACCGAACCTCCTTTACATGCACCGCGAGTTCCCTTATTGTCAAAGGTCGCTGATGTGGAGGTCTTGTTCCAGCAACGATCTGATATGCTTAAACAGTTAAAGCTATCCCTTGATCGAGCTCACAACAGGATGAAACAATTTGATGTTCATCGTATAGAACACACTTTTGAAGTCAATGATTGGGTTTAACTCAAATTACATCCCTATGTTCACACTTCAATTCGTTTGCACAAGTATTCTAAGCTGTCACCTAAATACTATGGAACCCTTCTTGATCCGAGCTCGAATTGGTCCTATTGCTTACCAGTTGGATTTACCAACAGATTCCCAAATCCACCCTGTTTTTCATGTTTTTGTTCTCAAATGAGATGTTGGCCCTCCTGCTCAAGTCATACATTTACCTGTTGGGCCTTCTTCCCTTCTTCATCCAAACCATATTTTAGATCGCAAATTAGCTCGAGTGGGGAACAAGCCGGTGTTTAAATTCTTAAGTCAATGGAAGGATTCTCCTTTACAAGATGCCACGTGGGAAGTAGATGAGGATTTTGTCATTCGATTTTCCGAATATTCTTTGGATTCTTGAGGACAAGAATGTTATATCACTACTAGAAAACTGTTAATAGATGACGCGCAAAAGATGATGCGCGAAAAAAGATGACGCGCATTTACGCGTATCATAAAATATATGTCGTATTTTAAACTATTTTTAGAAAGGATGACACGCATTCTTGCGAGTCATCTTAGTTTGTCATATTTTAAGATTTTTAACTTAACCCGCCTATAATATATCGAAACCCCCCTCCCCCCTCCCTTTCTCTTAACTTAACCCGCCTTTCTCTTAGTTCCCCCAATCGATCGACCCCAATCCCACCAGCCACCCCTGTCGCACAATCGACCACCCACCGGCCAATCCCCTCCGGCCACCCCCGTCGCACAATCGACCACCCACCGGCAATCCCCTCCGGCCACTCCTGTCGCACAATCTGAAGGTCGGAGATGCCGGTGGTCAGAGCAGCAACGCGTGCAATGAGGAAGATAGGACGAGTCAGATTGGGACTGAGTCAGGGTTCGTGACTCGGTGTCTGTTTCTAATGAGTCGAGGGGACGAGTCCGGGAGGTTGAATCCTGCGAACTCGTTGTGGTTGTGTCCGGAGAGTAACGAGCTGCAGGAGATGAGATTGGTGCAGGTACAACCGCAGAAGCCTAGCGTACAACCGAATCCCGTGGGGAAGAAGAGTATAAGAGGACCTAGGTCTAGAAGCTCACAGTACAGAGGTGTTACGTTCTATCAAAGAACTGGTAGATGGGAGTCTCAAATCTGGTTAGTTAGTTAGTTTGTTTGTTTATTGTTGATGATTTTGTGTATACTTCGCTTTCAATTGATGTGGTTAATTATTTGTATCTGTACTTGTGTGATTTGATGCAGGGATTGTGGGAAACAAGTTTATTTAGGTAAGGGCATCAAGTTCATTCATCTTTTACCTTGTGTTGCCATTTTTAGTATGGAGTTACTGTTTTCGTTTTGTTCTCTTCTTCTATTTTGGAAGTTTATGATTGATTTTAGTTTTGGGTTGTGTGTTTAGGGGGGTTTGATACTGCTCATTCTGCAGCTAGGTATGATGAACTGATTGTAATATTGTGCTGTCTGTGTTGTTCCTTTCTTCTTTGCTGTTTGTTAAGATTTTATTAGTTGACTGTGATGTTCAGAGCGTATGATCGAGCTGCGATTAGGTTTCGTGGTGTTGATGCTGATATCAATTTTAGTTTAAGTGACTATGAGGAGGATATGAAGCAGGTTTGAACTTTTTGAGTTTTGATTGGTTTATATAACAGATGGTTGGTGATCCATTGGATTTGATTGACTTCTTTGTGTTTAATTTGTTTTTGTTCTTGTTGTTGGTTGGAGCAGATGCCGAACTTCTCGAAAGAAGAATTTGTGCACATATTGAGACGACAAAGCACTGGTTTTTCAAGGGGAAGCTCGAAATACAGAGGGGTGACATTGCACAAATGTGGCAGATGGGAAGCGCAAATGGGGCAGTTTCTTGGCAAAAAGTGAGGATCTAATACTTGTAATTCTTTGAAATTATATTAATATATATTCTGAACTTTGATGGATGCAGAGATCTTTTTTATTGGTTGTCCCAACCACTTCTTCCACCTTCTTCAACAGAGCAACCACCGTCGCCACCACACCAACCACCGTCATCCGGTAAGAAATTAATTTTCTCTAATTCCTTATTCACTTCAGTTATACGATCATTACATATGTATATAGTTGCTTATACATCTCGCTTTATCTATGCGTACGTAGCGTTCGTTCTTACATGTGTACGTTAAGAATCTTAGAAAGAATATAGCACATAAATTAAATTCTACTTGTAGCTTCCCTCCAATTTTGAGTTTTTCTCTAACAATCGCAGACGCGAAATGGCTGATTTTGTATTTGGTAAAATGTGATTAAAGAGAATATCAATTCTAGGGTTTAAGGGTTTTGCCCGTACATGGTGATGCAATTATGCAGTATCTAAGTATGACTTTTACTAATAAATATGGATTTCGTTATGAGTTTTGTGTCTGTTATGATAGAGCAGTCGAGTGATGAACTGTTGGCGACCACAAAATTTTTGGGGTAGCTCAATCATCTGGGTTTTTCACCAAAAACAACACATATGTAGCGCTATGCGTTTGGGGTAAATGGGATTGAAAGGTACTAATTTTAGAATTTGTGATTTAAAATGGTAATGTAAGCATGTAGTGAAGTTTTACTAATAAATATAAATTGTATGATGAATTTTGTGTATGTTCAGACAGAACAGTAATGAAGAGTTGGTATTTTATGATCTAGTTTAGCGTGATTGATGAGGACCATCAAGGTTTTGCCAGAATCTGTTCGCAGTTCTATGCGTTCTGGCATTATTTTGTTTGATTTGACAAGGGTTGTAGAAGAACTGGTATTCAACAGTCTTGATGCTGGTGCCACAAAGCTAACCATAAGTCCACTCTCATATTTATGATTTAAACAACTAAATTGACAGAGGTATGAGAACTGCTTTTCTGTTCCTATGATTTCTTTCATGCTTCGTGTGTATCGGTGAGATTTGGTATATGTTTATGATTAGGAACACATAATTAGACTGTTGGTTATGTTTGCTAAATTAAATTTTATTCTTTGATGTTTTACAATTACAAATTTAAAGTCAGTATTTGTTCTCTCAGGTAACTGTGGTTGTATGTGTTGGGACAAACTACATTAAAGTTACAGGCTATGGTAACCAACCTTAATCTCACAAGTGACTTGTGGCCTGGCTTTCATCTTTGTTTTTCTCTTTTATTCTAAACATAGTTTTGCAGGTTGTGGTATTACACGAGATGGATTGGTGTTGTTGGGAGAAAGATATGGTAATTAGAATATTGTTTTCATAATACTGTATCATTTCCATGCACAATGCATATGCATGTTCATTACGTTGACGTCTCATTCTATTTTTTTAGGTGATTAAATATTAGTTATCGTCAATAAACCTACAAAGTCACCTGTTTTTGATAATATTGCATATATATAATAAAATTGCGGGGTAACTTGTCCCCAGTCCAAGCCCTTGTCCCACTCCTGTTTGTTTTTTATCTTAAAACATGAATGCTGAAAAACCTTATTTTGATAATTCACCAACAATATAATTAGCGAGTAAGTACATCTAATATTATATGAAGTGACATATTCCTAAATGTTTGTATATACAAGCTATCTAAATGTTTTGAGTTTGGTCAACTTGCTTATGACAGTCGATAGCACAAGAGCATAGACATCTATGCATTAAAATTAAAGGTTGTAATATTCACTTTATTTCTAATGTGAAAATGGATACTTTTATATTCTTATATGTGTCTGCATTTCTGTAGTATAAAAATGAAAAATGGGCGGCTATTTTAGTGAGTGCATATCCAGTTCAAATAGCTTAATACTGAATAATTCTTATAGTTTGCTTATCAAGTCATATGATTTTGTTACGTTTGTGTTATTTGAAGCAACTTCTAAGGTTGAGCCGTTGCGTGGTATGAACACTGTTCCAGAAAACTTTGGGTTTCGTGGGGAAGCACTAAGCTCAATTTCTGATGTTTCTTTGTTGGAAGTTTTTACAAAGGCACATGGAATGCCAAATGGCTACCGCAAGGTCATAAGGGGTGAGTTCTTTCATTGTTCTATCCTAACATTTCATGGCATTTTGCTTTACCTGATCTTTTAGGTCCTTTCTATTTTTCAGGGTTGCAAATGCTTGTATCTAGGAATTGATGATGATAGACATGACGTTGGAACAACAGGTAATGCATTCTCAAGTTTTGTACAATAATGCATCATTGCTTTGAAGGTTTGACCATTTGTAGCATATTATTGTTTGTTGCAGTTGTACAATGGTAATTTACTTGTATGAGTTTTTTATAAGTAAATTACCATTGTTGTTAGACATAACTATCTATGTTTGAGTTTTTATAAGTAAATTACCATTGTTGTTGCCTTGTAGTTGCCTTGTAGTTGATATTAATAAACTAGTCAAGTAAATTACAAGTGTTTTACATAAAGGGGTTTTTGGGTCAAAACTAACAAGTTTAATTTGATGAAATTGGTTTTGTCTTAGGTTGGAGAAGGTAAAGAATAATACACTGATGGTGATTTGGATGAAGTTCGTGAAGATTGGGCGCGCTATGTATCGAATTTCATTTATATGTAGGCCTGAAATGATATATTTGGACTTGTGTTAGTAATGGTATTGGAATTGTATTAGTGTTGGTACTAATTGACTTTGGACTTGTTTTATGCTTTGTAGTTGTTAATTAACAACTTTTGTAATCTTTGTTGGTATTTAATGGATTTCGCTTTTAATGTTATTCGACAATTTGTTTTAGAAAACAACAGGTAAATTTATTAAAAATAAAAAAAAATTAAAAAATGCAGCTAATTTTATGACGTGCATTGCGCGTCATCTATTGCACGTCATAAAAATTTCATAGATGACACGCAGATGCGCGTCATCTAGTCATTTATGACTACCCCTTCCTTGACGGGCATTGCCGTCATCTTTTGCACGTCATAAAATGCGCGTCATCTTTTGCGCGTCATCTTTTGCGCGTCATAAACAGATGACGCGCGGATGCGCTCATCTATCATTTATGACTACCCCTTCCTTGACACGCATTTGCGCGTCATCTGACCCCAAAGATGACGCGCAATGCGCGTCATCTATTGCAGTTTTTCTAGTAGTATGGGGAAATATTGTCATGTGTTAATAATTAAAAGGACTAGTTCTATCACTTTGATAGTATATGAAAAATTCTTGTATTAGTCATATTATTAGTTACAGAAAGTCGTTGGTAGTTAATAGTCGTTACATATTGTAGCTTTGTAATGGAGGAGTCAGCGATGAAATGAATTGAACTTCCTATCTGTCTTCTTCTTTTCAATATATCGTAACAACCTGAAACACATTTTTAGCCAAACTAGGTACAACAATCAGAGGGCGGCCCTTGGCGCAGCGGTAAAAGCTGTTCCTAAGGGACCGAAGGTCTCAGGTTCGATCCGTGGAAACGGCCTCCCCACAAAATGTGGGGGAAAGACCGCGTACATCTTCCCTTAAATGGGACGGACCCTTCCTGCACCCTGCGAAAACGCGGGAGCTCTTTGTAGCACCAGGTACGCCCTTTTTTAGGTACAACATCACTTGATCATAAAACTAACTAGTTTTCCACCATAATAAGTTGACTGCAACAAAACACATAAAAGGCTTGTGAAAAATGAAAAAAATATGATGGCAATTCAGCAGAGTTTGCTTTATATGGTGTAACAACAATAACAATGTACGGATCTTCACGAACGCATTATCTATACGTTAAGCGTCATTAGAAATCATATCCACGGCATACCTTCATTGAGATAAGTGTTATTAGTAACATAAATTATATTTTAAGCACTAGTACTCTCTAAAAAGTAGTAAATAAACTTTCATAAAACTTAAAACTAATAGGCATTAAGAAAAAAACATAACATTGATGACATATATTGTATAAAACTATAAACAGTGAAAATTGATGTTTATTGTTATTTAAACAGCTTCATTAGTAGAATTAGATATTAGATTTCAATTTCCTATGATAGTTTATAGCAAGAGGTGTTGGGTTTATTATGATAGGTATGGGTTAAATTGGATGTGTCAAGTTACGGGTCACGGGTCTAGTATTTAAGTGTCATGTTTTATTTAAAGTATGTAGAAAGTTTTCATTTTGAATTAGTCTAGGTATTGGAGTAGTGGGTGGATGTTAAGTATTGCATGCTGTTTTTTAGTCTATTTATATGCATATATTGCAAGTAATGAATGCAAGAGTTTAAGTATAATCTAGGTGCTAAAACTAACATTTGGTATCAGAGCACAACGTTAGAAGAGAGAGGCGTTCTGAGAGTCGGTTTTGAAAAGAGGAAGCAGCCTTGGCTGCAGGGCTGAAGAGCGACTAGCCGTAGTATGTAATCGAGCAAGAATGTCATTACAATTAAGCAAAAGCAAGAGATAAGAAGCGGCAGCACTGCAGCAGATCGGCATGCAGGAAGTAGCAGAGGGAGAAAATAAGCAGGCAAGCATCTGGTGAATTGATTCGTTCAAGAAATGGAAAGGCAAACAAGCAAGCAACTAGGTGAAACAAACAAGCAAACACTTGAATAGTTGTGGCTAGAATGGAATTGAAGAATTGAAGATAAGCAAGCAGTTCGTCAAAAGAAATCATTCTAGCACCTCCGTGGCTGTAATTCGCTTGAAAAGAAGCAGGCAAGAAAACTCCTCAATAAAAAAAGCAAGGAAACACCCTAAAACCTATGTCGTAATGAAAAAGGAGCAAGCAAGCTAGCAAATAGGTTTGATGTTCAATTAATTCACAAACAACCCAGCAAGCAACGAAGATAAACTTATTTCCAACAACGGTAGCTAGCATCGATGGAAAGTAGAAAGAATTGAAGCAAGTAGCAAGAACTGAACCAGTGGCGGATCTAGGAATTTAGTTCAGGGGTAACGTAATACAAGTTAAAATTTTTTTTATCGTACGGTACATTAATATAAATGAAAAAAACATGATAATAAAGATAGTTAAAAAATACCTGTTTGATCTCAGAACTCTCGTCTTCGGTTTTTCATAGCTTGAAAACGAAGCATTACATCCTCATTTGTTACTTCGTCAAACGTTTCCCTTTCAACCGCACATACTAGAGCATTGTTCAAATATTCCTCCCCCATTCGATTCCGTAAATCCGTCTTGATAAGCTTCAATTTAGAAAAACATCTTTCAACGGTCGCGGTTGCAACCGGCAAAATCAATGCTAGCTTCAATATCCGATAAAACAAAGGAAAAGATAGATTTTTTCCGGTTTCCACCATTAGCCGAGCAAGATGGCACATTCCGTTTAAGTTTATAAATCTATCATCTTCTTTTACAGAGTGATAAAACACCTTAAGCTCACCCAAAATACATCCTCTTTCATTCATATTAAAATCAACCGGATACATCTCCGAAAAAGCCACTATCTTAGATATATCAAACTTTGAAAATCCATTACAAGGATTTAAACCCGACATATTTTCGACCAATGTAGTTGATACCTCATTAAATCGATTCTCCAATTCTTGAATTTGCATATCCAAAACCGTATTAAAAATCTCAACCTCAAAATGATGTCGAGCCAACAGCGAACGAGAGGGAGAGGCCGAGAGCAGTGAGAGCAGTGAACGAGAGCAGTGAGGAGCATCAGGGTTGGGTTAATGGGTTAAATGGGTTGGGTTTTGGGTTTTAAGTGTTTTTGGTTTTTTAATTGGGTTGGGTTTTGGGTTTTAAGTGTTTTGGTTTTTAATTGGGTTGGTTTTTTAATTGGGTTGGGTTTTTTAAGTGGGTTAAATTAATAATTGAATTGGGTTTTTTAATATTTTTATAAAAGGTAATATTTTTATTAAAATATTACATTAATTTTTATAAAATTTAAAATTTCCTATAAAGTTTTTAGTATAAATTTTTTTTAGGGGTAACGTAAAATTTTCTCAGGGGTAACATAAAACCATAAAAAAAAAATTCTGTATAATTTTTTTTTTTACACTACGCGTTAAAAATTGAGGGGTAGCGGAGGCTACCCCTACCCACCACATAGGTCCGCCCCTGAACTGAACCTAGCTAGCTTGGTGGTTCGCATGGCAAGTAGTAAGAAGAGATGCATGTGCTTAAGCAAGAAAGGAAGAGCAAGATCAGTCTTTATGATTCAAATAGCAAGAGAAAGAAGTAATAGCAAGTAGCAAGATTGGATCTTTGTGATTCAGATTGAAATAAAAGCAAGAATGAAAGCAAGCAAGAAATGAGCAAGAAGCAAGAACCAACATCAAGAGGATGATGGCAGTTGATTGAAGCTTATTATGAAGAATAAGATGGTGTTTTGCTATATTATGCATGAACTATGAACCATTGCAGAGGCGAGTATATATGCAGCATGCCATTTTGGCATAATAATCAAAATCAATCAATCACATGTGCATGATTCATTATTTGTTTCCACACGTACATACACATGACTTGACAAGAATGAATTAATGAATTTTCTAATCTAAATGAAACAAGGCGGTCTAGTGAAGCCGAGGGCGCTCTCTCTCAGACACACCAGATGCATCCCGACCATGACTAGCTTGATCCGTCGTCTTCACCCCTCAACCTTAACCTTTTTCTTTTTATGATCTCTCTTAGATACATTATGCATAAATCAATTATTCAACCATATCCCACCTCACTCAGACACTTACCTCTTCTATTCTTCTTATTGCTTCAGATAAGCTGATTCTCTCGTCAGGCTCGCTTTCTGTACAAGCCGCTCCGATATGAAGTATCTTCTCCATTTCCGACACAGAAGATGATGATGATATCTGTGGATCAATCAGCTCTGTCCCTCTGTTTTCTGCGAGAGCCGACTTAACCCACTGGACAACATCCGTTCCGCCCTTTTGGTTATTGCTGCAATACTGGGATGGGTATTTCCCTGTCATGATTTCCAGAATGATGATGCCCATGCAATACACGTCGCTTTTTTGGTTAACTGTTTGGTTGAGTATAGCTTCTGGAGATTTGAAAGCAAACATGCATTGCACTGTTGGGGTATTATTAAGCAAAGGATAGAAAGCGTAATCACTAAGAAGCGGCTCATAGTCTGACCCAATTAGTACATTGCTCGACTTCAGATCCCCATGAGGCAACGGATACGATGCAAACTCTGTATGAAGGAAACCAATTCCACGCGCAACTCCTTTTATGATCTTTAACCGCTTACCCCAGTCTAGTTCTAGTTCTGCATGGGATGTCCCACGCTCACCTGCAGTATATATCAAAATGCATGCATGTATGTATAAGTTCAAGTTCACTTCATGCATGTAAACAGAAAATAATCAGTATATATGTATATGCTTGATTTTACCATGTAAAACATAAAGCAGGCTTCCTCTGGGGACATATTCGGAGACCAACAGTTTCTCTTCTTTCCTGAAATGATATGCGAGTGGGGTGAGAATGTTTTGGTGCTTCAGTTTGGCTAGCTTCTTCATCTCCGCATCAAACACCTCTTTAGTCATCTGGTTCATCTCCCTCACCCTTTTCACCACCACGGACACTCCATTCCCCAGCATCGCTTTGTATGCAGACCCCAACCCTCCATTCCCAAGCACCTCCGCTGCAGCCTTCATCAAGTCTTGCAACCCAAACACCCCCCTCTCTTCGTTCACCATCACCAGATCCCCCACCCCACCCACCCCTCGCCCAGCTATCTGGGACGGGGGTTTTTTAGATGCCACGGCTGCTGATGCATCTTTGCTCTCCTTAATGCTGCTGGTGCTGCTGCTTTGACCGGTCTGCTGCTCGTTGTTATTAATGTTGTCGTTGGTACTATTGGTATTGGTATTGCTGCTGCTAATATTATTGTTGGAGTTGTTGTATGGTTTGGCACTAGTAGAAGTTGCTGTGTGTTTTTTGGTGATGGTTGGGATGTTGACAACAGTTTCATCAATACCACCCTTACCCAAAGGCCTCCTGTCTTCATCTATCTGATTGGCTCTGGCCAGAATGATCAAGATCAATAGAGCAACGACCACAATCATGATGATCCATTTGACTGATGATTTGGGTGGTTCCGTTGAGGGTTGTAATTGGTCTGGTGGAGTGGAAGGATGCGGCTTACATTCTTTGAGAGTTTGGGGCCACAGAGGTCAGAATTGTTCTCAAACGCTCTTGCATCAAACTTGTCCAAACTGTTGGGTATCTCTCCTTGTAGTTTATTGTTGGAGAGGTCAAGGGTGGTGATGATGTCAGGTTCCAGAAATGCGGGAATGGGTCCTGAAAACTCGTTGTATTCTAAATGGAGTTCCTTGAGGTTTGGCAATTCTCCGATGGATGTGGGGATCTGTCCGGAAAAGTTATTATGCTGCAACCAGAGTTTCTTGAGGGAGCCGAGGGTTTGGAAGAAATCGGAAGGAATGAGGCCGGAGAACCAATTGGTACCGGCGTAAAAAGCCTTAATGGAACGAAGGCGATTGATTTGGGGCATAGGGCCGGCGAGGGAGTTGTTCTGGATGCTAAGGGCTTTGAGGCCGTCGAGGGGGTCCAAGGCAGCGACGTCGGGTTGGCCTTCGAGATCCATGTCGGAGAGGTTGATGGTGTTGATGAGGCCGTTGGAGCATATGATGCCAACCCACACATTGTTGGGGTCGCATGGGTTGGAGCCGTCGTCTTTCCAATTGTATAAAGCATCTGACTTTGTCAGGGATTTCTTGAATTGAAGGAGCGCAGCAGACGGAGATTGTTGGGAGAGGCATGGAGGAGCTGGGAAGATGACGCTGAGGAGGATGATGAAGAGCGGAATTACACGGCCAGGGCAAACAAGGGCGCCCATCATGTTTGCTTAAGCAGCCGGCAGGCCGGGAGGTGGATCGATGGGAGGCCGTTGTCTCTACCAATGGGAATGGAAACGGGAAACCGATAACGGGAAACCGAAACGAGAAACGGGGGATCGAGGGGTGCTTCGCTTCAATTAGAAAAAAAAACACGTCCTTATTAACCTACTAATGCTCGTGGGTGGTGACGTACTGTACGTGGAAAAATAATGAACTGGCCTCAGCCTCATTCTCATTCATCATTCATGTCATTGTCATCATCACATAGCATGCATGCTGTTACACTCACACTCAAACACACAAACATACGATGGTTGGTGCCTAGAAACTGAAAACTCGATCCGAATGTACAGTCAATCTCATACCGCTAGCTGGTGGTTCTAATTTACTTGACATTGTCAAACTCAAAACCAACCAACATAATATTTCCTTTTTATTATTGCTTTCATCCCTCTATATATACTAGTAACCACCATGCATGTCGTAGGTAGGTAGCTCCTAAACCATTAATTAATATATATTTTGTTACTCTAATAAAAGAAAAATAATCAACACTACAACGTACCATATATCAAGAGGTAAGTTTCTAAATAAGTGTGGTTGAAACTTGAAAATGAAATTCTTTCTTGTCAAATAAAACAAGTGATCAATGTACATATATGGGATTGATATTGATATTATTTGTCTGTATTATTACCATTGTCCGTCCACCAATAGTAAAACTAAAACCAAATATATGGTTGAGTTAAGCTTTGGGCCGATCAAATTAAACTTAATCATAACCGACCCTTAACTAGTAACTAATCATTACCACACCAAATTTATAAAAAACTGATATAACCAAATTTGCTTTTGTTTCTGTTGAGTTGTCCTTGGAAAGATTCTAGCTATTCTTGTCATCAAAGTTCATACTTCATAGTTCCCTAAGAAAAAGGGAAAAGAAAAGGAAAAGAAAAAGAAAAAGAAACGGAAAGCGAAAGCAAAAGAAAATGGTGGGTAGAAATGAAAAAATAAATAAAATATAGGTATGGGTGGGAACAGTTGAGAAAGACGTGAAGGCATAGCACAGCACGTATTCCTCGTGCTTTAATACAAAATAAACAAAGGCCATAAATGAATAAAAAATTAATTAAATAGATAGATATTCCTGTTTATGTATGAGAGACGAGAGAGAGAGAAGAGTTGATCTGGTGATGATTATGTCTGAGACTGCAGATTCGGGGCAGAAGTCGTGGTCTAACTTGTCTCAGACTTTTAGTCTGTTGAGTCGCTACTTGAAGGAAAACGGGGAACTCCGCACTCCTCCAGGTAAGCCAAGCAAGGCATCTTCTTCTTCTTCTGATTCTGAGAGTTTAAAATGGATGAATTAATGGATGAATTAATGGATGAATTAATGGATGATTTGTTTCTTCTGATTCTGAGAGTTCAAATTGGATGAATTAATGGATGAATTAATGGATGATTTGTTTGTTTAGGCGTGGGAAGGCGAAATCAACTGAGCATCTTTTATGGGGGGCAGGTGGTGGTGGTGGATGATTTCCCACCCCACAAGGCCATACAAATCATGATGTTGGCCCACAAACAGCCCCCTCACCCTCACCCTCCGCTGCAGCCTCTTGTTTCTGGTATTGCACATCTTCCAATTGCAAGAAAAGCTTCCCTGGCCCGATTCTTGGAGAAGAGAAAACAGAGGTAACCCAACCCCAACCCCAACCCCAACCCAAACCTAGGGTACTAGGGACTAGGGAGTCTGTTTTACTTGATCTACAAACATCTTTTCTATTTACGATATTTACTTTTTCTATTCACAGGATCCGGGCAAGAGCAGAATATCTTGAGAATCAAAACCCTTCAAAGCAATAGGGTCCTATTGGGGAATCCATCTGGTATTATTACACAATACTAATTACTACGTTACTTCATTAATTATCCCTCTTATGTATTTTTGTCTTCGCTAATCCCTTTAAGTGTCCGTCGTCCTTTGTTTGACTAAAGTTAAATGTGTTTTTTATAATCTTATATATTTATTTGTTTGTTTCCTTAAAATTATATAACATGACTCACGTTCATGTTCTTAGGGTTGATACCATGCCTCATGTTTCTAGTCGCAATCCCCTCCTCTCCGATGATACAAAGTCTGCCGCAAGTTCACACGCACCAACTACAAAGCCAAGTTGAGTCCGAGCTCGAGCTTGGCTACTTTGTAGTTTTATCTCTAATGCTCGAGCTAGACTAATTAAATTTTTTTTTTGATCGGATCGCAAATAGCTTGTGCCTCGCTTTACTCGTTTACATATAAACTGTTAACAAACAAACATAAACGACATGACAATGTTCAATTTCTTAAAAAAAAAACACAAACATAAAAATTAATTCATTTTCGTTATACTTTAACATAATATTATTATGTTTCCAATGGTCTATAAAATTAGGGGCTTTATTAGATAGATTAAAAGGGGTTTTCCAAATTTAGACTTTTTCTTTGAATAGGATATTTATTCATTTCAAAACTATTTCGTAGATCCCTACGTAAGTGAGCTCTTGCACGGTAAGTGGAACCGTCAATTCCAATGCAATTTCTTCCTCATGTACTTCTTGTTCAATTCTAGTGATTTTGCCTTCAATCAACGAATTATATAGTAAATGCATCTGAATTATGACTTAACTAACAAGTGCGATCTCAGTGGATAAGAGACTTTGAGAGTGGTGAGTCAGTAACTGTTATTTGAAAGAACTTTTTAATAACTATGCGGAATGACTAACTTATCATTTGAACTATTTTGTGTTAAATGAAAATTAACTTGTTTGATCTAATTTCTGAATGAAATGATATAAACAAACAAACAAACAAACATACCCAGTGTATCCCGCTGGTGAGCAGGGTCTGGGAGGGGTATATGGTGGCATGTCTTTCCTCTATCTAGAAAGATAGAGAGACCGCTTCCGAAGAGACCCCCGACTCGGAAGCTATCTCATCACCCAAAGTAATTAAATACTCAATGCCTTGTGAGCTTCATTTTATATCATGAACGAACTAGACATCATTATCTCCATCTTGTACTTTAAAAACACAGTGTTCTCATCGTGATGCATAAATAATGATCATAAATATTGCATTTTCTTATAAAATTATAGACGACGAAACAAGTAATCAACATTTCTTGTTGTATTGGAAATGAAAAAGGAGCTATTTGCTTTAAGATTAGGAATCTCGCCTTCAAAACACCATATGCACGCTCATAACAATCCTGAGTTGTGCATTGCCGGTTTTGTTTTTAAGCTTTGACTAGGATGCAAATATTGCTTGTGAATAATCATAGCGGTTCTTTATTTATCGTTAATCTACTATGAAATTCAGTTCTAATTTCTATTTTTCCGCTACATTATTCCATAGTATTTGTTTAAGGATGCTTTCTTCACGTCCATGAAGTGTCATTTCATGAACACATGTATTGAGAAATATATATATATTTTTTTAAACCTTCTCGCTTTCAATTAATTCTAATCCTATTTATGTCATTTTCTTCAAACAATACAAATAGCCTAAAAGAAACAAACTTGATTAACTAAAACCATTTTCATGAACCATAAACAATATACAAGTATCATACACTAGCAAGATACAAACAACTTATAAACTAGCAACTTCCAAACTTGATCAACTAAAGCATCTTGAAATCAATATGCACACAACGTAAATACAACTTTTAATTAACTAGCAACATACAAATACGTGATAAACTCAATTTCATGAAACCTTATAACTAAAATTAAAGTTATACAAGCGGGGTGAATGGTCATCGCATGTTCAAGCAAGGATGGGGCTGTTGACAGTTCAAGCAGGCTGGGATGAAGGTTGTCGAAGGTTCAAGCAGGGCTGGGGCTGTAAGAATGACTATCAAGGATTGAGGCTGCAAGAACGAAAAATGGGGGCTAGAATGGAAGAAACAACGGTGGTGAGGGTTTTTGGGGTGGTTGCCCAATTTTTAAGGTGAATGGTAGTTTATTAGGGGAAGGTAAACTTGTCCACTTATCCATTAAACACCCTTTTTCAACTTAACCATTAAAAGGCGTAATGACTTATTAACTAGTATATTGTGGTGAACCAAACACACCCACTGTAGTCTCTTAATAGAATCATCAAGAGGCTAGCAAACAACCCCTAAAAGAAATTCTCATTGACACAACATTTTATATATTTATAAGTTCGTCTTGCACAACCAAATTAATAATGTGTGCAACACATTAACTATGGAAAAACACAATGTCTCAAGTTGGTTAATATTTTATTCTTAATTGTCCAACCTTGGGTGGTATTGTTGGACTCATTATTAAACGATATTGTAATAATTTTGTTATCTAATCTAAAAGTATTAATTTCATGGTTTGAAATTTTATATAGATTTTCATAGGTATGTGATATGCTTAAAATTATACATGTTAATAATAGATATTGTCCCTTGTTTTGAATGCTTTTTGATTATTTAATAGGTTTACATGATTGAACCTTTTGGTTAATGGGTTAACCCTTGGACGTAGCAGCCCTCTGTTCAGTCCTTCCTCGAACAATCAATCCATCTGATCCCTCCTCCTTCACATATCCTCTCTTGTGTAATTCCATGGAGTTCATGGCTGCAATGACCTCCTCCATTGATAAACCGTCTTTGCCAAACATCAATGTGTCTACAAAATGCTTGTAAAAGTGCGAGAAATATGACAGAAAGATAATTGCTCTATCTTCATCATCAATTTCAACATTAATATTCTCAAGATCAAGGATTATCTTTTTAAATTCATTGACGTGATCTTCCAACGAATTGCCAGATTGCATTTGAAAAGTGTACAAACTTTTCTTTAGGTACAATCTATTAGCTAAAGATTTACTCATGTACAAACCTTCCAATTTGGTCCATACGCATGCAACCGTGGTTTCCTTTGAGTCATCTCTTTGAACGTGATCACCCAATCTCAAAATGATCGAAGTGTGTGCCTTCTCCGTGACTTCGTTCTTTTATTTATCGATTAGAGCTTCAGGTAGCCGATCCTCGCCCTTGAAAGCATCCACCACACCATGATGAAACAACAATGCCCTTATTTTCAATTGCCACAGACTGAAGTTATTTCTCCTATCAAATTTTTCCTTGTTGAACTTTGCAAAAGTATCAATTCTTGAATCTTCAAATGAATTACACCAATTCAAGAGATTGAGCCAACAAGGCTTTAATACCAATTATTAAACTATGATTGAGGGATCAATCAGAATTGAAAAATCACAACAAGAATGAAGAAGCTTTCATTGAGTATGAGAAATAAGATTACAACCAAGGATATGGTCAAGTGAAAAATAATTTTCCCCCTTTTAATCCCTAAGCCGTTAACCAAGATTAACAACTCATATTACAAAGTTTACACATAGTACCCCTCGACTATAAAAGACTAACTAAAGAGGAACAAACTTAAAACCAATAGCCATCTTTGACTTTCAATCACCATATACAACACCCCAATCAGAATGAACTCTTATAGGCATTGGTTGTTGTCTAGGTTGGCCCTAGACTTAGTTAGCTGGAAGGGTTGATGATGGAAAGCTGTTATCAACAATAAATTTTTGTTGTCGGTGTCGTTGTTGGTGTGATGAAGATCATTGTCTACATTCTTGTGTTTGTTGTGGATCGAACCTAAGTCACCCCAATAAGGTGACTTAGGTGTAGTTTGTTTTTTTAGAGGTATAATGTTTGAAGTTGGCGGATCATATCTGCAAAAATCTGTAGAAGAAGAGGTGGATCGAACCTCTACAGTCTGTAAGAAGAAGAAGACTGTGACGGGATGGTGGAGGCAGTCGATGTATGCTGATGGCAGAAGGGTTTCACAAGGGGTTGAGAATGAGAAGAGGTTTAGAAGATGTATGAAGTTAAAAATTTATGTCTGCCTTAATAAGACCCTACACAGATATTTTTTAATGAAATCTTTTTGGAAAAACAAACAGTATGCAGATCCTCATGTCTGCGCGTGGTCTGCAGGCTGCAGACAGAAGAGGCTTCGCAGATGTTTTTTAAAAAAATAAACACCACCTTACAAATGATACAAGATGTTGTAATTGTTGTTGTTTTTGCTTTGAAGTAGCTATTGTTGCTCTGAGAAGCTTGGTTGCCTCGGTGATAGATTATGTTGCAGTACATGTTGCAACTGTGTTTGCTGGAGGTGGCAACTTGGCTGTTCCATATAATGCTGAAATTTCGCCGTCCTAGTATACAGACAAGGCCTAATCAAAACAATATTATTGGCTAAATTAGGCACAAATATATGATATATACAACTCGATCTTTCAATAATAAAATATGTTGTAAATGCAAACTCAAACTTAAACATAAATGATGATATATGGTGGTCTTGTGTGCGGTTTCAACTAGAGCAAACCCAAAAACAAAGGCATTGATTATGTAACTTAACATTGATCAAGTTAAACAACTAAAAAAATATTTGCAAGTAGTAAAGTCCCATACTACTAAGCTATAGATGATTCTTAATGAGTATTTTAATTCTATGTCATACTATCAAGCTACAAAGGATTCTTAATGTATTGTTGAGACGGGAAGCACATAAATTGTGGATTGATGTTTGAATAACAAACGAGCCTCTCAAAACCCGTTTCCTAGATTTATATCACTTGATCCTCTAAAGGATGGAAGATAAAGGACCGATACACCTCAAATGGGTCATGCATAGTATGTAACTGGGGGTGGTCCCATGACCTTACAACAATAGGTGAATTGGCCCAAATTTCCAACAGTAATGATACATGGAAATGGGATTAAGACCATTCGAAGACTACTCTATCATACTACTTCAATGGATAATTGTTAGTTAGATCTTCAACTGAAATAAAGGGCTACTCCTGAAAGTAAACATTTTGGTTTGGAGAGCCGAAAGGGGTCGCATCCTAGCCCTTCTTACTTAGCAAAAGAGGGAATGTTCATGTATTTTAACACCTAAAAGTAAACATACCGGTACTAGTGTAGTTAACTCATAAATGAATGATTCACAACATAAGTAAGATAGACGCGTTTGGTTCTTTGTCTAACTTGCACAACAAATTACAAAAGACGCAGCAGCTGTCTTTGTGTTTGTGTTTGAGTTTGATTAAAGTGTCTGAAGCAACTTCAAGGTCTCATCTATGTGCTTCTCAGGCTGAAACTGATTGTTATAAATAAGCTGAACAACTCCATTCTTGTCAAGAACATACGTCTGTCGACCAGGCAATGTACCAAAGAGATCAGACGGAACTCCCCACTCTTTTCTCACTTTGTTACCTCATCACTCAGCAACGTAAATGGGAGCCTGTATTTCTTTGCAAATGCCTACATAACAACACTCAATCACAACATTAACATTAAATAAAGAAAATCTTACTACCATAATCATTTCAAGCTACGTGATATGCTTTTGTTGCTCCATTTTAATCGTTTCATATCAACAAAGGATAACCGCATGTACTGTTGATTCAAGTTCGACTATGAAGTCAACTAAAGTCAAATGCCATAGTGTTTTTGTATAAGTGTTAGTTTCTGGGTCTTTTATGTCAATAATCGAAGGTTTAGGGTGTGTAGTGTTAGTTTGGTTGTTTTTTAATTTCGGTTAACTACTTTTAGGGATTTAAGTTATCCGTTTTAGTTCTTCTTGTAATCAATCAAGTTCATCAATTCCATTGAAGTTTTAGTAGATTGAATTTCTTGTAATCTCAATTCTTTGTGTTCAATTCGCACAAGTGGTATCAGAGCCTGGTTCGGCTCAAGGTTGAAGAATTGATTCGAATTCACTGGATAATCGAGAAGACGAAGGTGTCCACCAAGTTCGAAACAGAGAAATTCGATGGGAAGAATGACTTCAGTTTATGGAGGGTAAAGATGAAGGCGCTCTTAGTTCATCAAGGTTTGGCAGAAGCACTCGCCGGAGGAGAGGCCAAGGCAGGAGTGTTGGATAAAGAACGGAAAGAGATCACGGAGAAGTGAAAAGAAATGGGTGTCAAGGGCCATAGCGTGATCATCCTAAGTCTAGGTGATCGTGTGCTCCGTGAAGTCACGAAGGATACCTAGGCTGCCGGTATATGGACGAAACTTGAATCACTGTACATGATAAAGAGTTTAGCAAATCGATTATACCTGAAGAAGAGACTTTATACCCTTCAAATGAATTCAGGTAAATCAATTGAAGATCACACTGAAGATTTCAATAAGCTAATTTTGGATTTAGAAAACATTGAAATTGAACTTGATGAGGAAGATCAAGCCATCATATTCTTGACCTCCCTACCATCCCACTATGAACACTTTGTTGATACGATGCTATATGGAAGGGATACCCTGTCCATGGAAGAAGTTCTTGCAGCATTAAACTCAAGAGAATTGAAGAAGAGGTCGGACTCAAGAGAAGAAGGTGGAGAGGGCCTCTTCGTGAGGGCAGGTCCGAGATGAGAGACTCTAGGAGTCAGAAACAAAGAAATTCATCAAGATCCAAATCAAAACTCAGAAGAAAGTGTTTTGTGTGTCAATCTGAGAAGCATTTGAAAAAGGATTGTCCTGAGTGGAAAAGAAGGTTCAAATGTACTCAGTCAGAAGAAAACTCTGATGGTTATGACAATGCCGATGTATTAATGACCATCAGCACCAATAATATGAAGGGTTGGGTGCTAGATTCCGGATGCTCATTTCATATGACCCCACTTAAGGAGGCATTCTCTAAACTCATACTACACAAGTCTGGGACGGTCAAGTTGGGTGATGACAGGACTTGTGAAATTCAAGGAATGGGAACTGTGGTGTTTAAGCTGCATAATAGAACTGAGTTAAAACTGAGTGATGTCAGGTATATTCCTAAGTTAAAAAGGAGCCTGTTGTCTATGGGCACTTTTAAAGATCTGGGTATCAAGTGTGCCTCAAAAATGGGAAAGCTAAAGTGATCAATGGATCCTTGGTTGTACTATCCGGAACAAAAAAGAAAATAACATATACCCTTGATGGTGACGTGTTAGTAGAAAATGTATCAATGGTGACAACAACCGGAAGTGACATAGTGGTCCTGTGGCACAAGAGACTTGGGCATATAAGTCAGCAAGGGTTGGTTGAACTAAAGAACCAAGGAGTATTGCCTGGGTTAACTGATTGCAATATTGGTTTCTATGAGCATTGCATCCTGGGCAAAGCTCATAGAGTAAAGTTCAACAAAGGTACTCATAATACAAAAGGAGTACCGGACTATGTGCACTCAGATCTCTAGGATCCATCCAAGCATGTGTCCATGGAAGGGGCCTACTATTTCTTGTCTATAATTGATGACTATTCCCGGAGAGTATGGGTATATCCATTAAAGAAGAAGTATGAAGCATTCAGCAAATTTAAAGACCGGAAAGTCTTAGTTGAGAAGCAAGTTGATAGAAGAGTTAGGAAACTAAAAACTGATAATGGGCTTGAGTTCTGTGCTGAAGAATTCTCAAGGTTTTATAGAGATCTGGGAATTGCTAGGTGGCATCTTACAGTTCCTGGCACACTATAGTAAAATGGCTTGGTTGAGAGAATGAACAGAACTTTGTTAGACAAGGTCAGGTGTATGTTGACAAGTTCTGGTTTACCTAAATCATTCTGGGCAGAGGCTGTATCAACTGCAGCATATTTGATCAATAGATCACTAAGTGCTTCCATACAGAAGAAGACCCCAATGGAGGTATGGTCTGGTGATAAGTTGAATTATAACAACCTAAAGGTATTTGGGTCTTTGGCATTTGCCCATACAAGTCAGGGGAAGTTGGAGCCTAGAGCATAGAAGTGTGTTTTTCTGGGATTTTCTGAAGGAGTAAAGGGATATCGATTATGGAGACTTGAGAATCCCAAAGTTCTGGTGAGCAGGGACGTTACATTCAAGGAGGGGGTATTATATAGAGATATAGTAAGAGGTTCTAATCAAGGAGGGGGTATTATATAGAGATATAGTAAGAGGTTCTAATCAAGGAGAGAACCTTGATACTATGAAGAATAACTCAATAAACCAGGATGTTCAGATAGAGGTGGAGTCTCCAATTCCAGAGAACATAGGAACAAACAAAGCTAGTGATGGTGGTAGTGGTAATACTCAGATGCCTCAATACAGCATTGGTAGGGATAGACCTAGGAGGAATGTTCAACCTCCTTTGAGATTCAGAGAAGGAGAGGATATCTCTGCTGTGGCATTCATGACAGCCAAATTTGATGCTGTACAAGAGCCTTTGACCTTTGAGGAAGCGATTACTTCAAGTGAGAAGGCTGATTGGATTGCTGCTATGAAGGATGAGATGGAGTCATTACATAAGAATGAGACATAGGAGCTGGTTGAAAGGCCTCCTAATCATAAGCTGGTAGCATGTAAGTGGTTGTATAAATTGAAGGAGGGAGCTACACCTAGGGATAAGCCTAGGTTTAAGGCTAGATTAGTAGCTAAGGGCTTTACCCAAAGAGCTGGTGTTGATTACACTGAGATATTTTCTCCAGTGGTTAAACAATCTTCAATAAGAGTGACTTTATCTTTAATATCTCATGATGACTTAGAACTGGAACAATTAGATGTAAAAACAACCTTTTTACATGGATACTTAGATAAGAAGATTTATATGGCTCAACCTAAAGGGTTTGAAGAACAAGGTAGTGAATATAAGGTATGTCTCTTGAAAAGGTCTCTATATGGTCTTAAGCAATCACCTAGACAATGGTATAGGTGTTTTGATGAGTATGTAACCAACCATGGGTTTAGAAGGAGTTCATATGACAGCTGTGTTTACTTGAAAGGAGGGGGTAGCCACTCTAATGTTTTTCTGCTACTTTATGTGGATGACATGCTTAGAGCATTCACAACCCGTGCCCTATAATCATGTGAGTGTGTTTGGTATATTATATGGAATGATTTTGAGTGGTTGTGAGTGAAGGAGAGAGAAATGTTATTGTGGATTGGTATATTTGAAGAATCACTGTACAATCCTTATAAATTTTTTAATATTTTTTAAAGTGGTTGTGAGTGAATGAGAGAGAAAGAAGTAATGATAAGGGTATAAAAAGTATTATTTAATTGAAAGGAGAGAGAAGAAGTAGTGATTTTTAGTGTAATTATATAGATAAAGATAAGGAATGGGATGTGAATGCTCTTATAGCTTACAATGATAAGTCCCAAATTGAAGCTATAAAGCAGTTGTTGATGAATGAGTTTGATATGAAGCAACTTTGTGAGGCTAGGAAGATTACTGGGATGGAAATTGTCAGGGACGGAGGCTGCAAATAGTTGAAAGTTTCTCAGGGTTCGTATCACCCGAAGATGTTAAGAAACTTTGAAATGGATAATAGTAAATCTGTTAGTACTCCCCAGGCTCAACATTTTAATCTCTCAAATGGAGATAGTCCTCATACAGAAGAAGAGTGTGCATATATGAGGAAGGTGCCATATCCAAAATCTGTTGGGAGTCTAATGCACCTCATGGTATGTAGCAGACCTGATATTGGCTATGGGGTTAGTGTGGTAAGTAGATTTCTTGCTAATCCGGGTTAAGGTCATTAGTTGGCAGTTAAGTGGCTGCTGATGTATCTTAATGGTACAAGGGATTTTGGTTTAGTATATGGTGTTAATGACAGTGAAGCTCAGGAGTTGGTTGGGTTTATTGATTCAGATTATGCTAAAGATTTAGATCGTGGCAGGTCGATTACTGGATATGCTTTTAAATTTCTCGAAAATTTGGTTAGCTGGAAAGCGAGATTGCAGCCGGTAGTTGCTTTATCAACAACTGAATCTGAGTATATAGCTCTTACTGAGGCTGTCAAGGAGGCACTTTGGTTGAAAAGGATTGTGGCTGATCTAGGGGTACACTCATGCAGTTGTATTTTGTGATAACCAAGGTGCTGCTCTGTTATCTCGAAATAGTCTATTTCATGAGAGAACTAAACATATTCGAGTCAAATATCATTTAAATAGAGAAGTTGTTAGTGCTAAGAGGTGGATGTGGAGAAGGTTGAAACTGAACATAATCCTGCTGATGTTTTCACCAAGACTTTGCCTGGACCAAAGTTTCATTTTTGCCTTGATGCCTTGGGTGTGGGTTAATATGATACTTAAGTTGACTTCAAGGTGGAGATTGTTGATTCAAATTCGAATATGAAGTCAACTAAAGTCAACTGCCATAGTGTTTTTGTATAAGTGTTAGTTTCTGGGTCTTTTATGTCAACAATCAAAGGTTCAGGGTGTATAGTGTTAGTTTGGTTGTTAGTTAATTTCGGTTAACTACTTTTAGGGATTTAAGTAATCCGTTTTAGTTCTTCTTGTAATCAATCAAGTTCATCAATTCCATTGAAGTTTTAGTAGATTGAATTTCTGGTAATCTCAATTCTTTGTGTTCAATTCGCAACATGTACAAGCATCCATACTACTATTACCAATTAAGCAACAGAATCATTGAACTTGTGCCATATATTTATTTTTATAAACCTGGTAAATCAAGTGTTGGGCCGTGGACTTTCTGCACAGTTTTGGTGTCCTAAAGTTTGTTTAGTAGGTTTTATTGGTTTGATATTGTTATAGTTTTGATATAGTGCACGTCTTTTATTTGGTAGGAGATTGGAGTTACTTAAGGATAGTTTTGATATAGGTATTTAATATTTTGGTGGGTAAGTAGTTATTATAGATAATAGAGGTAATGGTGGCAGAAGAGAAAAGCGACATAAAAAGTTTGATGATGAGAGGGTGGTGTTACCTTGTGTGATTCTGCGTCATCACCGCTGATCCCAACAACCTGGGCTCCTGCTTTCTTGAATTTTTCATACGAGTCTCTGAATGCACATGCCTGCAGATTGCATCGATCACACAAATTACATTCATTCAGATATGAAATCAGAAGTGTATACGTGGTTGAATAAAGAAAACATTATTAATTCCCTCCCATAATATTAATATAAGTTTGTGAAAGTAGCAGAGCAGAGAGAGAGAGAGAGAGAGAGGAGTGCCTGTTTGGTGCAACCAGGGGTTTCATCAGCAGGGTAGAAGTAGACGACAACAGGCTTGCCTTTGAATTTGGAGAGGCTCACAGTCTTACCTTCTTGATCTTTAAGTGTGAAGGACGGGGGCACGGACCCTTTGTTTACCTGAAACGTACACCAGATGATGATTTATATATGAGCAAGTGAAAAAGGTAGCTAGGTAAATAAGCAAGTCATGTAATGTAATGTACCTTAGCAGAGACAGTGAGGGGGCTCTTGCTGCTCAAAGAAGAAGACGAAGAAGACGAAGAAGAAAGAGGGACGATGGAGAGGGTGAGGCCATGGAAGTGGGATCTGAATGGAGTATTATTATTATTATTGTTATTAATAGCGAAGGAGGAGGGGTTGCGTTGTGTAGGGGCGGCATAAGCATTACAGGCAGGGAGGGAAGAAGAAAGGAGCTTAGCCATTTTACTTACTTGAATCGTCTCTTTTGCTGCAACCAAAGATAGAAAGAAAGATAGGACGATGATGATGATGATGATGATGATATGAATCCCATACATATCTTTAAGGTTGAGATTTATCCACAGCAGATAGATTTCTTGGTTGACGTGGAAGCAAGTGGATCACATGAGGGAGGGAGGGAGGGAGGGATACTTGTACTTGTCTCCTCACCATTCAAACAAATAAAAACTAAGCAAAATTACCTAAATAACCATTTTACCATTTCTCTTTACAATACTAACTATTCACTTTAAAGTATTCATTCAATCAACTGGTCTAGTCGATTACCAACAATGCAACAATTCTTATCTTAACCGTATTCATCTATATTGTTTCACATCCATCACTATTTCAACCACTTGGGTTAAAAATCTATTACTTCATTGAATCTAACATATCAAACTAGAAATAGCATCACTATCTTGAAACCCTTTAGCCATACTTGTAAATTGTAATTCATTTCTCCCTTATACACCAACCATTTGGCAACTAACATTATTGATAGACTAATATATGCTTATTAAATCTAATATTGTTGATGCTCGGTATGTTATAATGTTATAGACTAATATATGTATGCAGATCTGAGACCCCTGTTTAATAGGATTGTTAGGCTTTAGTATGTAAAGTTACAAGTTTACTTACATAGCATGTGATGAGTGGTATAAACTCTATGCATATCTTTGTTGCATAATAATAGCATAAGTAGTTATCACATGGAAAAACTTGAAACAGTTAGTTATTTGATGACTTAAAATGTACAAGCTGGATGTTATTGTGGATTCATAAACCTTAATTAATAACATAAATACCCCTGTGCCAACATCTCATACTTAGCAACTAAGTTAGATACCCGTGTGTTACACGAGTGAAAATAAAAAAAAACTATATAATAAATAGTATATATGTATAATTTAATATATTTTCTAGATAAGACATCAACGAATCAATAAAGTTATATTATATATATGTATATATGTATATATATGTATATATGTATATATATATATATGTATATATATATATCAGACGTATTCAAGTTTTAAACAATAATATACGAAAAAACGATAATTATTATTCATAAAAATATATTAGATATATTCATTAATAGGAAAAACTTTACTGGATAGTAAGCAAGTTTTAACAGTGTTTCAATTATGTTGCTCATATTTTTATTTGTTCTAATAAGGTCACTAAAGTTTTAAGAGTGTTTCAATTGGGTCACTAATATTTTTATTTGTTCCAATTAGGTCATTAAAGTTTTAAGAGTGTTATAATTAGGTCACTCATATTTTTCTAATTGTTTTAAATAATTCACAATTTTTTTAAATAATTAAGTTTTTTATAAATATTGTTAATTTTTTTAGATTTCAACTTTTATACATTTTTAAAACTTATGAATAACCTAATTAGAACAATATTGAAATTTTAATGATCTGATTGGGACAAAAATAAGTGACTTGATTGCAACAAAAAACTTTATTAGTGGCCTAATTAGAATAATCCTAAAATTTGATTACTATTTTACAAAGTTACTCATGATTTTAATTTTTTATATTGATTATATAATTATAATAGTATTAAGAATTATATATTCACGTCTAACAATAACGTTTTATAATAAATTTAGAACGTCTTGTCATTGACGATATAAAACGAACAGTTCGAGTGAAATGAAATTTTATTAAATAGACAAATGAATAAAGAAAAATATAATTTTTCAAAATTTTAAGTAAAACATGTATCACATACACACACAGTATGTAAATGAATTTTGATTCCAATATTATGTGATCATGAAATTTTATTATCAAAAATAATTTAAGAAAAACGTTTGCAACTGCTCCCATATCAATTATATTTCCAAAATAATAATTCAAAAAATAATTATAAACATTTTTTGATAAATATAGATTTAACATATATAAGTTTATTCTAGTGATGACAAGTGGATAGAGTTTAGGTGGCAATAAGGTGGACCGTCTAAAAATATGCCATGTGTCTTCAAAATATTTTAATTTATTAGTATAAATAAATGTTAGGCCTTTGGACTAAAGTAGAAAGAGAAACTATTAAACTAAGAGCATCACTAATAGTAAGTTCTAAAAAAAATAATAACGAATCTAGTGAGCTAACACGTCAGAAAAACACATGTGTTTTAAAATCTTCAAAAATCACTCTAATAAGAAAACTAAAAAAACTTTATCAAATCATCACCATCTTTTTATTTTAACCACTCATTTTTTCTCTCTTTAATATATATATCCATATATATAGTACATGGATCCACATCTATTCATTTTTTGGTGTTCTTGTGGAAGAATAATTACATCAAAAACATCCCCATCCGAAGTGCGACAAACTCAATAGATGTTCATGTGGCTGTTTTTGAAGTATGAAAAACGTCTATTGAAGATTATCTAAAGAATGGAAATTATTAATTATATCTTTAATTTTTAAAGATTAGAGACCAAATCTAAAATTTTAATAAAGACATAGGGACTAAATGTGAAATTTACTCTTAAGTTTTTTAATGGTCATATTTTATCTACTTATTCTACCTCATTTAATGTACACCATAATTATTAATTTATACGCGTACATCAACTATTGATCTCAATAGTGTTTCATCACATCAGCTTAAGTGATTTTACCATTGGACCCAACCCTCACCCTTTTTTAGTTATACCTAATCAGTAAAAACATTCACAACAATATTCGTGTAACTATCCCTGTCTTTGAATTATAAGAGAAAATAAATGAAAATCTCTATGCAAAAATCAAGTTAGCACTCTTCTTCCCTCCTAAATCACTCTCTCTTCCTCAATCCTTGTGATTGCAAATCATAGACACCCGTAATTGTTCATCTCCCAAGCCCTAGTGTTTGCAAATCATAGACACCCGTAATTGTTCATCTCCCAAGCCCTAGTGTTCGCCTTTAACGAATCCTGATTGCAAATCGTAAACACCCTCCGTGATAATTTGCTCTTTATAAGTTGAATCGAGTCAGTATAGTTCTTGCAAATTGCAGTTTTTAATGTGATTATTTTCAACTACACATCAAATTTGGAGCCACTGTCTTAGTATGCTACCACCCGAAGAAATTGTTTTCTTCTTTCTTGATATATGTGATGTGATTTCATCAGGATCTGTGCCAATGCCTTGTAAATCGTCCGCAACTTTTCTTTCTAACTTGTTTAATCGATATCAAAAGATTTGGTATCCAGTTGTATACATTTTTTATTTCAATCAAGTATAAATATACAGTTACAAGATAAATATGGAAATGATACAAATTGGCAATTTACAAACAATCATTTTAATTTGGTGATTTCGAGGGATCGACTCTCGGCTGGATTTGTGGTAACCAAAATGTCCAATGATTTGAGCCAATAATCTTGTGTCCATGTGCTGTGAATAGTTGGTTGCTAATATACCCCTATAGTCAAAACATATGGTTGTTGGATGTTAAGACTATTTTGAAAATCTTCGAATAAAACCCATGGAAGTCCTTTCGTAAAAATGTCGACTATTTGGTACCAGGATGGAACGTGTAAGACCTGTACCTATCCACGAGCGACTTTTTCTCGAATGAATGAATATCCATTTCTATGTGTTTAGTTTGTTGATATTGGACGAAATTTCCAGAGAGATAAATGACACTAACATTGTCACAATAAACAACAGTTACGTACTTTGGTGGTTTATTGAAGCTCAACCAATGAGTTTTAAATCCAACAAACTTCCAAAATGACATTAGCAACTCCGTGGTATTCGGCCCCCATACTTGAGCGAGATAAGATTAGTTGGCGTTTTGAGGACCAAGAGAGTAGATTGTCGCCCATACATACAGAATACCCAAACATTGACCAACGTGTGTCAGGGCACCCACCCCAATCAGCGTCCGTATAAGTGATGAGGGTAGTGGAAGCCATTGAACCGATTATGAACCGTAACCAATTGTACCTTTTATATATCGAAGGATTCTTTTTAGAGCATGCATGTGGGAGGTACGTGGAACATGCATGTGCATGCACACTTTTTGTACGCGTAGGTGAGATGTCGGGGTAGGTGAACGTCAGATATTGGAGAGCGTTTGCTAAGTGACGATACTCGGTACCGTCGGGTAGTGGATTATCATCGGTAGTACTAAGTTTTTGCTTTGTGTCTACTGGAGTTGAGGTTGGGTTGCATAAACTCATGCTTGTCTGTTCAAGAATGTCTTGATCATAAGTCTTTTCAGATAAAAAGATGATGTGCCTTAGCGATGAACAACAATGCCCATGAAGTAGCTCAAGGGTCCTAAATTCTTCATAGCAAATTCTTTGGAGACAGACTACATGAAGTAAAATCGAAGGCGATTTGTAGAAGTGACTAAGATTATGTCATCCGGATATAAAAGTAGAGAAGCAATTTCGTAACCCAATCGATAAATGAAAGTGAGTGATCCGATTGATTACGTTAAAATCCATATGAGAAAACATAAACCGCAAACCGTTGATACAAATGTAGATTGTCATGGTGTACTAAAAAAATTTAAATTAAGGCTTAGCTCACCTATACTAGTATGGGTAAGTACGGTCGTCTACACAAGGAATATTTGAAAAGTGTAACTCTAGTTCAATGATTTTAATTTTATGAAGAAAATAACTTTGAATTAATAATTGATTTAGAAAACAAAATTTGCAAATTTATTAACTTGATTAATTGTAAAAACTTAATATCCACTCCGGGTTTCAGGTTTGTAAAATAAAGTTGTAACCTATTTATTCTTCGCAAACAACCACATAGACATAATTGTATTGGTTTGATTGATTTTAGTGATAGAGATGGAATGGGTTTAAATGAACCTATTCACAAACTACCAATTTCAATTTGCTTATCAAAACGTAAGACTCATAATGCACATGATGTAAAGAAACCAAAAACTGATGAGTATTAGATTAAGATTCAAAACTAAGGAAAACCATTTAAAGTAATCAACCAATAATTGAAATCATATAGGTTAACATGTCAATCAAAACTTCAACCCAATTTAAGAACAACTAAGGTTAAACAAATGTCATAAACACAAACCCTACACTAGAAGAAGATCACGAGTGATTTAGCTGCTAATGGTTGTCATGGAATTGAAATCGGTTTTCATATGAGTTGACTGCATGAAAGGATGGATCCTTAGGTCTTCGTTGCTCTCAAAATTGCTCTTTGAATGGCTAAAAATGACTTGGTGAAGAATAAATTTGCAACCCCCTTTTTAACATTTAATTAGGTTACAAAACACTAAAAGTTCGTAGCTATCAGCCCAGGGATGTAATTTATGTCCTCAGGGACATAATTTACTAGCCCCTTGAATCAACACTTTTTCTCATGTTTTGCGTCCTAGTTTGCATGCTTTATTTTGGCTTATCACATGTAGGACGTAATTTACGTCCTTAGTGACGTAATTTATGTCCCCTTCACTTTTCCTTCAATGTGTCTATTTCTCAAGTGTTGCCTTCTTTGTGAACTTCCGGCTTCCATTCTAACTCCCGAAAAGTACCCGATTTGTGTCGGTTAAGCTCCGCAAACCTGAAATTCAATAATCTCTCAAAGTAATCGTGTTCCACAAGATTAAACACATAAAAACACATAATTAAACATTTTAATATAGTGAAACCCCCCTACATATCAGATACCAAGCTTGCGGAGCTTGTTGAAAACTGCATAGGGATTTCTTTAATAAACAAACATGATCGGGAAAGCGTTTGTCACGAAAACCCAACGGTTGGTACATGTAAACTGTTTCTTGTAGGTTGGCATGAAGAAACGTGTTTTTCACGTCAATTTGATAGATTGGCCATCCATTTAATACACCTAAATTTAACAAGGGGTGTAGATCGTAGCGGGTTTCATGACGAGGCTAAATGTTTCACCGCAGTCGATACCCACTTGTTGAGAATGGTCATCACACACTAAACATGCTTTGTATCTTTCTAAGAACCCGTTTGAATACTTTTTATGCCAAAAAGCCATATACTACTCACAATACTCATGTTTGGAGATGGGATTAAGGGTGAGGTTGGTGGCCAAGACTAGTCATTGAGAAGGGGGACTGGATGGTGTGAGGTATTAAGATTTGGGCTTGGGTGTAGGCCTAAGGATGACGATGTGTTACTGTGGAATGAAGAATGTGAGATATGAGGTGAGTTTCATTCGAAAAACAAACGATATGTTTGAAAATTTGGTGTAAGAGTATTAGAAAAGGGACATGAGGTTTTATTAAAAATTACGTATCAAGAGATAATGATTTTTCTAGAAATCAGATATAGCACCTGCACCCGTGATGGTTAGAAGGATACCCTAAGAAAATTCAAGGTGAAGAGCATTTTTGTAATTTGTGGATGGTCGTGAAAGGGAAGAGTGGACAACATAGGCATCCAAAAACATGTAAATATGAACAGGTGGGTGTGCGGTTAAAGAGAAGGGTGGTGGGAGTTTTGTGTTGCAATAGTATATATAGAAGAAATGATATTACGAAGGTAAGTGGCGTGTTGTAAGACGTGATGGCAAAAATTATTAGGAGTCAATGAGTGGGTGAGAAGAGTACAATGATGTTGTTTAAAGAATGAATATTTTGTTTGACCTTTTCGTTTTGAGACGAAGTGTTAGGGCATGATAACCAAAAAGAAATCCCATGGTTTTTGTGATATTGGTGAAAATTTTTGTTTTTATACTCTTTATCATCTTGGGTTTTAAATAGTTAAATTTTCAAAAATGTCGAACACTTGAGACTTATGTCCAATTAGGAAGGTCCATAAAACATTTGTTTTGTCATAAAGAAATAAGAGATAGTATTTGTGACCACTTAATATCAAAAGGTGAATAAGTAATATTTGTAGATTCACTAAATGACAATCGAATATGTTTTCTAAAAGGACAAGAAGAGCAAATGTTTGACAATGGTTTATTCAAAACAAAAGGTAAACTAGACTTCAAAAAGTTAAAGATAAGAGCCTGGGGTTGACCAAGGCGTTGATGCCAAACGTCTTCAGAGATAATTGTCAAGACGGTTGAAGTCTATGTTGAAGGGAGAGAATTGAGCGTGAGTGGGTACAAATCTCATGTGCTATCACATCGGAGGATAGGTGTTCGCGTCTAGTAATCCTTCATAACAAAACCATAGAGTTCAAATTCCACGGTAACATTATTATCTCGGGTTAAAGGAAAAACAAAAATAAGGTTGGTAATGAGATTAGGGATAAGCAATATTTGGTTTAGTTTTAAAGGAGGTAAGGGGGAGGTAAAACATGATGCCCAATTTCAATAACTAGTAATTTTGTAACACCCGGCCCTTTATACCACCTATATTGTCCGTTTTGCCCACGAGGAACCCACAGATTTGCTTTTGGTTGCCCGGATGAAAACTTCCTACGAAGGTCACCCATCCCCAGATTGCTTCCATATGAGCACACTTAACTATGGAATTCTCCTCTTATCTACAGGCAATACGCCCAAAGCGTGTTGGTAATATTAGAGCTCAGACATTTCTTATGAACCAGAAATCTCTCAAGTCCACGGCCGATGTGGGATTTTCCTAGGGTGTTGCAATCACCCCCTTTTGGACTCGTCATCCTCGATGAGCACGAGAACTCACTGTCCATGGTGAGGCTTGTCCCACCATCCTGAGCGGCACAGGAGTGGCTCTGATACCATTTTGTAACACCCAGCCTCTCATACCACTAATATTTTATGCTTTGCTCACGAGAAGCTCATTGATTTGTTTTTAGTTGCACGGGTGAAAACTAGCCGTGAAGGTCACCTATCCTTGGATTACTGCCACCAGAGCACACTTAACTGTGGAGTTCTCATCTCATTCACAGCCTATACACCCTAAATAAGTTGGTTATATTAAAGGCCATACATTCCTTAGGAACCAGGAATCTTTCCTATCCATGACCGATGTGGGATTTGCTATTTCAACAATTACATTATTAAACGCATCATTATTAAATTTGGAGGAAAGTATACCTGAGTTATGAGTCATGTGTGAGGTGGCGCATGTGTCAAAAAAGCCTTGATGTTCTATAGAGTTCAAGGACACGACATGTAGTGCTTGCTCGATATCAGTAGGCGCATAGGATAGTTTTGAAGTTGCATATGCTTGTTGTTGTTAAGGGAACAAACCAGGTACTCCTTGGCCATGATACGGACTATTTTGGGTAGGACTTGGCAATTATTTGGTGTCGAATGATAGGGACATGGAGGGTAAGTCCATGAGGTATGTGGTGGTGGTGCATTCCAAGAGGGATTTTAGGAAAATCCATATGTTGGATTCCATGGCTAGAGAGATCCAAGCTTCAAGAACAGTGGATTTGTTTTTAAGAATGGCGTGTAAAAGGTAATTTTATTTCATGTTATAGATCTACTGAATAATAATGGCATCTAAGCGATGCTACAAGTCAATCCACCTGTGTGACAGCTTTGGGTTGGCTTGAGGCTTAAACTTTGTTTTCGGTTATGGTTCAGATAGAATAGGAGGAGTGACAGACGAGTTGATATGATTATACACAAAAAACGCTTTGCAGTGTAATTTGAACAACTTGACCCAAGAGTTGTATTAGCCGCCTTCCATCTCGAGTGTAAAGGGAACAAAATTCCAGATGTTTGTGACCATGAGGGCAGGGTGGGACTTGAGATCTATGAGATTAGTAAAAAGAAGGAGCAGTGGGTGTGTTTGGGGAATAAAAAAGAGGGATCAGAGGTTAACACGACTACGAGGAAGGGATGAAAAAAAAGAAAGTTCTAGTCTCTGTTACTATAAAAGATTGGGTTCCCAGTTGTGTCCCTCTTTAAATTCAATCAAGTATAAATATACAGTTACAAGATAAATATAAAAGTGATACAAATTGGCGATTTATAAACAATCACATTAGTTTGGTGATTTTAAGAGATTGATTCTCAGCTGAACTTGTGGTAACTGAAATATCCAATGATGTGAGCCAATAATCTTGCTGTCCATGTACTGTGAATATTTGGTTGCTAATAAATATTTGAAAGACATAATAATAAGACAAAATAGATGATACTTAAAGTCATACGAAAAGGAAGAGAGAGATATAGCAAACAAGGGAATATTAGGTAGCGTTTGGCATGCAGGAATAAGGAGCAGAATGGAATGAACCGTTGAGGGTGAATGCAAAAAGACATGTTTAGTTGGTGAAAGTAATAAAATTAACCATTACATAGTTGATTCCACTCCCTCAAATTTATTTGATCCACCCCCTTTCTTTATTTTCATTTCATCCCTTCTTGTCACCAACACCACCCACTCACCCACCACAACAATCACCACCGCCACCAAGATTGTTCATCACTGGCAACCACCACCAGAAACGGTCACCACTACCGGCATCGACCACCACCAACCACTGGCCTCCGCTGCTAACCACCGGCCACCGTTAGCGCTACCAACAACCACCGGCACCATTCACCACCCCGCGGTCGCTAACCACCGGTACCGCCCACCGCCATAGGAAACCATCATCGGCCCCGACCACCACCGGAAATCTCCACCAACCATCACCACCATAACTACTTTTACATTTTATTCTTTTATTTTTTCATAACTAACAAACAACACAAAGTAATGATTTATATTATTTTTAAATAATGACCAAACATGATAATAGAATGTAATGATTCAATTAATTATCTCATCCATTCAATTTCCTTATTCATTACATTTCTTCATCCATTTCATTACCATATACCAAACAGACACTTAAGATGGGATGATGAATCAGATGTAGATGATTTATTAAAATTAGGTATAAATTTAAGAGACGGTAATTTTTAAATAAATTTAAGAGATGAAAATGAATGCTTTAAGCTAAACTAAATAACAAAGCTAAACTAAATAACCAAACGTCTTTTACTCTTGCATCCTTCAAAGGGAAACTTAACCATCAAACACCTTTTGCTTAGTGCTCCACAATTATGCTCGCTAAAAAGATAAGGCCCAATACTTAAAAACAAATTAACCTTTAACCTATATGTTAATTTCAGAAGTAAAGAATCAGTGGCTTTTCTACTTTTTCATTTTGGCCACCATAGTTTGAGGTCTTAATTTTAAGGCACTATCTATAAGCCACCGCCACCACCACCACCGCTTTCTTTATTAGTTTAGAGTGTGTGTGTGAGAGAGAGAGATAGTTGAGAAAGCATGCATGGCGAGAAAGAAAGCTTTTGGATCTGTCTTAAGGCACGCTGTTGGTGTCCACTGTTGGGTTAATTTTGACGGGTTAAGTCTGGTCACGAACCGAGTCGGTTTATGGGTTGTTTATATTTAATAGTATTTTAATTTGAATAGCTTAGTAGTTGAATTGGTATGCCTTTGACCATGGTTGTGGTTGGTAACGTGCAAGAATGATATATCATGTATTAGGTAGTTTAATAATTCAATGATCCTTAGCACAACTGGTTAAGGTAAGGTACCCATGATATGTAAATAAAGGGAGGTCATGAGTTCGAGTCTCACTCTAAGCAAAATGCTCATAATTGAGCCAGGGGGTTTTCTCAGTAATGGGTTTCCTCCTTGAAGGGTTTGGGGTGCGGTCCCGGCTGGGAAACGGATAGGTGGGTCCGATTAAGATAACACCTATCCTCCGAAGCAGGGTCGTACATTTACCGTTAAAAAGGTAGTTTAGTAATTTGTGGACTCCATGATCCTACGTGATGTAAGCTATTTGTAGGTTTCTTTGTTTAATGTTTAAGAAAAGAAGTACTTGTCCTTTTCAAAATCTATGCAATTCACTTTCGTTCTCTCTGTTATTCAACATAATCACAAAACTCATAACAAAAGTTATATTTACAATTGAAGAAGAGAAGACCTGGTACCAATATTTGGTATCAGAGCATCAGGGCTCTGGTCGTTTAGAAGGAGAAAGGGTCGTTCCATGTGAGTAGCGAAAGGTGGCGTGAAGACCGGCTGCTATAGCAGCAAAGACCGAAGAAAGAGACCAATGTTGGAAAGGAAGAACCGGCGAGAAGGGAGAAAGACCGTGGCCGAAAAGGGAGTCCGGCCGAGTGACCGAAACAACCGCTACAAAAGACCGGATGAACCTAGTCCGAGAAAGGTTAAACCGAGACTGAAAGAGACAACCGTGACCGGCGTTTTGCTTGAGAAAGAAAGCTAGATTGAGAAAGGTAATTTCTTGCAGAAAGAATGGGGGGAGAAAAGAAAGAAATTATGGTTCGTGAGCAAGGTAACGTACAACAAGAAATTGTGGTTCGTGAGAAAGGTAATATATCATTTCAACGTAGAATTAACTGAGACCAATTATACTACTTGGTCTATTATGATTGAAACCGTGTTAAGGGCATATGGACATTAGGATGCTATAACCAAAGATGAGGTTGATGAGAAGAATTATATCACTAAAGGTATAATTTATCAAACTCTCCTAGAGAATGTTCTTTTATAGGTTGCTAAAAACAAGAATGTGAAAGATGTTTAGGCATCAATTCGGGTTCGCTATCTAGGAGCCGAACGAGTGCAAGAAGCAAGGTTGCAAACGTTAAGAAACAAATTGGAGATGCTAAAGATGAAAGAAAATGAATCAATCAATGACTTTTCGGGTAAGATAAGTGGTATTGTTGCTAAATTTAAAAGTCTTAGTTCATGTCTTGACGAGGAGGTGATTGTGAGAAAGTTTCTCAATTCGGTTCCAAAGAAGTACTTACCAATTGTACCTCCCATTGAACAATATTTAGACCTTGCAAGTATGCTATTTTTAGAAGCGGTTGGAAGGGTGAAAGCTTATGAAGAAAGGCTTCAAAGTCATGAAGCAAAGGATGAGGAACAAGGACAACTCTTGATGGCCAATGAACAAAAGTGTGGTGAAAGTAATGGAAGAGGGAGAGGACGTGGGAAAAACTATGAAAGAGGTGGAAGAGGCCGAGGTAAAGGATTGGGTCGAGGTGACAAGAATGGAATTTGATGTTTTGATTGTGGAACTTTTGGTCACTTTAGTTATGAATGCACTAAATGGAAAGACAAATACAAAGAGGCCAATTTGATCCAAGAAGAAGAACCGATCCTACTTTGAAAAAAATGGGTAGACGTTAAGATTACGGGGTGAAAGTTGGTTAATCTTGACAGGTCAAGTCGGGTCACGAACCAGGTCGGTTTATGTGTTGTTTTATTTATTAGTATATTTTAATTGAATACTTAGTAGTTGAATTGATATGCCTTTGACCGTGGTTGTGTTTGGTAACGTGCAAGAGAGGTATATCATGTATTAGGTAGTTTAGTAAATTGTGCACTCCATTATCCCACGTGATGTAAGCTATTTATAGTTTTTTTTGTTTAATGTTTAAGAAATAAAGTACTTGTCCTTTTCAAAACATATGCAGTTCAGTTCACTTTCGTTCTCTCTTTTATTCAACATAATCACAAAACTCATAACAAAAGTTAGATTTACAATTGAAGAAGAGAAGGCCTGGTACCAACATCCACGTGCCTATTTTATCATACTCATCTTCATCTCCGCATCATCAAGCAGTGGTGGCGGTTATTTCTGGCCACGATTGCAGCCCGTCGATGACTTAAACGACCACAACTTTGGATGTAGTGGGTTTTAGTTTGAGCCGTTACACAGTTGAGAAGCCTCGTTAGGTGGTTTTCTTGGCTAATGGGTCATAGATCAACTGGTTTAGGAGAAGGCATTCTATGAATTTTTAAAGTGGAGGTCATGGGTTAGAGTCTCACTTGGTGCAATATGCTTCAAGTTGGCCAAGGGTTTTTATCACAGTGGGTCTTTGGGTGGTGGGTTTCCTTTGAAATGGTGGGCGAGCCGGATCACCAGCCGGATCACCAGCGTTGTCTGGTTCGCGGGCGTGGGTGGTCTTTCGCCAATGGGTTTACTCGGGTGACCGGACTTAAAAATTATTTGTTGGTCATTCAAAAAAAAAGTTGGTTTTCTTGAACCTAACCAATGACTTGATCGGCGATGGTTCAATGAATATCGGGCGACCCGTGGTATCCAAATGAGGTATGGACCTATGGTGATTCGTCTACTATTGCATGTCAATATTTGGCCCTATTACTTGATTTTCGGTAATCTCGGGCTTACTATTGATGTTCAGAATATGAATCTACATTGCTTTTAACCTCAATGAGGGTTTTTAATTTTGACACGACATGACAAGACGATTGACGACGTAATTGAAATTTGATCTTCTGTGGTTGCAATTTATGTTGTGTATGATGTTAGGGCTATGCATTCTGGTTCAGTTCAAGTGATATTTTTCTATTATGAAAAGTTGGTTGATGTTTGTCTTTATTGCTTCCTTTATTTGCGTGACTTGTGAAGCAAATTTTGGTAATGTTGGCATTAATTAACTGTCATATTTCAACTCTACTAAGATTGTTGATAGGCCAATCAAAGTACTTTTGTTGTGATTTATCATCCATTTATACTCTTGAAATAACAACGTTGGTGTCCAATATGGTAACTTTACAAATGCTAATGCAACATCTATAATGCTTCACTTGGGCTGGTGGTTTGTGCGTGTCGTTTTCCGGTCCTGCCACACTGATATGGTCAGGCTTGTTTATGCAACATACTCAGCTTGGCAGCCAATGATGTTTAATTAAGTATGAACTCAAGGGTCTGATGATTAACCAAGACTGAGATTATCCCCATATTGGCATGGCGATCCGGTTAGTTTTGTGAGCAGAATAATCGATTCTCTCACACTACAACTGGAAGGTTTTGCAACAATGATGGATTTATTTTGTTCTATTATTTACAGATCTGAGCCTCATATGAATTATGCCTATGTCTATTATAAAGGATATTTAATATTTTACAGCAGTTTGCAAACTAAGGGATGTCATGCCTAGGTCTATTATGAAGTATATTTAAAATTTTTACAGCAGTTTGCAACCAAAGGATGTCTTGGTTAGGTATGGATGTTACATTAATTATCACATTACTATGACTAAATCAGTTATTTGTTGTTATGATCAATAGCTGATCAGAGGTACCCAATGTTCTTGGAATTTCTTCTGTTACCAATATTCAAAAGTAAAAAAAAGGTTGAAAAATAAGATCAGAGTTCCAATCATTTGTCCTATTTTACATATCATATATTCATACATAATGCCTTTGACTTTTGAGCTAAATAAAATGTTGCAGGTTGCGCTAGAGACCTTAGAACCAAGCTTACAGTTAGCACGTGTTTTTCTTGCAGAAGTAAGTGATTAGTTGATTGGCTAAATATGATAAGTTGTGAGCGCTTAAATGCCATTTTAATTATATTGAACATTAGATCTAAATTATAAATCTTGGTTTTCTGTTTGTTCGATATGGGTTATGATTCTTGTCTATTTTTTCTTTTGTTCTGATGTGAATGATTAATTGCATTTTCAGCATTCCCATATGTTTTTCAATTATATGATAAAGGTTAAAAGTTGATATGTTTGATAGGAGCATGTGTTCTTCTTAACAATATTAAAAATGCATGCAACTGTTTATTTCTAATGTATAAATTAACAAAAAAAAAAAAAAAAAGAATATAGAGTTTTTTGTTTTGTTTCTTTCTATTTTACATAAGTGATATGGCATCTACATGTTACAGACTAAGTTGTAGGTTGTTTCTTAAAGTATGGATGCACTTGACGCTGATTTTTTGTTTATAAATATTGCATGCAATATTATATGTTTAAAATTGATCTAAAAAGTTGTTAACTTATTGCCTGATAGTGTATGTTGCATCTACAGGTTGCTTTTGTGGTCTATGTTTGTTAGCGTTGAAGTTTGTTGGCGTTTTGCAGGTACATTTGTCTTTATGTGCATTTGTAGAATTCAATCAAAACGTACAACATGCAACAAATTATTAGTTTTCTATGCTTACTTCAAACAAAGTTTGTTTCAGGTTAATTTCCCAATTGTTATATGTTTAGCAAGAAAGACTCAAGTAAAGTAACCAGCCATAAAGTTTACCTACTTTTCTTGGTTTGTCTGTCTTTTACTCCGTTTCTATTGTAGGAGTTACACCTCACTTTAAAATAGTTTGCATTAGTATTTCCTCTTTGTTGTCTTTTTTTTTGTTTGGTTTACATATTTTGTCATATCACTACAAGAAAAATCGCTTTTTGCGATTAACTTTTTTGCGACGATAGCTATTTCGTCGCAAAAAAGTCACAAAACGACAAAAAAAATAACGTTTTTAACTTTTTTGACCCCACATATTATTTCGTCGCAATTTTCGTCGCAAAAAAGTTTTGCGACCACTTTTTTACGGCGAACAGATAGCGACGAAATTTTCGTCGCAAAAAAGATATTGTGACGAAATTGGGTGCTTTTTGCGACGAACCCAGTCGCCGCAAAAGGGTGTATTTCTTGTAGTGATATATATCTCAACCTCTAAAGTTTTATTTAGAGGGTTGCTGGATTATCATTTCTGGTCTAGCTCTGCCTATGTGACGTAAATTTAGTTCAGAAATGAGTAAGATCAATTGTAATCTATAATTTATAATGACGCGTACATTGCCGTCGTAACACGCGGCGGGTTAAAATCTTAGTTCAAAATAAAAAGCTGAACCAAACCCACGTGATACGCCTCTAATTGAATTTCTTTTTTCACCGTTAATCATGTCATATGCTCTTCACTTCACATGTATTCTTTAAAATGCTTTAATCATTTCTGGTATATGTATGTTCTCTATATCAACTCAAAGATTAAACTAAATGTAATTGATTCAAATACGTACAAGGCAAATAAAGGATCAAAGATAATATTAGCAAAAAAAAAAAAAAGAAAGAAAAGAAAAGGTTAACATATATTTTAAAAAGTTAAACATATTAAACATTCACTAAAAACAGTATTTTGGATGATTGGTTGCATGTAATAAAAGCAATATAGCAATCAAAATCCAAAACATCATATAAACAACTAGTCTCATCAAATAGCCAATCCGATGCCTCCAAGCTTGTTAACTCATTGTTCTTGGTATATGATCAAACTTCTTTAGAAATATATGTTATAACAAGTCAGCTTACGTTGATGAAATCTAAGTTTGCTATTATGAAGTATGAAATGGTTAAATTGTTCAAACACTTTGTAGAAAATCATTTATGACTTGTTATAAACTAGTCGTTAACTACCTGTCTGCGGCGGTTAATTTTAATAAGATAAAATGGAAATGAAAAAGCAAGTTGCATATGCATGTATGTTTGGAATCTAAAAATGTTCAACGTTGTCATGAAAATAGCGTTCAGAAACAAATTATCACATTCCACCTTATAAGCACAAGATAAAGATAATAGAAAAACATAACATAAAACAAATTAAAAATAAAATAACTAAAAAAATAAAACCAAATAGAAATAGTTTGTTTATACAATTGAAAAAAAGGAAAAATATGGTATTTAAAATATTTTACGTAGAAGAAAACAATTCAGGGAGTAAAACCATCACATACTTTGTTGGTAGTGAGTCTAGTTATTATAGTGTATTTGATACATCTGAAAGAATAGATTAATTTTTTTAGTTAATAAAACGAAAAACTGGTATCTTGATTCTTTTATGTAGGCAAAGTAAAGAGTTAAATGTTTTTTTGGTCCTTGATTTTGTCTGATTTGTCCGGTTACGGCACCTGTGTTTTTTTTTACGGTTACAGTACTTCAATTTTAAAAAAATTGCTAAAACGACAATTCCGTCTAATTTCCAACTTGACGGCGTTTACTTGCAGGGTATTTCCGTCTTTTTACGTGATTGTCTTTTAAGTATGAAATAACCTGCATTTCTTCATCTTCAAGATTGTATCTTTTGTCTTCCTCATCTTCTTCTCTGACATTAATCTTGTAGTTGTCTGAGATGTGTTCATCATCTGGGTTTAATTGGTATTGATCCAGTAGGATTTGGGTTATTTAAGACAGATTGTTTGATTTTGAAATGTTGTAAAGTTGATTCCCTTTTGCTTTTTTGTGGGAATTAGGTTTGACTTTGTGTAAATAAACCAACACTTTCATTGTTGTTGGTGAAATCTTGGGTGAGTTGAGTTTTCTTATGAACATAAGCTGCTTTGATGCATCTTTCACTATGGAAGCCAATTTCTCACTGTGCTGCTTTGATCTTGGACAAAAAAAGCAAAAAAAAAAGGTCTGAAAACCCTTATTCACCAGATGAAATAAAGAAAAACCCCTCAGTTTTAAGAATATTACAAGAACACAAGCTCAGAGAAGCTCCTGAAGAAGCTTCTGAAAATGGGGCACTTGTTAAATCTCAGGATATTGACTCTGAATCTACAGCCAACAATCAAGATGAAGCGTTGGGAAGATCTCGGTCTCTCGCAAGACTCGAAACTTAGAAAGAACTCCTCAGAGCAACTGCACTTGCTGCTGATCAAACGTTTGAGACCGAAAAATCGATCCCTGATCTTCATCAGTCGTTCTCCAAGTTTCTCACCATGTATCCAAAGTATCAATCTATAGAAAAGATTGATCATTGAGGTCAGATGATTATTCCCATTTATCTGAATCTGTTCCTAAGGTATGCCTTGATTATTGTGGATTCGGGTTGTTTTCATTTCTGCAAATAGTTCATTATTGGGAGTCATCTACATTTAGTTTACTATTATGGAACCCGCGCGATGCGGCGGCAGAGATAATATAAAACATTATACTCATTTTCTTTTAGTTAGTGAATACTCTCATAGCTTTTGTATGGTACTTTTTTTAGCTTTCTTATTCGTATGTCACTGTAGTATATTTATATATCATGAGCCATACAGATCTCAATTAAATAATAATAAAATACGAACACACAGTTCTCAATTACTTGCATTATGATGGAATCAAATAATAATAAAAATAATAATAAAAATACGAATAGAAAAATATCAATAGTTAATGGTGTGTATTAATATAACTATCCGAACACACAGAATAAGAAAACACAAGTCATTGACATAGAAAGATAATGTTAAATATCCACACATCAACTACTTGTATTATGATGGAATCATTTTTTGTCATAAACCTTACACATCCATTGACCTAATCATCGTGCTTTGACCATCATTCTTCATAAAAATCAAGGCTGAATGTTTCTTGTATCACTTTCTTTTGACTGCCATGGCTTCTTAATAAAAACTTTCTTACATTTTCTCATCTTTGACCTAAGCAGGTTTGGATACCGGTGAATATGCACTTGTCCTTGGGTTTGTGTGGTTGTCGTAAATATGACGAATCCACTGTGAATGCTCTGATATCATTTAAATATGAATAAAAAGGAGTAAAATAATCACATACTTGTATAGTTGATACAAGTGGCCTTCCACAACAGCAAGCTTAACGTTGTTCTTCGCTGAAAATATAACAAAGCCTTGATACCACTATCATCTCTCTGTTTGAATGCAAAATAGTCAATTAATGGCAAAAGTCAAATCTAGTTTCATCTGTGTAATTTACCAAACCAAAATGGTTTAGTGAAAAATACATAAACAAAGGACAAAGATCATTGTGAAATGTGCACGCTTATTTTGGTGCAACATCCTTAACTACCATTGTGAAAAGCCACCCCTGCAGCCCTAATGTTCAGTGAAGGTAAATTTTTGTATAGACTCATGATGTAGATAACTAATAAAATAGGCAACCAAGACGTGTACCGACAAATGAATAAAAAATACATACTTTTGAGGAAGGAAAGAGAACGACAAAGAACAGAAGAAAAGCAGGCTGAGAATGGTAACCAAACACGGCTGAATTGGTGGATATGGCCTATAATTTAAGTCTTGTATTTCTTTCTGTTTGTTGCACCACAAACTCTTTTTGTTCGTTGCACCACAAACAACAACTTACAATTAGTAAAGCATCAGTTCATAAAAATAAAGTTATGAATTATATGAAATACAAACCTGAAGAACAAAAATTAAGATATGTATTATAAGTATATACAATCTAAACCTGAAGAAGAGTTTAAATCAAAGAACCACAAGTGAAGCCATGTCTATAGTTCATATATATGAAATTTAGTATTGTAGTAGAAATACTACTTTAAAGCTTATAATGTGAACTAAAGATTAACATATAATCATATACTGCATATTTGAGACTTTAACATAAATTTAAATCACTTAAATTCACCCCATAAAAGGTAAAATCAAATACTAACACAATTAATAAGGAATAATTAGAATCATATCCATAGCAGCATAACATTGTGATTAAGATCCAGAAACATAATACAAAGAACATAGTAGAATAGCATATATAGAGGGAGAACACATAGAAGGAACACACATAGACTCACAGTAAAATAACATAAATGTATTAGAGGCTGGGAGAGGTACGACAAAGTGTACCCTATGAAAGAGACCTGCAACTCCTTGAAGTAGTGCTCAGGCAGGATGCCAATCTTGCTGCAACAACTACATTAGTATTGTTAGTTTTTAGATAAAGGGTAGAAAAATTTACCAGAAAACTAAGAATTCAACCAGTTTTTAGTGTGGCTAGAAATTCACCATAAAACTAAGAATTCAACCAATTCTTAGTGTCATAGATAATCACTTACTTTGGTAAACAGGAACACAAAGAGCATACATTTAACTTAAAGCTGAAATCTGGTGCAAAATAAATATAATGTGAGACTACTTGCGTTTAGTGCTAGATGAGACATTAAAAATTGAAGATCTACATTAAAAACAGTAAATTCTATAATTAAAAACAGTAAGTTCTATAAGTAAATAAACATGCAGACAAATAAATTATATTGGTCATTTGTTTTAACAAACATAATGTGTTTGGAAGTAAACAAATAACACGTTAACCCCAAAGAACAAAAAGTTGACCTGTAAAGTCAAAAAACTAAAATCATGCTTTTCAGTAACATTAAATAACAAAAGGGTTGCAAAAAACACTTTCTTTCAAATTTATGTGGTTTGAATAACAAAAAATCTAGATAGAAAGGATCAACATACAGTTGCTTGCTTCTTTAACTCTATAAGCCATTGAAGTATATGTAGATACGATGCTCGTAATCAAACAAACCTACAAAAGCATATTATTCATCCAACTTAAAATAAGCTCAGACTAAATAACACTTATAAAATTTAGTAGCTAGCACACCAACTAAACAAACATTGTTTTAGATAGTCCTAAACAAATAAAATAATGAACAAAAAGACATCACAATTCAAGATGAACTCAACAGTTCATTATTGTAACAGGTATAAGTTATTTGTCATAAAACTAATTCAAGATGAACTCACCATCCTTGTAAAATCAAACAAACTCAAAGAGCATGAAGATCACAGATTAAACATCAATAACTTAAATTAGACCAAAAAACTAAACAATCAAAATGATCGAAAACAAAATAAACAACACACGTACCTCTATCGCTCTTTGTACTCGAGTTTAAGATTCCACTTAATGATTCCTACAAATATGTAAACATCAAGCTAGTGAGCTCTACGCGAATTCCTTCATGATCGATTCACGAAGGAGATACATAAAACAACTCATTAGAACTAACTTATGGAATTAGATCAACAAAGGCCAACAAAACTGAGTTAGGATTTCAAATCAAGAGGATTTGACTTACGTGAGTGCGGGAAATCGTACGATTAATCGAACTCTTGACGTATGACTCTATAGGAGAGAATTGAAAGGTATTTTGTTCCCATATCCATTCGTTTTAGATCACTTTGGAATTGGCTCTGCAAGTCTCGGAATTCCACCTTTGCACTCGAAAATAGCTCCTTTATGTTCTGCAAGATGGAGTTATAAGTGACAATTGTGGCAGTGGCTTTTTAGTGTTGAGAATAACAAAAAGAAAGCATACCAGTAGCTTTGTTTCTTGTACTTTAACCACCTGCAAGAGGTTGCTATCACCAGCTTGGCGATACTGCAACAAGTTTTAAACAATCTCTGAGTAAATTCAAACTAATAAGAGCTTACTGTTGCTTCAATTGCAAATGATTTATAAAAGAAATACATCCACGTACTTTGACATTTTCCATTGTAGTTGAATCTGGTGATGATGAAGTTGCTGAACATGTAATTGATCTAGTTTCTTCTGTTGATAGATCATTGGAAATAGGATTCAACTAATATACAAGAAAAAAATAAATATGTTAATATTCTTGAACTAAAGTTACTAACAGAAGACCTAATTTGAATCATTTTGTAATAAATAACTAAATATTATACCACAGGGGACTTGTATTGAAGTTATTCCTCCAAAGTCCTTGAAATCATCTTACTAATCATCTTACTAAGCAACCATTTTGTAAACATACAGTTGCTTGCTTCTTTAACTCTATAAGCCATTGAAGTATATGTAGATACGATGCTCGTAATCAAACAAACCTACAAAAGCATATTATTCATCCAACTTAAAATAAGCTCAGACTAAATAACACTTATAAAATTTAGTAGCTAGCACACCAACTAAACAAACATTGTTTTAGATAGTCCTAAACAAATAAAATAATGAACAAAAAGACATCACAATTCAAGATGAACTCAACAGTTCATTATTGTAACATGTATAAGTTATTTGTCATAAAACTAATTCAAGATGAACTCACCATCCATGTAAAATCAAACAAACTCAAAGAGCATGAAGATCACAGATTAAACATCAATAACTTAAATTAGACCAAAAAACTAAACAATCAAAATGATCGAAAACAAAATAAACAACACACATACCTCTATCGCTCTTTGTACTCGAGTTTAAGATTCCACTTAATGATTCCAACAAATATGTAAACATCAAGCTAGTGAGCTCTACGCGAATTCCTTCATGATCATTCACGAAGGAGATACATAAAACAACTCATTAGAACTAACTTATGGAATTAGATCAACAAAGGCCAACAAAACTGAGTTAGGATTTCAAATCAGGAGGATTTGACTTACGTGAGTGCGGGAAATCGTACGATTAATCGAACTCTTGACGTATGACTCTATAGGAGAGAATTGAAAGGTATTTTGTTCCCATATCCATTCGTTTTAGATCACTTTGGAATTGGCTCTGCAAGTCTCCAAATTCCACCTTTGCACTCGAAAATAGCTCCTTTATGTTCTGCAAGATGGAGTTATAAGTGACAATTGTGGCAGTGGCTTTTTAGTGTTGAGAATAACAAAAAGAAAGCATACCAGTAGCTTTGTTTCTTGTACTTTAACCACCTGCAAGAGGTTGCTATCACCAGCTTGGCGATACTGCAACAAGTTTTAAACAATCTCTGAGTAAATTCAAACTAATAAGAGCTTACTGTTGCTTCAATTGCAAATGATTTATATAAAAGAAATACATCCACGTACTTTGACATTTTCCATTGTAGTTGAATCTGGTGATGATGAAGTTGCTGAACATGTAATTGATCTAGTTTCTTCTGTTGATAGATCATTGGAAATAGGATTCAACTAATATACAAGAAAAAGATAAATATGTTAATATTGTTGAACTAAAGTTACTAACAGAAGACCTAATTTGAATCATTTTGTAATAAATAACTAAATATTATACCACAGGGGACTTGTATTGAAGTTGTTCCTCCAAAGTCCTTGAAATCATCTTACTAAGCAACTTGACAGAATTCTGTTTTACAGTTTTTCAGTTATACTTTATAAACTTCTCTGTTTGACTAACAAGAATTTATACAAAAATGAAGGCAAAGATGGCGATAGTTACCGCATTTCCATTACGAATAGAGGACCGGAAGGTACCATTAAAGTTCTCTTTTGCATCAGTCATACAATCAGCTAAGGCCTTCACAATCAAATCTACAAGGTACCAAAACAATATCAAATGGAAAATTTGATATTTTACAAGAATGTGTAGCAGTCATTGGGTCAACTCAGGTTGCCTTCTCATATCAAATGGAAAATTTGATATTTTACAAGAATCAGACAAATAAGTAAGAATTTTTATCGACTCTTTGTACTTGTTCTAACCAAGAAGCTCAAAAAAAGTGCTACAATTCAAAAGAGACAACAATTTTAAATGAATAAACTGGTTCTTAGTTAAGAACTTCTGCATGAACAACAATTAGTTTGCAAGAACCAACAACTTTGAGCACAAACGGATAACAAAATTGTTCATTTTAGGGATTTTCGCAGGAACAACGATTACTTTGCAAGATGACTGGTTAAAAACACCATCATTCATAAGCAAACAGTCTTTATAGAATATCATTAGCTGTCTAAACCAACTCAAGTCAATAAATCACAACCAAAAGTAGAACTGCAAAACCATAAGCAGCAATTTACAACACAACATCCACATTGCACAGAGAAACCCTGATCATAATTAGAGAAATTCAAAAGAACAAAAACCACATTAACCAAAATTGGGGCTACAAATCACGGTAATCTGCCTATGCTCTAACCAAAACACCAAGCAAACAACCATAAACCATATAATCATACACAACAACATACCTTTCAGCATCCTCAGGGCTAAATTCAACATCCTCACACCCCAAACTTCTCGCATACGCCACCATACTTCTCGCCTTCTCAACCACCTGTTCCTTCGTCATCTTAAGCTTATACTTCATATGAATCTCACTCGTCGCAATAAACGTATGAATCCTCGGAAACTTGGCATACTTCACCGCCTCCCACGACTTATCTATATCATTCTTATTACACCTCGCGAGACCACAAATCACCGGCACATGTCCACGTCTCCGGCGACATTTCCGACCTCCTGCGCGATTAGCTTCACGGCTTCGAGATCAGCCTCGGATGACGCGGGAAAACCTGCATCGATGACGTCGACGCCGAGTTTGGCGAGCTGACGGGCGAGAAGAAAGAACCAAGTCCTAATTCGAAGGTAGAAACCCTAGATCTAAGAGTGGCAAGGGTTAATCAGTAGCGGCTCCACCACCATCGTCTCCCATCAAACCATCACAACACCGCCGCCGTCTCCACCACCTGGTCTCTTTCTCTCACTGCCTCCACCACCGACGGTTCCCACACCGGCACACCGCAGCTCTCTCTCTCTCTTTCTGCTGTTGGTGAGTGTGTGTAGTGTGTGTGTTTGAATTGTTTTAAAGAGCGTGCGACTTGTGATTTGAATTTTGAAATCTGTTGTTTGGTGGGGATCAGGTGTGTGAGTAGTACCTTGTGCATGAACACATGTACATGTCTTAATTTTAAGAGATTTTGTAAAATTACCATTTTGCCCACAAGAGTTCCATATTAATATAGTAGTAGATATCAGAAATAACTGCAAATTTGAGTAATCATGCTCTTTATGGTGGTGCTGAGAAAGGAACTGTAGAACATGACATAAAGACTCGGATTATGGATTATTTAAACATCGCTGAACATGAATATGGATTATTTAAACATCCCTTAACAACTACATGATTAATGTCAGAGAAGAAGGTGAGGAAGACTAAAGATGCAATCTTGAAGATGAAGAAATGAAGTTTGTTTCATCCTTAAAAGACAAGCACATAAAAAGACGGAAATACCCCTAAAGTTAACGCCGTCAAGTTGGAAATTAGACGGAATGGTCGTTTTAGTATTTTTTTTTAAATTGAAGTACTGTAACCGTAAAAAAAACACAGGTACCGTAACCGGATAAATCAGACAAAACCAGATACCAAAAGAGCATTTAACTCCAAAGTAAATAATCCATAGAGTAAACCATTGGTTTAATAAAATTTAAAAGAAAAAAAATGGTATTTTTATTCTTTATGTAAAAGGAAATAAGAGTAAAAACCATTATATATATTTTTTGTTGGTGGCAAGTCTTGTAATTAAAAGAATTCAAACAGAGACTAGAATGTACATATACGTATGTTAATATGATAAACTAGCTTTAGTAAACTCGTGTATTATACAGGATGAATAAATAAAATATTATATATAATGAAGATTTATTAATTGTAAAACTGTTTTAAAAAATATTTTGTTTCAAAATTTTCATATTATAACTCTTAATTTTAATAATTTTTGGTTTATAAAAAATTATTTTTTAAAAACACAAATTTGAAAATATTTCATATTTTAAAAAAGTTGGATGTTTTAGAAGAATTTCTTATTTTATAACTAATTTACTAAAAATTATGTTTAATAAAAAATTTAAATAATATTATTAGTAATAAATGAAACTATTTAATAGGAGAGAAACGGAAAAAATTTAGTGTAAAAGAGTGTGGTATCACATATCCCCCTTAGTTACTCTTTATTATAGTAGATAGATTTAAAACGAAGTGGGAATCAAATGTAGAGCAATAAATAGTAGGTTTTATTAGTTCAAAATATAAGTCAAACTATTGTGAGCATTGTGACTTTTGATTCTTACCTGATTAATAAAATGCACAACTGATTATGAATTGGTTTTGTAATCAATGGCGGAGCATTATAGGGGCCGGGGGGCCACCGCCCCCCCTATTTTTCCCCCCCTAAAAAAATTAATTTTGCCCCCGCCCCCCCTACGAAAGAATTGAAGCTCCGCCACTGTTTGTAATTATAGTTTGACGTTCATAAATTGAACGATAATTATAGTTTTGTCTATTCTACGCAAGTTGAGGTGGTTTTCATGTGTTTATCATGTTGCTTTTCAAATATTTATGGAGTTAGATAACCCGTATGGGTGTTTAGTTTATCTTTCGTATTGACATAATTATATCATTTGTTTCTTATGACATGATTTTAAGTGGATATTATGTGTTTATTGTACTAGATCATTTGTATAAAATGATCTCACCTTGAGTTTGTGCTAATTGTTATTGCTATGCTAAGTAGAGTCGAAATCCAAGTGATATATACCTTCAACTGATTGTGTATCTTCGTCGTTATATCCTTGCTTTGTGAGGTTAACTTGCTAGTCGTTTATAGTTAATTTCAAAATAGGTTAGAAAGTGATGACGGTTTAATATTGGGAACATTATGTTCGCGGATGATATTCGGTTCTTACCTAAAACTATACTACAATACGATAGGTGTTTGTCTATTATGTGTGCATTTAGTCTAAAGATAATAATCGTTGCTTTCATTGAAACAAATTGTGTGAAATAGAAAGTGATTTGGTTAATGTAACAGAATATAAAGATATCTATTGTGTGTGCAGTTAGTCTAAAAATGATAATCGTTTCTAAAAATATCTCACACGTACTAGACCATATATAACCAACAAACTTTGATACATGAGTAGATACATGAAAAACCAAGAGCAACTCACATGCAAAGTAGTCAAGCATTTAATAAGATACATCAAAAGAACACTAGACTACAGAATAGAATATAGCAAAGGAAGAAACAAAGTAATCATTGGTTTTAGCATTAGCAGAAATGATGTAGAGCTAGATGATGGAAAAGGAACCACATGAACAATATATTCTATTACAACGAAGCACCTATTACATAGACAAGGCATAAGAAAAATATAGTAGCATTATCATCTTATGAATCAAAATTTATAGCAGCTACATCGGTTGCATGTCAAACATTATGGGTACAAGGACTTTTAAGTGAAGTCATCGGAGAATGCAAAGCGCCTATGCTCACAAAAGCATTAGGAAGGATTAATTTCATAGAAAAGAGAAGCCTTGTTAGAGTCATAGACCTTGGAGAAGAAATCAAGTTTTAAAGGGGAGAATATTAGCCTTAATTCATTGATTTATCACAGGCTAGATCACTATTTGTATAATTATTGTTTAGCCTAAGATAGTAAAAGTCATGTTCAGTTCAAGGGTATAAATACTCATGTGGAATTCTCTTACCATTTCCTCTCAAGAAAACCGATTCTACCACCCCTGTGATAATCAAAGGCATGCATATTGAAATTAGAAATAAAAAGAGTTGTAAAAGAAGTTATTATTCCAAAGAGTATGATTTTTATGATAAAAAATTAACTTCGATCAATTACATGTCGATCTTGAGTTCCTTAGAGTAAGAATGTATTGAATGAATTACATTGGGCCATGGGTTGAAAGGAAATCAACTTCAACTAGGACAGAGAATGTTTGGAACTAATGGGTCCGTGATGATGATTATGGCCATGGGCAGTGTTTTTGGGTCTGATGATGAATTGATAGGTCCCCTTACTGCCTCACAATCCCTGCCACATGCACTCGCAATCAGGCTAAGACACCGGCCAGACATGCATTTATCACATACATGTCTTTGTTTTTTAGTTACACCAAAGCTAGCCTTATACAACGTACGCTCTTGTTATTCAATAATTATATAATGTATTTGATCCAAAATATATAATTCACATTTGTTAACAAAATATATTATTATCCTTGGTATGTTGGTATTTCTTATGATGGCTTCTTCATAATAAGTTTATTTCGTTTTGTATTTGTACATGGATGACAAACAAGCACTATAATTAAATTAAAGTTTATCAAAATGGCATAACTATGTGTGAAAAATATATATTTTCATTATTCTTTCCTATCTCCGTGTCAATTTGATTAGCGTTTTATTAGTGTGTTTATGCAGGTTGGTCCATGTTGTAGTTGGGCTTGCATTCTGGCTGCCTTATCTCTCGGGGTATATGTGCTATAGTTTTTAGTTCTCAGGCATTCTGAAATATTCGACCTCTCTCTCAAAGATCTCAATGCTGTTTGTTCGTCTAGGGTTTTCTACTGAAGATCAAAGTTGTCTTAAGCTCTTTAGAGTCTTGTATTAATCTGACTCATCACACTGATGGTTTAGATCTTCTGATTTCTTTGTATTCAGAATCGTCTGTATTCTTTGTTTTCTGGTTTGAATTGGATATGTTCTTGTTGAACGTTTGAGGTGATTGATACAGGTCTGAAATTCAACTGTTGGTTTAATATTTTTGACATGGTATCTGTAACATCATATATTTTTGGTTAACTAAAAGTTAGTTTCATTAAAATTCTTATAAGGATCATTGTTGACAAATATGAAACTGATGGGTTAATTATGCTTATTACTATGTTGTCATTAATCTTTAATAGATGAAAGTTAATAAGTAAAATATTAAAATAATACTAATAATAATAATAATAACAATAATAATAATAGTAATAATTATAATAATAATAAATAATAATAATAATAACAACTAAAATTAATAATAATAATAATATTTATAATAATAATAATAATGATAATAATAATAATAATAATAATAATAATAACAATAACAATAATAATAATAATAATAGTAATAATTATTAAAAAAAATGGTTAGAACTTAAAGTAAACAAAGTTTAGGGGGTTTTATTGCCAATTTAAAACTCTAATATTAAGGTTTGGGCATAAAATGCTAATATTTGTAACCACAGGGACTATTTGTGTAATATGTAATAAATCCCAAACAAAAAAAAACCCCAACCCCGTTTTTCCGGCCATCTCTCCGGCCATCTCTCCGGCCAAGTTCCGGCCGAACTCCGGCAAGGCCGAAAACGACCCTTTTGGCCGCGGTTTTGACCCAAAACACATCCCAAACCCGTTTAGAACTCGTTTCGAACCTGTAGGCATCAATTAAACGCGATTAAACAATCGGTTACTAACCCAAATCGAATGGGTAACCGAAGCTTTCAATCATGGAAACGTTCGAGCCTTAAACATCAATAATAATGCAATTAATTTCACCGAATTGAATGTTTATCTACCACTAATCTGTACAACTCTCAATTTGTACTTGAAACAAACACAAGACACCCCACTTCATTCGTTCTAATCCGCGACCTGCAACTTTGACGAAACCAACCTTCTGAGCTCTCTTAATCCGAATTGATTGAGGGGAAATCATCATTAACCCTTGAAGAAGCTCCCCACGAAGTTAATTTGATCGTAGTCTTCATTTGATCATCAATTGGATCCCACGTTGGCCACGGCTAACCTTCGAGTTGTGGTATCAACAATAAAACAATTAACAGGTAATTAACACACCTACACATTCGTTTAAACATGGGGAACAAAAGCCCCATGGTTAATTTGATTTACAACATCATTTGATCCATCAATTTGAACGATTGTATTCTAGGGGCACTTTATTAATTTGGTTTAAGTAAAGTTAAAACCAAGATATACCGCGGCTGCAGCCTTAGTCTATGGGTTAAATCACTCGCCTCCCCTACATGAGGTCCCGGGTTCAAACCCGGGCAACCTCATGTATTTTTTTAAGGCTTTTAGTCTTTATTTTAAATTCAGAAATTTTTCTAAAAATTTGTAAAAATCAATTTATGAACTTGTTAAATTTTTAAGACACCATACTATTTCTGCACATTTCGTAAAATATCTTAGTATTTTTATTAAAATGTTTTAGACAAACAATATATTTAGTTTATTTTCTTATAAAAAATGACTTTAAATAAAGTTTTAAATCACTAAAATTATTAGTTGTTCAAACTTTAACTATATATGATATTGTTTAAATGATGGTTATGTTAAAAACTTTAAAAGTCCATTTAAATTACATTTAGACACTATTGCCAATGGTTTTCTTTTATATCTTAATATTAAAATGATTAAATAGTATATTTCATTGACTCAAAACAAAATTAAATTTACCATTTTAGTTGGATGTAATTATTAACATCCTGAATTCCTATCGAAACCCTAGTTCGTGTTAAAACATTAATCTTATCATTAAACTAAAACTCGTAAATTATATATTTAGGTGTCTTGTGAAGGACTATGTTGAAGAGTTGCGTATTATTTTTTTAACCCTCATTTATACAATTATACATTATGTGAGTATTTATATACCCTTTTTTTTATATTTTCATACTTTGAGGTGAAAAATGTTACCTTATAATCGTTGTACTTGTAAACACGTTTGATTCTTGTAAACTTATGGCATTTCACCTATATGTTGTGGTTAGTTGACCTTTGTAGCTACCATGTAATGTCGAATATATGTACAATCATGAACTATTGCTAGCCTGGCAACGTCATAGATCTATGGGCCTGACAAGCCTGCTTGGTTGATCCAAGTACACTTAGCTAATCGTATATACTTATAAACGTTTGAGACTTGTAAAACTTTATCAAGGTTTGATTGTGCATTCTGTCTTACATCCCTAGTTACTTTGTTCTCTAATTTACAACATGAATTACCATCTTTTATATACTTATGTGTTGAAAACTATGGAAATCTCACCAACAATATTGTTGACCTTTTATTTTAACATGTTTCAGGAAATGCTCAAGTTTGATTGATATCTTGAAGTGCTTTCACATCTAGGAATGGACCTAGTTAAATAAACGAAATAAATTGGATTGTTACATCTTATGTTATGTTATTTACCTTTTTGAGACTTATGTTTGTAATGGTACAATTGGCACTTATGATTAATAAATATTTGGGTTATTAATAGCGTTATGTGGCTGTGAACGATCTTAACCCTCACACCTCGACGTTTTCGCCGTCAAGGTTGGGGTGTGACAGATTGGTATCAGAGCTCGTAACTATAGGGATTTAGGTTATTAGAAATGGTGACCTAGACTATAGCATATGCATGAACCTTATAGAATTATATATCTATCTTATAAATTATATGGTTTGCATGCTACATAATGCTATGTCTTCTTATGTGCAATGTGATGCCTTAGTATAGGATTGCCTAAACATTGTTACCTGTCTCCCTAGATTTATATTTGACTCTTTGTCTCTCCCCGAACATGAATCCTCTTAATCTTATTCTCGACGACACGAGGAATCGTATACTTATGCTTATGACTTGGATCTTTAGACGTTATGTCTAATCTATATAAATCTCATCAAGGTTTTGATTTCATGAACCTAAGAAATATTGTGTGACACATAGACACCTGTATTCTGGATTTCCTGGCAAAAGGCCTCCGGCTAAGGTAAGTATTTCGCATAAATCCTATGGGACTAGTTATGCTTACCTGGGGATTTCTGGGATGAGTGATAAACTATGGTCGATATACACAAGTTTCTAAGGCAAATGGGTCAATTCACTTTGACGTGTCAACATTTCCAAATGGTAATGCGTTACCAAATGGAATCATCCCGTGTACCTTACAACCCTTAGCTTGCCTTTTTCTAAACTACTATCCTTTTATCCTCATTCCCATAACTAACTCATTTTTGTATATCCAGCATGTCTCGTCATCATGGAAAGCGTGGAAGTTCCGACCGCAAGCTTGTAGCAATGATCGCCCAATAAATGGCTGCTGTGCTCCCAACCATGGTTGCTGAACTTAATATCACCTTGATGGCTAATAGCAACAACAACACCAATGGGAACAATAGCGGTGCTCATGGAGAGAATAGCAACAATCAACAAGGGAACACTCGCACCTGCACTTTCAAACACTTCAACTCGTGCAAACCCACTAGTTTTAGTGGGAAAGAAGGAGCCACTGGACTTCTCGAGTGGTTTGAAAGTATGGAGAACACCTTTATCGTTAGCGAGTGCCCCGATGAGTTCAAAGTTCGCTATGCTGCAAGTGTCCTTCAACAACGGGCGCTAACATGGTGGAATAGTGAAAGGGAAACCGTGGGACTGAGGTTGTATTGGCGTTGCCCTGGAAGAATTTAAGGATATCATGATCCAAAAGTTTTGCCCGAGGAGCGAGTTGCAAAAGTTAAAGGAGGAGTTCTGGAACCTCAAACAAGATAGTGGGAATCACTTGGCTCATTCCACCCGACATCATGAGTTGAGTATGCTTCTACCACACATGGTGGACACTTTGCCCCGTAACATTGAGAAATTCATCAAAGGGGTGCCACCTCAAATTCAAGATGCTGTGGTGGGTAGTAGGCCCACAACTTTGGAGGAGGCAATTACTATCACCGCGCAGCTCACCAAGAATCATATTAGAGCTGGTTCCATGTGTGCAAAAGGTTCCAAGTCTACTGCGAAGGTGACACCCGAGGCAACAAAGGAGGTAAGGGCCGAGTCATCTTCCCAAAACAAGAAGCGTAAGTTCACACCAACATGCAACTACGCTGTGACCACCCCAAATGCACCTAAAAAACAAATGGTGGTTTCAAATCAAGCTCCCATGGCTAGAGCTTATGTTGGTCCATATCCTATGTGTAACATGTGCAAGTACCATCACGCGAGCAACACTCCATGCCGAGTCTGCTCGTTGTGCGGGAAGTATGGTCACCTGGTGGCTACTTGTCTTCGTGCGCCAAACAACACTGCAATGCTTACCAACCGGACCTGTTATAACTGTGGCGAGCCTGGTCATATTCGTCCGCAATGTCCTCGCAATGCGGGAACTGTGCCACCGGCTCGTGGAAGGGCATTCAACATCAACGTCAATCAAGCTCAAGCCAACAACGACGTGGTGAATGGTACGTTGTTGAACTCCTTTTAAATCATTTCTTTTCTTATAAATATTCTTATCTTTGTGTTCATCATACCAATAATAGGTTATTACCATACAGGTATGTATCTTGTAAATAGTCATTATGCATCTGTATTGCTTGATTCGAGTGCGGATAAGAGTTTCGCGTCGTTGGAATTCGAGCCTATACTTTCTAAACCGTGTGTTAATCTGGAAAGATCCTTCACGGTCGAGGTCGCCGATGGAAAATCTATTGTCGTTGACGTTATAATACGCGATTGCACCTTAAGACTTAACGAACACGAGTTCTTCGTCGACCTTATTCCTATGCAATTGGGAAGCTTTGATATTATCATTGGCATGGATTGGTTAGCCAAACATCATGCGGAAATTCTAGGCTTCGAGAAATGCATTCGAATTCCTTTACCGACTGGTGATACCTTGAAAGTCTTTGGAGAGAAATCATCCCAAGGACTCAAACTTATGTCTTGCATCAAGGCCCGCAAGTGCTTAAGTAAAAACTACATGGCTTTCATGGCATATGTAGTTAATACGAAAGCCAAAGGTAAGGAATTGAAAGACATTCCTGTCGTGCGGGACTTTCCCGAGGTTTTTCCCGAGGATCTTAAGGGACTACCTCCCGTGCGAGAGGTTGAGTTCAAAATTGACTTAATCCCTGGTGCAAACCCTGTGGCTAAATCACCTTATCGTCTTGCACCATCTGAAATGCAGAACTAGCTAGTCAACTGCAAGAGTTGACCGATAAGGGTTTCATTCGCCCTAGTTCATCACCGTGGGGTACACCTGTACTGTTTGTGAAGAAGAAGGATGGTTCATTTCGTATGTGCATCGATTACCTAGAACTCAACAAGCTTACTATCAAAAACCGATATCCTCTCCCTCGAATCGATGATCTCTTCGACCAACTTCAAGGAGCAACTCAATTGTCAAAGATCGATCTGCGTTCTGGGTATCATCAACTACGTGTTCATGATGATGACATTCCAAAGACCGCTTTTCGTACTCGATATGGACACTATGAGTTCATGGTTATGCCTTTTGGTTTGACCAATGCACCTGCCGTGTTCATGGATCTCATGAATCGAGTATGTAAACCGTATTTGGATAAGTTTGTGATCGTGTTCATTGATGACATTCTTATTTATTCCAAGACGAAAATCGATCACGAGACTCACTTGCGACAAGTTCTTGGACTTTTGAAGAAGGAGCAATTATACGCCAAGTTTTCCAAGTGTGAATTCTGGTTAGAAGAGGTTTAATTCTTAGGGCATGTGGTGAATAGCCGAGGAATTCATGTCGATCCTGCTAAAATTGAAGCCGTGAAGAATTGGTGTGTTCCCACAACCCCTACCGAAGTTCGTTCTTTTCTGGGCTTAGCGGGATATTACCGTAGGTTCATAGCGAATTTCCCGAAGATTGCTAAACCATTAACGGCGCTAACCCAAAAGAATCGATTCTTTGAATGGGGACCCGAGCAAGAAGAGGCTTTCGAGACATTAAAACGCAAGCTATGTAACGCTCCTATTCTTACACTTCCCAATGGAAACGATGACTTTACCGTGTATTGCGATACTTCAAATCAATGTCTTGGTTGTGTTCTCATGCAACGAGGCAAAGTCGTAGCATACGCGTCGAGGCAATTGAAGGTTCATGAAGCGAACTACACAACTCACGATCTTGAACTTGGTGCGATGGTTTTCGCTTTGAAGATCTGGTGACACTATCTTTATGGGACGCAATGCATAGTCTACACCGATCATAAGAGTCTACAACACGTGTTCAATCAAAAGGATCTCAACATGAGACAAAGACTTTGGATCGAGTTGATTAGCGACTACGACTGTGACATTCATTATCATCCTGGAAAGGCGAATGTTGTAGCCGACGCACTGAGTCGCAAGGTCCACAACAAGACTGTCTCACTTCAAGAAATCCAAGATCGAAGGCAATGGTTTGACACATTAAGGGAATTTGATACCGAAATTCATGTGGATGTTAACGAGGCTACTATCATGCTTCAAAATATAAGGATTGATAGTGATCTCGAGTTATGCATTCACGGGGCTCAACAAGCAGCATTAGTCGACGAAGGAAAAGATGAAGATTGGGTGACTAACGTTCGGTCACAACTGGAGACAAAATCGAACGGCTTGTGGTACTTCTTGAATCGACTTTGGATCCCAATCATGATAATCTTCATCACTTCATTATGAACGAAGCTCATCAAACCCGATATTCTATTCATCCTGGCTCCGATAAGATGTACATGGACTTGCGTAGTCAATATTGGTGGCCTGGAATGAAGAAAGATATCGCGACTTATGTTTCCAAGTGTCTCATGTGTGCAAGAGTCAAAACCGAGCATCAACGACCAAGTGGTTTACTTGAACAACCCGAAATCCCTATGTGGAAATGGGAACATATATCCATGGATTTCATAACCAAGTTACCTCGTACTCTTCGTGGTCATGATAGTATATGGGTGATTGTGGACCGTTTAACTAAGACGGCATATTTCATACCTATACGAGACACATACAAAGTTTCAAGACTAGCTCGTATATACATTGACGAAATTGTGAGTCGTCATGGCGTGCCGTTGCACATTATTTCCGATCGAGATGCTCATTTCACTTCTCACTTTTGGTCGTCTATGCAAGAACTCTTGGGTACTCAATTGGATTTAAGTACGGCTTACCATCCTCAAACTGATGGTCAAACTGAACGAACAATCCAAACTCTCGAGGATTTGCTACGACTATGTGTCCTTGATTTTGGTGGTGATTGGGATACGCATTTACCGCTCGCGGAATTTTGTATAACAATAGTTATCACTCGAGTATCAAGATGGAACCGTTTGAAGCACTTTATGGTCATAAGGGTCGTTCCCCAATCTGCTAGACCGACATTGGTGAAAATTTCATCACTGGTCCTGAACTTATACAAGAAACGACCGATAAAGTCCTCACAATCCGCAAGAACCTTGAGGTGGCAAGAAGTCGTCAAAAGAGTTATGTCGATAAGCGGCGGAAGCCGTTGGAGTTCCAAGTTGGTGATATGGTTCTTCTTAAGGTTTCACCGTGGAAGGGTGTTGTTCGTTTTGGAAAGAAGGGTAAATTAGCTTCAAGATTTGTAGGACCTTTCAAAATCCTGAAAAGGGTTAGGAAAGTGGCTTATAAACTGAAACTACCTTCCGACCTTAGTGAAGTTCATCATGTGTTCCATGTCTCAAACTTAAGAACGTGTTTGACCGACGAGGGTCTGCATGTTCCACTGGAAGACATCCAGATCGACGAGTCACTGCACTTTGTTGAGAAACCTGTAGAAATTATGGATCGCATTATGAAGAAAACGAAAACAACAACTACTCCAATTGTCAAGGTTCGTTGGGAGAATAAGTGTGGAGCTGAGTTCACTTGGGAACATGAGGAACATATGAAGAACAAGTATCCGCATTTGTTCGTATAGCTTTACTCTTAATTTCGGGACGAAATTCTTTAAGTTGGGGAGACTGTAACATCATGTATTTTTGGTCAACTAAAAGTTAGTTTCATTAAAATTCTTATAAGGATCATTGTTGACAAATATGAAACTTATGGGTTAATTACGCTTATTATTATGTTGTCATTAATCTTTAATAGATGAAAGTTAATAAGTAAAATATTAAAATACTAATAATAATAATAATAATAATAACAATAATAATAATAATAATAATAGTAATATAATAATAATAATAATAAACAATAATAATAATAACAACTAAAATTAATAATAATAATAATATTTATAATAATAATAATAATGATAATAATAATAATAATAATAATAATAATAATAATAATAACAATAACAATAATAATAATAATAGTAATAATTATTTAAAAAAATGGTTAGAACTTAAAGTAAAAAAGTTTAGGGGGTTTTATTGCCACTTTAAAAACTCTAATATTAAGGTTTGGGCATAAAATGCTAATATTTGTAACCACAGGGACTATATGTGTATTATGTAATAAATCCCAAACAAAAAAAACCCCCCCAACTCCGTTTTTCCGGCCATCTCTCCGGCCAAGTTCCGGCCGAACTCCGGCAAGGCCGAAAACGACCCTTTTGGCCGCGGTTTTGACCCAAAACACATCCCAAACCCGTTCAGAACTCGTTTCGAACCTGTAGGCATCAATTAAATGAGATTAAACAATCGGTTACTAACCCAAATCGAATGGGTAACCGAAGCTTTCAATCATGGAAACGTTCGAGCCTTAAACATCAATAATAATGTAATTAATTTCACCAAATTGAACGTTTATCTACCACTAATCTGTACAACTCTCAATTTGTACTTGAAACAAACACAAGACACCCCACTTCATTCGTTCTAAGCCGCGACCTGCAACTTTGACGAAACCAACCTTCTGAGCTCTCTTAATCCGAATTGATTGGGGGGGGGAAATCATCATTAACCCTTGAAGAAGCTCCCCACGAAGTTAATTTGATCGTAGTCTTCATTTGATCATCAATTGGACCCCACGTTGGTCACGACTAACCTTCGAGTTGTGGTATCAAGAATCAAACAATTAACAGGTAATTAACACACCTACACATTCGTTTAAACATGGGGAACAAAAGCCCCATGGTTAATTTGATTTACAACATCATTTGATCCATCAATTTGAACGATTGTATTCTAGGGTTCTTGGGGATTTGGGGGCACTCTATTAATTTGGTTTAAGTAAAGTTAAAACCAAGATATACCGTGGCTGCAGCCTTAGTCTATGGGTTAAATCACTCGCCTCCCCTACATGAGGTCCCGGGTTCGAACCCGGGCAACCTCATGTACCTTTTTTAAGGCTTTTAGTCTTTATTTTAAATTTAGAAATTTTTCTAAAAATTTGTAAAGATCAATTTATGAACTTGTTAAATTTTTAAGACACCATACTATTTCTGCATATTTCGTAAAATATCTTATTATTTTTATTAAAATGTTTTAGACAAACAATATATTTAGTTTATTTTCTTATAAAAAATGACTTTAAATAAAGTTTTAAATCACTAAAATTATTAGTTGTTCAAACTTTAACTATATATGATATTGTTTAAATGATGGTTATGTTAAAAACTTTAAAAGTCCATTTAAATTACATTTAGACACTATTGCCAATGGTTTTCTTTTATATCTTAATATTAAAATGATTAAATAGTATATTTCATTGACTCAAAACATAATTAAATTTACCATTTTAGTTGGATCTAATTATTAACATCCCGAATTCCTATCGAAACCCTAGTTCGTGTTAAAACATTAATCTTATCATTAAACTAAAACTCGTAAATTATATATTTAGGTGTCTTGTGAAGGACTACGTTGAAGAGTTGCGTATTATTCTTTCTAACCCTCATTTATACAATTATACATTATGTGAGTATTTCTATACCTTTTTTTATATTTTCACACTTTGGGGTGAAACATGTTACCTTATAATCGTTGCACTTGTAAACACGTTTGATTCTTGTAAACTTATGGTTTCACCTATATGTTGTGGTTAGTTGACCTTTGTAGCTACCATGTAATGTCGAATATATGTACAATCATGAACTATTGCTAGCCTGGCAACGTCATAGATCTATGGGCCTGACAAGCCTGCTTGGTTGATCCAAGTACACTTAGCTAATCGTATATACTTATAGACATTTGAGACTTGTAAAACTTTGTCAAGGTTTGATTGTGCATTCTTTCTTACATCCCTAGTTACTTTGTTCTCTAATTTACAACATGAGTTGCCATCTTTTATATACTTATGTATTGAAAACTATGAAAATCTCACCAACAATATTGTTGACCTTTTATTTTTAACATGTTTCAGGAAATGCTCAAGTTTGATTGATATCTTGAAGTGCTTTCACATCTAGGAATGGACCTAGTTAAATAGACGAAATAAATTGGATTGTTGCATCTTATGTTATATTATTTACCTTTTTGAGACTTATGTTTGTAATGGTACAATTGGCACTTATGATTAATAAATATTTGGGTTATTAATAGCGTTATGTGGCTGTGAACGATCTTAACTCTCACACCTCGACGTTTCCGCCGTCAAGGTTAGGGTGTGACAGTATCAGAGCGCTAAGGGCTCTGATATCTGATCACGCTGGTCTTCCTCTGTTCGTACTCGCTAATCTTTGGGTTTCTCCTCTGAAAAACACTAAACCTCCATTCTCTCAAAGTTATCGTACATCGGATATCAGGGTTTCCCCTCTCAAAACCCTAAGGTTTGAAACCCTCGAAGATTCTCGGTGGTTGGTGGTACTCATATCCCGACGATTGTTACGTCAGTTATTAGATTTTCTCTCGAACTCTACTTCAATTGGATTGTTCGCTGCGAAGAGAAGTGTCTGGCTGTTTGTATGAATCTCCTGTTGCTGTAAAAATTTTCTAACAGTGTTTCTGTAACCCTAAGTGAAGGTTACAGATCATGTTTTCTCTTCTACTCTTGGATTACCCTATCTTGGGTGGCTTTGGTGAGATCTTTCTAACTTACTATTTCATTTTGTTTTTAGTTGTTTGTTTATTTTACTTAGGCGTCTTTGGCTAGGTTTGGAGTACCAGCATCTGTTTTTTATTCCCAGGGAGAGTCATCCCCTGCTTCTGTGTTACATATTACTGATTCTGTGTTTGCATCGTTGTGCATCACTTGTGTGCTTCTTTATTATTGTTTTGTGTGCTTTGTATTAACTTTGACTAATCTTTGATCTGCCATCACGAATGGTGTGAAAACCTGGCTCTAGTCTGAGTTGTTTTCTAGTGCGCGTGATTGTGTGTCATTCATCCTTGCTTGATCTATTTCTGTGTTACTCTGGCTAAAAATTCTGGTACTGTTATTACTGCTGAAACCCTTATTAGTAAACTTGATGCTAGTGACCCATTGTATCCTCATGCTAGCGATTCTAGTGGTCTAACTGTTGTGAATATTGAACTAAAAGGAAATGAAAATTAAACGGTTTGGGCTAACTCTATGCTTCTTGCTTTAGAAGTAAAAAACAAAGTTGGATTCATTGATGGAACTTGTAGAAAACCTACTAATAATTTAGTTCTTTCCACGCAATGGGAAAGATGCAACTCTGTTGTGCTTACTTGGTTGTTGAATTCTGTTTGTGAAGAGTTGTATGTTGGTCAAGTATATTCGAAGTTAGCTTCTGAGGTTTGGAAAGATTTAAAAGAAACATATGATAAAGTTGATGGGTCGGAAATGTTTGGGCTTTATCAAAAAATTGAATTCAGTTAAACAAAACGTCTCATCTGTTTCCGAGTATTACAATAAACTTACTTAATGTGGAAGCAGTTTGGTGCAATAGTGGCAACTACCTGCCTGTACTTGTCAAGCATCTAAAGAATTAAACGATTTTAACCATTTGATCAAATTAATGAAATTTTTAATGGGGCTGGATGATGTATATCAACCAGTGAGAACCAATCTCCTAACTCGAGATCCCCTTCCCATAATAAAAACTGCATTTTCAATAGTATCACGAGAAGAGTCTCATAGAGGTTCAAGTTCCTCTACAAAAAATCAGAATGTTAGCTTTGTCTCAAAAACAAATCAGTCTTTCGAAAATAAAAAGAAATTCTCACGTGGACCTAACCCTAATCTTAAATACACTCATTGTAACAAACAGGGCCACACTGTTGACATGTGTTTTGAGGTTATTGGGTATCCTCAAGGATACAAACCTCGAACTGGTTAGCCGGATAATCATGTTGGGTTTGATAGAACATAAAACATAGTTTAACCCTTTAAACTTTGTGAAAAACGCAGCGGAAATGAACTTTATAATATGTTTATAAACTGAAATTTCAAGTTCATATTTTGATATTATAAGTTGCAAACAAACCCAAGAACAAAGGACCTTTTTATATGTGAATAAGACTAGCTATGTAGACATAAAACACACATTATGGACAACCATAAAAGGGCTGCCATAATCTACCTTTCAGCAGCAAAAAGAGGTTGAAATGGATGAAGATGATGATGCTTTTGAGTAGCTAGCCTTCAATGTAGAGGACCTCAAAACCGTGATACCCATAAGCCCTCCAAACACTTAACTTGCTAGGTAGTATGACACCAAGTCTTGTCCCTCTTCTTAAACCCGAAAATCAGCCAAGAACAAGCTTCAACTTCAGCCAAAAATTTCGAATTTTAGGAGAGAAGAAGGAGAGAAAACCTCTTTTGCATGTGTGAGAGAGAAAGAGAGTGTTGGAGTGAATGAATGGAAGAGTGTAGCTATTGTTAAGTCTTGCAAGAAAACAAGAAAAGGTGGGTTCTCCAAGGTCCCTTGGGCGGCCGTAGGATGTGGTTTAAAATGGGTTTCCCACCCATTTTAACTTTTGTCTAATTACACTCTTTCATTCATTTAAGTTACAAAATTAAAGCCTAGTTTAATTTTTATAACATGACACACTTTTATATGTCATTATTTAACCAACTTAAATAATAAAACAAATAAATATCTCTTGAACAAATTATCCATATAATGTTGTTCTATCACAAAAGCAATATTTAGAAAACCAATTTTCTAAATAGGTGTCTATATTTATTGTATGATCCTATCAATAAACAAATGTTTGTTGGTGTTTGTATAGCTTGTTATTGGGTATGACCTGACTTGGATCATAACGTACTAACCACATCAATCTTGTATGTGTCTTGGGCATATAAGATCCAACAATCTCCCACTTGTACAAGATTCATAGAAGATTGATGCAAGCAGTAAATACCGCCTAGCAACGGTTTACTACCCTTAATACGTATGACTAAGTGCATTCAATAACATCATCCTCTTCAAGTACCATACTTGAAATGTTTTAGGTGAATCAATCATCTATCCTTTTGTCAGCGATGTCATGTTAAATCCCAGAGACACAGAGTGATTATTCTCCATTAATTTAACTTTATCAGGCCTTAGACATCTTACTCTCAACGAATAAGAGGGACAAATCCCATCTTGACTACATACGTCTCTCACAATTACCTTATATCATACCTGAACTCAGACTTACTGCCATATTTCAGAACAGTGAAGAACTGAGCCAAAGTATAATATTTGGTAAATATCAAGACCCAATATGTATCTCAGGTCAGAGGATACCAAATGATGTTCGCCTTTACTCTAATTTACTTATGATCAATCAGGTAGATTCCATGTAGTAATATTTTAGATGCAGGTCAGCCCAATATTTGAATCCCACAAATATCTATGAACTTTGGCAGCAACCTTTTGCTTTATATTCATCCTTATGAATATCCACCAATCCAAATTCATAATAATCTTACTCTCATACTTGTTCCCACAAGTATGAACGACTACGGACATTTAGAGTAAACAATTTACCCATGGATTAAACATGCTAAATTGGAACATTTATTGAAATATTATAACCAAATAATTTTATTTAAGTAATAAGATAGTTCCAGATATCCAAATACAAAATTACAGATCAAATCCAATCACTAGAATATCGAAGTCCCATGGCGCAGGCATGACCTTCATGCTTTGCCTTTTCTAGGAGCTTCATGAGAGGATCCGCAATATTTTGATCCGTGTGAACTTTGCGAATACATATCTTTCCTTTCTCAACTTCATCTCGTATGTAGTTGAATCTCGCTCAATGTGCCTAGTCTTTTGATGAGCATGGGGTTCCTTGATTTGAGCAATCGCACCCTCGTTGTCACAAAAGATCTCTAGGGGGTCCTGAATAGAAGGGACAACACCTAGATCGGCAATGAATTTCTTCAACCATGCAGCTTCTTAAGCTGCCAATGAGGCGGCGACGTATTCAGATTCTGTAGTTGATAAAGCCACCACATCCTGTTTAGAGCTCTTCCAAGAGACCGCTCCTCCATTCAGAATGAAAATGTATCCCGATTGTGATCGTGAATCAACATGATCGGTTTGGAAACTCGCATCCGTGTAACCTTTTACAACGAGTTCCTCATCACCAGATCCATAGATTAGGAACATATCTTTAGTCCTCCTCAGGTACTTAAGTATGTCCTTAACAGCCATCCAATGACTGTTTCCAGGATTTTGCTGGTATCGGCTTGTCATGCTTAAGGCGCATGAAACGTCCGGTCGAGTGCATATCATTGCATACATGATGGATCCAATAGCAGATGCGTATGGGATTGCCTTCATGTTATCTTGCTCATCCTTTGAGCTAGGACATTGAGTCGTACTCAATATCGTTCCTCTTTGAATAGGTACCGTACCTTTCTTAGAGTTCTCCATCTTAAACCTTTTCAAGATTTTATCAATGTATGCACTTTGATTTAAACCAATCAACCGCCTTGATCTATCCCTATAGATCTTTATTCCCAGAATATAGGCGGCTTCACCAAGATCCTTGATGGAAAAACAACTTCCAAGCCAGGTTTTTACACCTTCTAAGGTTTCCAAATAGTAGTATGTCATCAACATACAATACTAGGAAAGTGATGATGCTCCCACTAGCTTTCTTATATACACAAGCTTCATCAACGTTCTTAATGAATCCAAATTTAATTACTTCTTCATCAAAACGGTGATTCCAACTTCTCGATGCTTGTTTCAATCCATAGATTGATTTCTTTAACTTGCATACTTTGTTAGGATGTTTTGGATCGACAAAACCTTCAGGCTGAACCATGTAGACATCTTCCTCAAGATATCCATTTAGAAAAGCGTTTTTGACATCCATTTGCCAAATCTCATAATCATAATGAGCAGCTATGGCAAACAATATCCTAATAGACTTTGGCATTGCTACTGGTGAGAAAGTTTCATCATAGTCAACCCCTTGAGTTTGAGTAAAACCTTTTGCTACAAGTCTAGATTTATAAGTATCCAAGTTTCCATGCATATCGGTTTTCTTCTTGAAAACCTACTTACTTCCAACTATTTTGGAGTTAAGAGGTGGTACAACCAAGTCCCATACTTGATTGTCATACATGGATTGCATCTCAACGTTTATGGCTTCAAGCCATTTGTCACAATCCAAATTGGACATTGCATCACGATAGGTGGTTGGTTCATCGGAATCTACCACATAGCATCCATCTACGAAAAATCCATATCTTTTAGGTGGATTACTAATTCTACCAGATCTGCGAACGTTTTGTGTGTTTTGATCAACCACTTGATCATTCTCAACATTCTCATGTTGAATGCCAGTGTCAACCAAACGTGTATCGGTTTGTGGTTCTTGATCCTCCTCAAGATCCACAGTTCTACTGCTAGTTCCTTCCGTAAGGAACTTAGCTTCTAAGAACTCAGCTTTTCTGGTAACAAACTCCTTTTGTTCCAATGGATCATAGAAATAGTATCCCATAGAATCTCTAGGATATCCAATGAAGATACACTTAGTGGAAAGGAGTTCTAGCTTTTTTGAGTTGGGAGTCTTAACATAAGCCTCACAACCCCATACTTTTAAATATGAAAGCGATGGAACCCTTTCATGCCATATTTCAAAAGGTGTCGTTTCCACTTTCTTGGTTGGGGCCATATTCAAAATACGGGCCGCAGAGAGCAGAGCAAAACCCCAAAATGACAGAGGTAATCAGCTTCTAGCCATCATAGATCGAACCATATCCAATAGAGTTTGATTTCTCTGCTCGGACACGCCATTATGTTGTGGTATTCCCGGTGGAGATAGTTGTGAGACAATCCCACAACTTCTAAGATGGTCCCTAAAAGCATCATTCAGGTATTCACCTCCTCTATCGGAGCGAAGAATTTTAATTGACTTATTGAGTTGATTTTGTACTTTATTTTGAAAGATCTTGAAGATTTCAAAAGCTTCATCTTTGTGTCTTAACAAGTACACATACCCATATCGACTATAGTCGTCAGTAAAGGTAATGAAGTATCTTTCATTGTACCTTGTCATAGGTTTAAAAGGACCACATACATCTGAATGTATGATACCTAATAAATCATTTGCCCTTTCGGCTTTGCCACTAAAATACGCCTTGGTCATTTTACCTTGTAAACAAGATTCACATACATCAACTGAATCACATTCACTTGTTGTTAAAAGACCATTCTTTTGTAGTGCATGTATTCTTTTCTTGTTTATATGACCAAGATGACAATACCAAATGTAAGTGTCACTCAAATCCGATTTGAGTTTCTTGGTACTAGTTTGATACAATAAGCTATCAGTCAATGTATTTTCACGAACCAATTCATAGATACCATTGATATGAATAGCTTTAAAGTAAAACATGTCATTCAAAGTAACATGGATTTCATTTCCAATAAATGATAATACATATCCAAAATGTTTTAATAGGGCTACAGAGTTAATGTTCCTAGTCAAACTAGGAGCATACAAAACATTGTTCAAGATTACTTCCAAACCATTTGGAAGTTTCAAGATGTAGTCACCACGGGCTTCAACTTGAACTTTAGCCCTATTGCCCATGTAGAGGCTAACATCCCTTTTATTGAAGTTGCTACTTCTTTTGAACCCCTGCAACAAATTGAAAATGTGAGTTCCACATCCGGTATCGAATACCCATGTGTTAGAGGATATTAAGTTTAAATTAATATGGATCATGTATATTATACCTGAGGTCTGCCCGGCATCCCTCTTTGCTTTCAATTCTTGGAGATGGACAGGATAATTTCTTGCCTAATGTCTAATCTCCCCACCCTTGAAGCATGGGTCATTGGTAGCAACCTTTTGCTTCTTCTCTTATGGTTTGGGTGGCACCCTTGCCACCCCTTTCCCCTTTCCCCATACGGGTCCCTTACCCTTGGCAACTTTTGCCTTAGGTGCGGGATGAGGCTTTTTCTTGTCCCCACCTTCATTGATGGTGAGAACGGGTAAAACTCTTTTACCCATGGCCGCCTCAGTCGTTTTGAGCACTAAGTGAAGCTCACCAATGCTTTTGTCCCAAGCATTCATGTTGTAGTTCAACACGAACGTCTCGAACTTCTTGGTAAGGCCATTGAGGATCAAATCCGTGGCCAATTCCTTCAAGACGGACAATTAAGCCTTTCGAGGCGGTCAATATGGCTTTTCATCTTAAGTACATAAGATGAAACTGATTGGTTATTGTCCATACGACATGCATGGAGTGCTCGAACCGTTTCGAAGCGCTCAACCCTTGCTTGCTGTTGGAATGTTTACTTCAGCTGGGTTATCATGTCATAAGCTCCGTGATGTTCATACTCCTTTTGGAGATCCGGAGTCATGCTAGCCAGCATGAGGCAAGACACTTGGACGGAGTCCTCAGTGTACTTCAGCCAATCGTTATAGGCCTCCTCATCATCCTCAGTAGGTTGATCGGGGATAGGGTCGTCTAAAACATATGATCGTCTCTCTTGCTTGAGAACGATTCTCAAGTTTCGATACCAATCAATGAAATTGTTACGATTTAGACGTTCCTTTTGGAGAATCACTCGTAAAGATTGGGCGTACGTGGATGAGTTATCATGATTATCATTATTTGGTGGCCATCTACAAAATTTAACAAAGATCTATTTTAGTATTTTCGATATTGCTATTTTTAATAATTAATTAATGCCTTTTAAGGTCATTTTCAAATTAAAATCTAGAACCCAACATTACATTTAAATTGTGGTTAGGTGACCTTTATCCTACGATTTAAATTAATAAGGTGGTCAACGATTGACGGTTGCAACCATTTGCAACTTCTAGAGGTATGGGATCGACTTGAAACATCATATGTAAAGTCGGCATGTTAATCCCATCAACACCATTTGGAAACGACATCGTAGGTGATCCATTTGACATGGTTTGAAATCAAGACATCCTACTTACACACGTGTGAGTTTGCCAAAATAAGCGGTTAGGTGACCTTTATCCCATGAATATGGCATTCTCACCTCAAGTCATAAGTTCCCTGAAAATGGATAGGTGACCTTTATCCCATTAAGAGTTCCCGAGTGACTCAAGTGTTGTGTAAAAGGACGGTGTTGATCTTATTTTAAAATAATTAGAGAATTCATAATTGTAGTTAAGAAAATTCTATGTATCCACATTTGCATGCTTTCAAATATAAGATACCCTATGGTACATTGATTAAAACCTTTTAATCTTTAAAATCATAAAACAATATTAATAACCTTTTATTATCTTTTAGTGATTAAGGACCATGAAAATTCAGCTTGTTATGATCATTTATTAAGATTGTTAAGCATATCCACATATCAAACAATCAACCAAATGATAAACAAACAAGCAAATACTAAACAACCACATGTGCATAACCATAGCCACTATGTTGACAACACTTGTTTGCCATCACAAGTGTTATCATTTGGTCTTTCCTAAGGGTTGAATACAACACAAAGATGAGATCTCCATAGACCCCCACTTGAACTTGCATCCATATGCTTCAAGTCCTTCTCTTTGTGTCTTCCTCTTGTGCTTCCATCTTGTGCATCTTCATCTACAAAATTTATATCCTAATACAAATTTTCTAATAAAGAAAACACACTTAATCTATCTATTACATTACAAATGAATGAATAAATAAATTACATCCTAAAACTAGCACAAAAGAATAATATTACAACCCAAATGAAAACAACCAAAACAACATCCATTCCAAACCAAATCAACACAAGGTCAAGGCTAGGTTATGCACCAACATGAACAATGATCATATCATCCAAAGTAACAATGAATACCCACTAAAACCATGAAATTTCAGCCAACACAAACTGAAATTTCGGGTTTTATTTTTGTCCAAACAAACAAACAATACAACATTCATGTCTTTCAAAGTTTAATCACAAGCATGTGTGATATAACTTTGAAAGTTTGGGGATTCATAATATAAGAACATAGCAGCCCCTAAAGGGGTTTTAAAGTCCCTTAAAACAAATTCTCAAGGACAAAACAAGCTAGCTATCCACATAACCGGCTCTAGATGCCAATGTTGGGTTTGATAGAACATAAAACATAGTTTAACCATTTAAACTTTGTGAAAAACGCAGCGGAAATGAACTTTATAATATGTTTATAAACTGAAATTTCTGGTTCATATTTTGATATTATAAGTTGCAAACAAACCCAAGAACAAAGGACCTTTTTATATGTGAATAAGACTAGCTATGTAGACATAAAACACACATTACGGACAACCATAAAAGGGCTGCCATAATCTACCTTTCAGCAGCAAAAAGAGGTTGAAATGGATGAAGATGATGATGCTTTTGAGTAGCTAGCCTTCAATGTAGAGGACCTCAAAACCGTGATACCCACAAGCCCTCTAAACACTTACTTGCTAGGTAGTATGACACCAAGTCTTGTCCCTCTTCTTAACCCAAAAATCAGCCAAGAACAAGCTTCAACTTCAGCCAAAAATTTCGAATTTTAGGAGAGAAGAAGGAGAGAAAACCTCTTTTGCATGTGTGAGAGAGAAAGAGAGTGTTGGAGTGAATGAATGGAAGAGTGTAGCTATTGTTAAGTCTTGCAAGAAAATAAGAAAAGGTGGGTTCTCCAAGGCCCCTTGGGCGGCCGTAAGATGTGGTTTAAAATGGGTTTTCCACCCATTTTAATCTTTTGTCTAATTACACTCTTTCATTCATTTAAGTTATAAAATTAAAGCCTAGTTTAATTTTATAACATGACACACTTTTATATGTCATTACTTAACCAACTTAAATAATGAAACAAATAAATATCTCTTGAACAAATTATCCATATAATGTTGTTCTATCACAAAAGCAATATTTAGAAAACCAATTTTCTAAATAGGTGTCTATATTTATTGTATGATCCTATCAATAAACAAATGTTTATTGGTGTTTGTATAGCTTGTTATTGAGTATGACCTAACTTGGATCATAACGTACTAACCGCATCAATCTTGTATGTGTCTTGGGCATATAAGATCCAACAAGTCAGTCAAAAAAAACTGTTGTGTCTAAAAATGTTTCTTCGTCTAGTTCTCCTTCCTTATCTGCTGAGCAGATTTCCAAATTGCTTGGGCTATTAAATAAGAAAAAATAATGATGTTCCACAAAACTCCACTTTTGGAGGTATCTCTTCTAGTGTTGTATGTTCAAGTTTTCTTGGTGCACACGTGTTTAATTTTACATGTCAGTCTCCGCCCTCCTCAATAGGATGGGTTGTAGACTCTTGGGCTAACCAACACATGGTTATGGATGACTCGTGTTTAGAAAATAAAATTGACGTGTCAGAATATGCTTTCAAAGTTAAGCATCCAAATGGAACTGATGCCTTAGGGTGTGTTTGATATGCCTCTGACCGGGCTGACCCTGACCCGGCTGACTCGGTCAGCCCGGTCAGCCCGTTTGAAATGATCGTGGAGCCATCTGACCGAGTCAGGGTGTCTGACCCGGACCTTGAAAACAAAGAAGCTACCCGGACCTGCGCTCTTGATCGGCTCCTCCCCCTTCACCCCTGCGCGATCGATCGGCACCTCCCCCTCCCCTTGCGCGATCGATCGGTACCTCCCCCTCCCCCTGCGCTCTCGATCGATTGGCACCTCCCCAACCCCTGCGCGATCCCTAATCGAGCTACAGCCCTAATCGAATGACTCCCTTCCCTACGGAAATCGATCAGCCACCTCCCCTCCCTATGAGCTCTCGGTCGGCTTCATCCCCTCCTCCCGGCGCTCTCGATCGGCGAGTTTCATGGTGGTTGTGGTTGTGTGTGTGTGTGTGAGTGTGCGTGAGTCTGTGTTTGTGTGTGTGTGTGTGGGGAAGAAGAGAGGAAGAGGAGATATGTGTGTATGTGGTTGTGTGTATGTGTGTTAATAATAATAATAATAATAATAATAATAATAATAATAATAATAATAATAATAATAATAATAATAATAAGAGAATTTAACAGAAGTGTATATAGAGGTTATTTTTTCATTCAGCAGAGTTAGTCAGATACATAATTAAACAGCCAAGTTTCAGTCAGATGCAGACTCAGTCAGAACTTCTTACCGGGTCAGCTTCTGACTCAGTCAGATCTTACTCAGTCAGCGCAATCAAACAGCCCCTTAGTAATAAAGATTGGAAGTCTAAAACTAAATGAAGGGGTTGTTTTATCTGATGTGCTCATTGTCCCTAACTATTTTGTGAATTTAATGTCTGTACACAAACTTGCTGGAGAAAATAAACTAGAAGTTGTCTTTAATGAACATAAATGTTTTATTCAGGATTCTCTCACAAAGAAAGTTATGGTGATTGGTAATCAAGTTGATGGATTGTATCTATGTGGTGATTCACTTAAATTTGCTAAGGTGTGTTTTAATAGCAGTAGTATATCAAATCTTTGACACTCTCATTTAGGTTAACCGTCAGATAAAGTCTTGTCTGTTCTTAAAATTAATCTAAATCTAAAATCTAAAAATGAACTTGTTCCGTGTGACATCTGCCATAAAGCCAAACAACATAGAGAACCTTTTCCGTTAAATGACCATAAATCAAAGAACATGGGTGACCTAGTTCACTTAGATGTATGGGGTCCATATCAGGTGTCTAGTCGAGATGGTTATCGGTTCTTTCTGTCTGTTGTGGATGACTATACAAGGTATGTTTGGTTGTACTTGCTAAAAAGTAAGGATGAGGATTTTTTAAATATAGAGAGTCTGTTTAATCTGATAAGAACACAATTTGGAAAAACTATAAAAATCCTTAGAAGTGACAACGGGACTAAATTTGTCAATAACCAAATGGCAGACTTTACAAGAAAAAATGGAATTATTCATCAGATCTCATATGCATATAACCCGCAACAGAATGGTATTGCATAAAGAAAGCACCGACACCTATTAAATGTTGCTAGAACCCTTTTATTCCAAGGGGAAATTCCCCTTCGTTTTTGGTCTGATTGTGTGTTAATTGCTGCTTATTTAATCAACAGGACTCCCTCCTCCGTTCTAAATGGTAAAACTTCGTATGAATTAATGTTTGGCTTTAAACCCTCTTTAAATCACCTTAAAGTGTTTGGCTGTCTGTGTTTCTATATAATTTTGAATGATAATAACAAATTTGGAAGTCAAGCTGAAAAATGTGTCTTCATTGGTTATTCTGTCTTTAAAAAGATATAAATTATGGAGTCTTGAAAGAAAACAAATTATCTTCTCTAAATATGTGAAATTTTATGAAAATGTTTTCCTATTTAAAAACTGCAATGTTGATAATATTTTTGAGCATGAATTAATCACAAGTCAAGTGTTAATAGCTTAAACTTTTTTGATAATTTTGAATCCAGTCAGTCAAATGATATTAACGGTGAAACACCCGATGATGAAAGGAGGGTTAACACCAATGAGAACCCTACTGTCGTGCAGACCAGATGCAACATTTCGAACGGTTGCGAGGATGCTGTATTTCAGCAATCTCCTAAATCACCAAATGATTTGGGACATGGTATGGCTTGAGTTCAGCAACCACCTATCCAAAATGATGGTACCGAGGAGGCAAACACTAGCAAGTCAATGAATGACAAAAATAACACCTCTGAGGGTTTTATTAATCCATCTGTTCAAACTAGAAAGTCAAGTCGTAATACTTGATGATTTTATTGTTGAAGGAAATGTAAGATATGGTATTGAAAAGGTCATTAATTATTCTAAATTGTCACTTGATAACAAATGTGTCTCATCCTAAATAGGACTGTTGAACCATGAAATTTCTATGAAGCAAAAAATGACCAAAGGTGGGTTAATGCTATGAACAAGGAGATAAAGGCTCTAAATAGGAACAATACTTGGTCCCTTGTAGATTTACCCATAGGAAGGAAACCAATTGGGTGTCAGTGAGTCTTTAAAATCAAGTATAAATCAAACAGTGAGGTTGAGAGATATAAGGCTAGGCTTGTCGCAAAAGGTTTTAGTAAAAAAGAAGGACTGGATTTTGACGAGACGTTTTCCCCCGTCAAAATGTTGACTATTCATTGTGTTATAGCCTTAGCTATTCAAAAAGATTGGCCATTATTTCAATTAGATATCAATAATGCATTCTTATAAGGCAATTTGGATGAGGATGTGTATATGTGTCTACCCAGAGGGTACTTTTCTAAAAATTAGTCAAAAGTGTGTAAGTTGAATAAATATTTATATGGTCTCAAACAAGCTCCAAGAGTGTGGAATGAAAAATTAGTTGGTGTGTTGTTAGAATTAGACTTTGTGCAAAGTAAATGTGATCACTCTCTTTTGTAAAATCAAAGAATGATGTGTTTATTGTCTTGTTAGTCTATGTGGATGAAATTGTGATCACTGAAAATGACAAGTTGGAAATTGATAAGATAAAAAGGTTTTTAAATACCAAGTTTTTAATTAAAGATCTTGGTCTATTAAAATATTTCCTTGGTATTGAAGTTATAAAGTCTGATATGGGAGTTTGTCTTACACAAAGAAAATATTATTTAGATCTTCTTGTTGAGTTTGGTCTGAGTGGGTGTAAACTAGTTGCAGCAACGATTGAGCAGCATTTTTTAGTCTCAAGTTTTTGCAAAAAAGATGAAACACCTTTGAAAAATATAACTTGTTTTCAAAAACTAATTGAAAAATTAATATACCTCTCTCATACTCGACCTGATATATCATATGTTGTTCAATTTTTTAGTCAATTTATGCATACTCCCATAAACTCTTACCTACAACTTGCACTTCATTTGTTAAGATATTTAAAAGGAGCCCCGGGAAAAGGGATCCTATTCTCTAAGAGTAGTACATTTAATATTTTAGCTTATGCGGATTCGGATTGGACAAATGCCTTAATTCTAGAAAATCCGTGACTGGGTTTTGTGTGTTTGTTGGTGACTGCCTAGTATCTTGGAAAAGTAAGAAACAATCGACTGTTTCAAGGTCATCAGCTGAAGCTGAATATAGAGCAATGTGCGCCGCCTCTTGTGAAATTCTGTGGTTAATCAATCTGCTGAGAGAGTTGGGTGTTTCTGTTGAACTACCTGCCGCACTAAACTGCGACAATAGTGCAACATTGTCAATTACTGCCAATCCAGTGTTTCATGATCGAATAAAACACTTTGAAATTGATTTATTTTTTCTGCGCGAAAAAATTTTAGAAGGAATTATAAAAACGATTTCTACTTCTATCAATCAATTGGCAGACATTTTTACAAAAGGTTTACTCATCCAACGACATGGTATTTTGTCTAAAGCTTTAAAAATCTATGATATGTTTTTACAATCAAATTGAGGGGGTGTGAAAAATATATATTTCCATTATTCTTTTCTACCTCTGTGTCAATTTGATTAGCGTTTTATTAGTGTGTTTATGTAGGTTGGTCCATGTTGTAGCTGGGCTTGTAGATGGGCTTGCATTCTGCTGGGCTGTAGCTGGGCTTGCATTCTGCTGGGCTTGCTGGCTTGCTGTTAGGGCTGCTGTTAGGGCTGCCTTATCTCTCGGGTATATACTCTGGAGATTTTAGTTCACAGGCATTCTGAAATATTCGACCTCTCTCACAAAGCTCTCAACGCTGTTTGTTCGTCTAGGGTTTTCTACTGAAGATTCAAGTTGTCTTGAGCTCTTTAATGTCTTGTATTAATCTGAATCATCACACTGATGGTTTAGATCTTCTGATTTCTTTGTATTCAGAATCGTCTTGTATTCTTTGTTTTCTTGTTTGATTTGAATATGTTCTTGTTGAACGTTTGAGGTGATTGATACAGATCTGAAATTGGTTGGTTTGATATTTTTGACACTATGGCTCAAACATTTACTTGATGAAACTAGTTATAATAAAAGGGTCTGTGATTTCCCTTTAAATATTTATTAAAATGAAAGAGTTATAGGAATTTATAGGGTCTCATGATCTAAATAGTTATCTACAAGAATTTTTTATAGAGTGAGGTTATTCTACAAAGTGTATTTTTTCTACAAAGTGTATTTTTGCTATAAAATGTGAAAAGTCACAATGAGGTTAAAAAGTCCTAAAAAAATTATATCTCACAATCTAAATTAAATTTCACAAAAAGTACTTCGGAGTCTTTGTTACTCTTATCGTCCTCTTTCAGAAAAAATAAAAAAAAATAAAAAAAAATTCACGTTTGTCTTTTTATGACACAGTGACGTTATTATCTCTTTCATAACACAACAAAAAAACGTTAATTTTTTTATTTTTTTATTTTTCATTTATTTTTTTCTTAGTAGGACGGCTAGGGGAACAAAAGTTCGGAATTACTTTTTTGAAATTCGATTTAGATTGTGAGATATAATTTTTTTTGTCACTTTTTTTGACTTATTTTGTCTTCTCACACTTTATAGCAAAAATACACTTTTTATTTGAACCTCTATTTGTTCTTTATAAACCCCTAAAAAGCATTTATGTCAAGGAGTTATCATTAGTCACTTGTGTGCCACTTAGAATTCTTTTAAGTTTAGCCTTCTTAACCTAATGTTAGGAACAACTCTTGCAGTTACTAATATATGCTGCAAGCTCTGTAATGAACGTTGTTTTATTTCTTACGTGAGAAGATTACAAGTGTGTTTGTTCAATTGCTTTACAAGATGTGTGTGATATTTTGGGTGATTACAAATGATGCCTCATGTCCCTATTTATACTAGTTTGAAGCTCATCTAGATGTTTTTTTATCTAGGTCTTTTTAAATAAGAGTAACTTTGTAAAATAGTAACTAACTTTCAAAAGTGTTCTAATTAGGTAACTTAAGTTTTGAAAGTGTTTCAATTATGTCACTCAGTTTTATATGTTATATAAATTAAAAGTCATAACATGTTTTTTTAACATGTTATACTTTTTGTTTCAATAAAAATATTTTTTCCTATCTTTTGATGCTAATATAGAACGTTGACGTAAATTTAGGTATTTTTTATTTTTTTCATAATTAACATGTTCTTTTTGTTTTTTAATATAATTTTATATATTGAAAATTCTGATCCTCACGTCTTCTCCACCATTACTTTCTTGACGTAAGAAAATTTAATAATAACTCGATTTGATCGTTTAGTAATTTAATTTAAGAAAAATATACATGAGCAACTAAATTAAAACACTTTTTAAACTTGATTACTATTCTGTGACATTTTACCTTCTAAATATAATTGTACATGTCTAATTTCTAGAGAATTGTACAGATATATATCTAGCATGTCTAAGTTCAATACAGATATATATCTAGCAATTTCAATACTTTTGTAGAGAGTTTTTGGCAACCATGATGCCTAATGTTTGCAGGCCCTTTTAGGGTTGTTCTAAGTCCCTTAAAGGTAGCCACATCTGTCAAGATAAGTGTAGGCTGTCTGAAATCTTCCTGACAGTCTTGGATGCTTCCAAACGTGCTGGGAAAACCCAAAATCTGAGATGTGTGATTTAATTTTATATCATCTATTAGATCAAAGGCACTATAACGGAAATTACTGTGAGATCGTTATCTTTATCGAAGATCATGTTCCCTACAAGTAAGGTTATTATTTGATGTCTATATATGTTTAATGATTAAATTGATATCGATCCGCTATCGTGATCGTATGTTATTTATAAAAGAAATTATTCAACACCATGTTTATACTATATTATAATTGTAGTTTAGGATTCATTTTGTATGGTATGCAATTAACTGAATAAAAGAAAAGTATGTACTACTGGATATAAAATACAATCCGTTCAATTTTGGAAATATTAATTAATTTGCATGGCAAGTGTTTATACAAAATTAACAAGCATCTCGATCGGCTTATTTGCTTTTGTTTAATTGTGAGAATAAATAGATGGAGAAGAACAGTGATAAAGATATAGTAGTTGCCATTCTAAAATAAAAGAGATATATATATCTCAAGATATAATATTTGATTCTTAAATAAACTATTGAGTAAAGTACCATTTATATCCCTGAGGTTTTCCCATTTTAACCACTTGTATCCCTGTAGTTTCAAAGTCTTGATTCGCCCCCTAACGTTTTATTTTTATTCTCATTTGAATCCAAATGACTAACTCCGTTAAATTATTCAGTTAATCCTTTGTGAAAATGACTAAATTGTCCTTAAAAATAAAAAATTTAAAAAAATTGTGGGACCACCCACATCATATTCTTCTCTGACCCACACCACCTCCACACCTCACGCATACCACCACCACACTGCCGCCCATCAACACACCCAACACCACCTTCACTACCCGCCGGCCCCCTCAACCCACACCACCTCCATTGTCGCCGGCCTCCACAACCCCCACCAACTCCACTACACAAAGTACAACACAACAAAGCACCAGAACCCAACCACCTAAACAAAAGCACAAAGCTCAGGGACAAACGAGAACACCTGAACCCACAGCTCCATTTCTGAGGAATTGCAGGGCACTTAGGCAACCAATGCCATGTTCTTCTTGAAACTTTATAATACAAAACCTTAGGCCAATTATAACAACACACACAGATCATCCCTTGATGCCAAAAGCAGTATATATGCTCGTAATTGTGGTAGCAAACAGACACAAATTTTCTACAGATAAGCTCCGACACACTGTCGATTTCAAATGATTTCTGATCAACTTCATCAAACCCCCAAATCTTCATGCTTTTCGAGATCCCATTTCGCCCAATTCCACCAAACATGAACAACCTGTAGCCTTTTTCATCGTCTCTACCGCTAGTGGCTGCTGCTAATCGGATTAACGTCAGCTCATCCGGAAACCCACCTCCAAAATCTCCCATTCCCCGTTTTCACTTTGAAATTCGCCACCAAAACGGGCTCTCGGGTCCCAAAATACAGCGACCCGTTGAAGAATACCCTTGCAGGTGGTAACTGCGCCATAGGGTTCGCTGCATTCCTTCATATCTGGCCCAATTACGAGATCTTGAGTCGTATACGTACGCAAAACTGTTGGAATAAGACGAAACAGAGGATAAACAAAATAATTTATACTCGCGCCTCCGCCTACCACTCCTTCGGTAGACTAGCGGGAGGTTGTGGTGGTGATAGGTGGTGGTGGTGTTTTGGTGGTGGTGATAGGTGGTGGTGGTGTTTTGGTGGTGGGTGATGAAGAGATGAGAGATAGTGTGTGTGTGTGTATTGGGGTAGAAGATGATGTGGGTGGTCCCATAAATTTTTTTTTAAATTTTTTATTCTTAAGGGCAATTTAGTCATTTTTACAAAGAGTTAACTCAACAATTTAACGGAGTTAGTCATTTGGATTCAAACGGGGACAAAAATGCAACGTTAGGGGGCGAATCAAGACTTTAAAACTATAGGGATATAAGTGGTTAAATGAAAAAACGTCAGGGATGCAAATGGTAATTTACTCTAAACTATTTCATAAATAATCTAAAGAGTAAATTACCATTTGCATCCCTGACGTTTTTTTATTTTAACCGTTTGCATCCCTATAGTTTCAAAATTGCCATCTACGCTCTGACGTTTTATGTTATCTTCATTTGAGTGTCTATCGTTTTATTTTTATTTCAATTTGAGTCAAGATAACTAACACCGTTAGTTATTATGTTAAAGTTATTGTTAAAAAGACTAAACTACCTCTAAAAAAATAAATAAATAAATAAAATTATGGGACCCATTCAGCATCTTCTTCTTCAATACCAACATACCCATCACCACCATCACAACCTCATCACCATATCCACAACCTTTAACACGACCTCCACAATCCACAACACCATCACCGACTCACCGCAGCCCTTACCACTGCGACCCCCTTTCAGTACCACCACGACCCCCCATCAACACCACCACCGCAGCCCCCCATCAACACCACCACCACAGCCCTCCATCACCACCACAACCGCAGCCCCCCATCACCACCACCACCGCAGCCCCCTATCACCACCACCACCGCAACCCCCCATCACCACCATCGCGACCCCCTTTCACCACCGCGACCCCCCCATCAACACACCGCGACCCCCCATCAATACCACCACCGTGACCCCCCATCAACACCACCACCGCAGCCCCCCATCACCACCATATCGACCCATCACCACCACCACCACAACCACCCATCACCACCACCACCGCAGCCACCCATCACCATCACCACCACAACCACCCATCCCCATCACCTATATTCACTTATTCAAGAAACAGCTTTTGATACTCTAGCCACCGTGAGGAGCCACACGATGCCGGAGCTTCACCGTCGCCGTCGTCCTTCGTTGTCGTCAGCCACCATGAGGAGCCACACATTCCGAAATTGAGGAATCTTTTGATGGGTTTATGTCATTTTGTGCTTTGGTTTTATTGAATTAGTTGGGGATTTGGGTTAATTTGATGGGTATGTAGGTGGATTTGGAGAGTTGTACAGTGGGTAATGAAGGTATTAATTTGGGTATTTTGGATGTGACGTGGAGATTGTAGTATGCCCTCTGCTTCTGATGTTCTTGTTCTTCTTGATTCGTCCTCCAACCTTTCATTTTTTCAGGTATCTGAATGAGTTTAATTTCTTGATTGTTGACTGTACTTAGTGAAGAGAGAAGAGATAGAGAGAGAGAAGATAGAAGGGTGGGGTGGGATAGGGGTATTTTATTTAAGAGTAAATTACCAGTAAATTACCGTTTGCATCCCTAAAGTTACAAGAGTATTTTTGTTATTTAATAAAAATTAACGGAAAAATCTAACGACGTTAGTGTGTTGGACTCAAATGAAAATAAAAATAAAACGTTAGGGGACGGATGACAATTTTAAAACTGCGGGTAACGGGTTTATTCTAATCTAAAATAAATGGTGGGCGGGTAACGGGTTTGATAAATAATTTTAAAAACATTATTAAATAAAATAGTGAAGGAATTGAATAAGAAGACGAAACGATTTGTTTTTATCCTCCGCAAATGCAATCACATGGGTGTCGCTTTCTAAGGCAATTCAATATGTTTACCTGTACAAATACAATGCATGCACCTCATACCTTTGCAAATAAATATCAATCACAATTATATGTTTTTTTAACAATAATTGTTACATTTGTTATTAGTTTTTAGCACAAATGGTTAATATGAGACACATAACACATATAAATACGTTAAGGATTTAGGTTCAAGTCTCTTACTCCGAGTAAAAATACTCAAGGTTAAGACATAGAGTTTTTACAGTTGTTTGTTTTCTTCATAGGGAGTTGGGGATGCGGTATCAGCTAAAAAATATGTGCGTCCGATTAAGATAACATATATCCTTCAATCAGAGTCGTAAATTTATTGTTAAAAAAATTCCTATACTTGTTTCTATATTTACACTTTAATTTTACCTAAATAAACAAATAAAAAGTTTTTGTAATTAATTTTGTTTTGCGAATAAATAATTAGGGAAATGTTCAAACATAAAGTCTTTGAAAATTAAAAAGTGTAAAAAGAATTAAAATGTTGACGTGTATTTTTTTGTCAAGATTAGATTGATGGCAAAGTTGATATTTTCCCCCTTTTTCAAGTTTCATCTGTTTTTGAACGTCCGTAGCTTTACACAAAATTATGTTTTTTTTATATATAACATAAAAACAATCATTTTCAATCTTTAAACGTGTATAATATTGATATAAAAATACCATTTTTTACGTTTTTTAACTCATTGTGTAATTCATTATGTTATTGTATAATCTTCTAAATTGAAGATATTGTACAATTACATTATAAGAATTACACAATGAATTGGAAATGTCAAAAAGTTACTTTATTTAAAATTGTGTTACTTGAAAATCATCATTTAAAAAATATAATGCATTACACAATAGTTAACATTAGACACAATGATCAAAATTAGACAAAATAAATAACACAATGACTAGCACCCGACTCGATATCAGCATTAGACACAATGAGCTATTTGATGATGATTATATAATAACCTAATTAGGATTACACAATGAACTATAAAACGTAAAAAAATACATGTTTAGGCATTGTATTATTTAAAAATTATTATAAAAAACACACTTATGAGTATTAGATACAATGTTTAGCATTAGACACAATGGTCTGAACAATATGATATGATAACCTCATATTACACAATTATCTGACGAATATTACATACTAAGCTAAAATAATTTAAAAAAAATTATTTCTCTATATATCAACTTTATATGCATGTTAGTAAGAAAAACACGTGTTCTTATGGTGTAATTTTATTTAAAAAATAATATTATATGTTAATGTTATGAGCGTTTAAAAAAACTATGAAACTTAAAATATGAGTAAGACTAAAATACTATTCTTCTATTATTTAAAGTTTCAATTATTTATCGTTATTTTATTGAATTTTCATAAAATTTAGATCTAATATCCGATGGTTAATGATGATTCTTTTTTTTTTTTTTTCTTTTTTTCTGCAATAACTTCACCTATAAATAAATAACTAGTAAAGCACTGACATTGGAGTCTTTATGATCTCTCCATGTTTAAAATTTAAGGAAAGCTTAAAAAATCCACTCTAGTCTATTTTTTATAGTTTTTCTTAACTAAAACTTGTAAGGATATTGAGTTTGATAGTGATTTCTATATTTATCAACTCACTATACATGTATTATAATTCTTTTGTGAGAGGAAGTGAGAGAAAAATAATAAAATTATATTTGATTAAAAAACTATTACATAAATGAATAGAGATAAAAATAAGAAATTAGACGTGGGAAGTGTTTTAAGAGTTGAATAAAAATAAATATTTTTTATTAATTATAAGGACAAAACAAAAACTCCAGTGGAAATGCTCTAACTCATTTATCATTTGTATTCTTATAATTAACAAAACAAATATCATACTTTATATTCATATTTCATTTTTTTAAAAGCTCTTACATTTCGTTATCATTATTTTTTTATTACATCTTTTTCTTTTTACATCTACAGTTTTAACTATAAACTATTTTATCTTATTATCACTTACTTCTAAAATTATATTTTGGCTCGGATTAGACGGTCAACAAAATAACACACCTAGAACAATAAAAATGCAAAGATCCATGTTTCTTGGCAAGGTCTTTTAGAACATGTCCAAATGACAAAACAGGAAGCATTATAAAGAAAAAAACGATTATGTAGACAATAAAAATGTGAATTATACTCGCTAATTAGAAGTTAAGATTCTCATACTTGTAGCTTTCTCCACTCAAAACTATTGCTCATCAAAACCCACCACTTGTTTATATCTTAAGAGGACCATGCATGCTCAATAAAAACCTATCTCCATTAACCAGTTAACCAAAGATTTGATTCTCTGGTGGGAACCCAATTTCCATGGCGAGAAGATGAACACTATTTGTGAGAACGTTGGAGAATTTGGAGGGGAATATGAGTGCCAAGTAATTGGAGAAAAGATATTCAGTATCAATACTGGAGTGCTAAATATAAGGAATTATTGTGCATTCTCATATAATTTTAAGGATACAGAAAAAGGGTTAACGAATAGGTTGGAGCATTCTTTTAAGTAAATACCAAATCTATTGTAAATGTTGTAAACCACTAGTATTATGACCCTCACCTTGCACGGGAGGACGTAAACCATGAAAAATATGAAAATTAAAATGTTCCCCTGGACCCATGTTGAATGTAAGAAAAACGAAACGTAGAAGTTGTTGATAATAATCGAAACTTTATATAAAAATGGAAACTATTGCAAAACCTTGGTTGCAGAGAGGTCATTGATATTATTCAAATCTTATTAAAAGGAAACCGTTGAAAAAATGACGTCAAAATGTAGATAGAAATAAAAGCGTTTCAATGAAGAAAAAAACAAACAGTTAAAAAACATTATCATTGATAAAAATAAGCACTTGTAACTTTGAATTTATATGACGTACAACACTGTTTTAAATAAAATTACACTAAAGTGTAGATAGAAATAAGTAGGTAGCAACGGCATTTTGGATTATATAAAATAAAATTTTAGAGTTTATAAGAAAAAAAAAGTTTATAAGTGTCCATAAAAAGAAAAAGATAAATGTAAGATATAAAGTGTAGATATAGCTAAACGTAAATGATGAAATTAGAAATTTTTCAGGTTCTTAATATATTACATATATTAATAAAAAAATGCTTGCAGTTGTTGTGTTTACCCTATATGTATATAAAGACCAACTCATATCATAAAATTCGCAATATACATTAGGGTGTTTTCAGTCGGATATCCGAATTTCGGATATCGAATTTCGGATATCCGAAAATTTCGGATAGTGAAAATCACTATCCGTATCCGTATCCGAATTTCGGATATCCGAAATTCGGATATCCGAAAATTCGGATACGGATTCGGATAGTGATTCGGATATCCGAAATTCATTTTTTTTAGTTTTTTTAACATAATATAGACATATAATATTATAAATAATATAAACACCAACTCATATCATAAAATTCGCAATATACATTAAAAATCTCAATCTAAATTAAAAATATATCTAAATAAAAAAATAAAAAAAATATTTTTAGTTTTCGGATATCGGATATCCGAATATCCGAACTTTTGAAAATCACTATCCGAATCCGAATCCGAATTTTTCGGATATCCGAAATTCGGATATCCGAATTTTCGGATATCCGAAATTCGGATATTCGGATTCGGATTTTCAGATTTTCGGATCGGATTCTCGGATTCGGATATTTTTGAACACCCTAATATGTACTATTATATAATAGAGAAATCATGACTATATTTGTAATTTGTATCATTTTAAAGATGACATATGAAGATTTGTAAGCTTTATATGTAATGTCAAAAGATTTATTCTTATTATACCCCTTTTAAGCTTTAAATACTGTACTCCATCATTTTCTAATTAATTTTAAAGTATCACTATTATATTTAAGGTTATCTTAATCTATCTATATCTATAACTACTATATAACAACTTTTGGACAATACTGTAATTTAATCCATTTTTAAGATATTTAAAAATAATTTTATTACATTTGTATAAGTGATTATATATAAACAACTTGTTATTTACAAATTTACTTATCCCTATAGTAGTATAAATATATTTGATATCCCACATTAATCAAATAAAAAAGTAAAATAAGAGTTAACACAATAAGAGAGAGTTACCTAAAAACAAAGTACTAAAAATATTATACACTCGTCGCACCGCGCGGTTTTACCGACTAGTATGTATAAAAGACCAGTTCAGATGGGTTTAGTTACATGCCCCTTTTTATTCTTGAAATAATATCAATTAATTAGAGGGTAATTAAAGATTTAAATCAATCCCACAACGTAACATAATTAGTGAATGAGTGAGATTAATTACATCCTACAAGGGATCCAAGTCAAGTAGATGACCTATATATGAGTACGTACATCACGTCTCACACATCTAAGGCGTGTGAATATCTCACCAATCCGGATCGTTCATCCAGATCATATTCCTTCCATGAGTAATGAACCACACCAGGTAGTATGTATGAAATAGCTGACTATTCTTTTGTAATATACATATACCATGCGTATATATAATACGAAGAACCTTGTATTAATTGTTTGTTTTAGACAATGATTTTCTTACAAGTTAACTAATCTTCTCTCTCTCTAGCTTTACACATGTAACATCCACATTGGTTGGGAAGGAGAACGATGCTTCTTTATAAGGGGCTTGAGACCTTCCTCACTGTGACGCGTTTTGCCTGGGCGATGGGGTACGTCCCGGTTCAGGTGAAAACAAAACCGTGAGGCGATGGTGGTTCGTCCCGGCCAAAGCGGACATATCATAGTGCGGTTACGTTGGGTTGTTACAAATGGTATCAGAGCCAGGGTCGGGCCAGTGTGCCAGCGAGGACGCTGGGCTCCCTAAGGGGGGTGGATTGTAACATCCCACATTGGTTGGGAAGGAGAACGAATACTTCTTTATAAGGGGCTTGAGACCTTCCCCACTGTGACGCGTTTGCCTGGGCGAGGTGGTACGTCCCGGTTCAGGTGAAACAAAACCGTGAGGCGATGGTGGTTCGTCCCGGCCAAAGCGGACAATATCATAGTGCGGTTACGTTGGGTTGTTACAACACATGACAATATAACTGACTTTGTCGTCAAAGGATGATCATAGGACTACCCCAATTCATATGGTGACTTATGAGGTCGATGACATTATCCTGCGATGATGTTTCATCTCAATCAACTCTTGGTTGGGAACTCACTTTTACAATCATTATTATTTCATCTCAATCAACTCTAAAAATCGTTTTTAGCATTAAAAATTTTTTTGGTTTAAAATATATGTGTAACTCATTTGGATTTTCATATGGGTTCGTTAACAATGATACACATATGCATGATAGTGTTACATATACGTACCACACAATTACGCATACATAACACACATTGTTACTCATATGTAACATAATGTTACAATGCATAAGTAGTCGTTTTCTTTTATTTTTTGTTTTTATAAGAAACATGTTGATCTAATTTTGAATTTAAAATAAATAAGATAATGCATTTGACTATTAAATTTCTATTAAATATAGAGATAATGTGAGAGAAAAATGAA